>CM039673.1:553635476-554030130 GCA_022496015.1 Hordeum marinum | reverse complement strand
GGCGGGAGAATATTTAAGTCATGAGTTTGGCACGCACCTTAGGAATGTGGAATTGTTTCACAACTCACACACCGCCCGACACACCTCAGCGAAATGGTGTGTTTGAACGTCATAATCGCACTCTATTGGATATGGTGCGATCTATGATATCTCTTACCAATTACCGCTATCATTTTGGGGATATGCATTGCATTAGAGACTGCCGCATTCACTTTAAATAGGGCACCGTCTAAATCCTTGAGACGACCACCGTATGAATTATGGTTGGAAAGAAACCTAAGCTGTCGTTCAAAAAGTTTGGGGATGAGATGCTTATGTGAAGAAACTTCAACCTGAGAAGCTCGAACCCAAGCAGAAAAGGTGCATATTCATAGGATGTCCCAAGAGACTATTGGGTTATACCTTTACTACGATCCGGGGTAAAGTCTTTGTTGCAAGAATGGATCCTTTCTCGAGAAAGAGTTTCTCTCGAAAGAAGTAAGTGGGAGGAAAACAGAACTTGATGAGGTAATTGTACCTCCACTCGAACCGGAGAGTGGCGCAACACGGGAAGTTGTTTCTGTGGAGCTACACCGGCTAGAGAGGAAGTTAATGATGTTGATCATGAAGCTTCAAATCAAGTTGTATTCGAAGGTCCACTAGGACACGTTCCGCACCAGAGTGGTATGGCATCCTGTCCTAGAGATCATGTGTTGGACAACGGTGAACCTTCGAACTATAAAGAAGCGATGCGGGCCCGGATTCCGACAAATGGTTGAGGCCATGAAATCCGAGATAGGATCCATGTATGAGAACAAAGTATGGACTTTGGTGGACTTGCCTGATGATAAGCGAGCATTGAAAACAAATGGATCTTAAGAAGAAGACTGACGCAGACTGTAATGTGACCGCCTATAAAGCTCGGCTTGTCGTAAGGTTATCGACAAGTTCAAGGAGTTGACTACGATGAGTTTTCTCACCCGTAGCGATGCTGAAGTCTGTCCGAATCATGTTAGCAGTTGCCGCATTTTATGATTATGAGATCTGGCAAATGGACGTCAAAACGGCATTCCTTAATGGCTTCCTCAAGGAAGAATTGTATATGATGCACCGGAAGGTTTTGTCGATCCTAAAGATTCTAACAAGGTATGCAAGGTCCAGCGCTCCATCTATGGGCTGGTGCAAGCATCTCGGAGTTGGAACATTCGCTTTAACGAGGTGATTAAAGCGTTTGGGTTGTACAGGTTTATGGAGAACCCTGTATTTACAAGAAAGTGAGTGGGAGCTTATAGCATTTCTTATACTGTATGTGGATGACATGCTGATAATGGGAAATATATAGAACTCTTGGAAAGTATAAAGGCCTACTTGAATAAGTGTTTTTCAATGAAGGACCTTGGAGAAGCTGCTTACATATTAGGTATTAAGATCTATAGAGATAGATCGAGACGCCTCATTGGTCTTTCACAAAGCACATACTTGAAAGGATATTGAAGAGGTCAATATGGATCAGTCCAAGAAGGGGTTCTTGCCTGTGTTGCAAGTGTGAGAGTGAGTACGACTCAATGCCCGACCACGGCAAAGGATAGAGAAGAGATGAGTGTCATCCCCTATGCTTCAGCCATAGGATCTATTATGTATGCCATGCTGTGTACCAGACTAATGTGAACCTTGCCATAAGTTTGGTAGGGAGGTACAAAAGTGATCCCGGAGCGGAACACTGGACAGCGGTCAAGAATTATTGAAGTACCTGAAACGGACAAAGGACATGTTTCTCGTATATGGAGGTGCCGAAGAGCTCGCCGTAAAAGGTTACATCGACGCTAGCTTCGACACAGATCCGGACGACTCCAAGTCGCAAACCGGATACGTGTATATTTTGAACAGAGGGGCAGTCAGCTGGAGCAGCCAGCAAGCAAAGCGTCGTGGCGGCATCTACATGTGAAGCGTGAGAGTACATAGCTGCTTCGGAAGCAGCAAAGGAGGGAGTCTGGATGAAGGAGTTCATCACCGACCTAGGAGTGATTCCAATGCGTCAGGCCCGATGACTCTACTCTGTGATAACACTGGAGCAATTGCCCTTGTGAAGGAGCCTAGGTTTCACAAGAAGACAAGACACATCAAACGCCGCTTCAACTCCATCTGTGATTAAATTCAGGAGGGAGACATAGATATTTGTAAAAGTGCATATGGATCTGAATGTCGCAGATCTGTTGACTAAACCTCTCTCACGAGCAAAACATGATCAACACCAGAATGCTATGGGTGTTCGATTCATCACAATGTAACTAGATTATTGACTCTAGTGCAAGTGGAGACTGTTGGAAATATGCCCTTGAGGCAATAATAAAATGGTTATTATTGATTTTCTAGTTCATGATAATTGTCTATTATTCATGCTACAATGTGTTAACCGAAAACCGTAATACATGTGTGAATACATAGATCACAACATGTCCCTAGTGAGCCTCTAGTTGGTAGCTCGTTGATCAATAGATGGTCACGATTTCATGATCATGGACATTGGATGTCATTGATAATGGGATCACATCATTAGGAGAATGATGTGATGGACAAGACCCAATCCTAAGCATAGCACAAGATCGTGTAGTTCGTTTGCTAAAGCTTTTCAATGTCAAGTATCGTTTCCTTAGACCATAAGATTGTGTAACTCCCGGATACCGTAGGAATGCTTTGGGTGTGCCAAACATCACAATGTAACTGGGTGGCTATAAAGGTACGCTTCGGGTATCTCCGAAAGTGTTTGTTGGTTGACATGAATCGAGACTGGGATTTGTCACTTCGTGTGACGGAGAGGTATCTCTGGGCCCACTCGGTAAGACATCATCATAATGAGCTCAATGTGACTAAGGAGTTAGCCATGGGATGATGTATTACGGAACGAGTAGAGTAAAGGACTTGCCGGTAACGAGATTGAACAAGGTATAGGGATACGACGATCGAATCTCGGGCAAGTACCATACCGATAGAAAAGGGAAGGGTTCCGGGGGTCCACCAAGTGGGGCCACCAACCCTGGAGGGCTGCGTGGGCCTAAGGTGGAGTGAACCGCCCATTGGTGGGCTAGGGCGCCACTCCCACCAGCCCAAGGCACAACAGATAGGGGAGGGAGGGGAAACCCTAGACCTAGATGGGCCTAAGGCCCACTAGGGCAGCGCCCCCCCTCTCCTCCCTCTGGCCCGCGGCCAGAACCCCATCTGGGGCTGCCGCCACCCCTAGGGTGGGAACCCTAAGGGTTGTGCCTCTCCTCCCCTCCCCCTATATATAGTGGAGGTTTTGGGGCTGCTAGAGACACGATTCTCCCTCTCTCTCTAGCGCAGCCCTACCTCTCCTCTCCTCATTCTCCGTAGTGCTTAGCGAAGCTCTGCCGGAGTACCACGCAGCTCCACCGCCACCACGCCGTCGTGCTGTAGGAGCTCTTCCCCAACCTCTCCTTCCTCCTTGCTGGATCAAGGCGTAGGAGACGTCACGGGCTGCACGTGTTGAATGCGGAGGCACGTTGTTCGGTGCTTAGATCAGAATCCACGCGATTTGAATCGCTGCGAGTACGACTCCATCAACCGCGTTCTAGCAACGCTTACACTCAGCATCTTCAAAGGTATGAAGATCCAATCTCTCCCCTCTCGTTGCTGGTTTCTCCATAGATAGATGTTGGTGACACGTAGGAATTTTTTTGATTTACTACTACGTCTACCATCATAATTGAGTCGTCACCAACTGGTGGAGGGCTCAGCTGCTTAGAATTGGCCCTCGGAGAGCTCTCGGGAATCATATCATTTGTCGCCGGGTCAGCAGAGCGACGGCTTCTTCAGGCGTGTCCTTGGAGGTCACAGAGGATCAACGTGCGGTATAGGAGAATTCGGTTTGGTAGGCTCCGGCTCTCGAGCCTTGGGAGCAGGGGTAGACCCGCTGGTTTTCCTTCATTTTCCTGGGCCCTGGGAACACAGAAGGTCATGGTTTGAGTGTTTATATATAACACAAGTTTTAACATAAGCATGAAAGGCACATACTCTGGGTTGATCTTCAGAGGCGGCTGAGTAGTTCCGGTAGAGTCGCCGGACGAAGGGGTGAGTCTTGAAAGCATTTAAAAACAATATAAGGCATATTCGAAATAAAGGCAAGGAAGGTTGATAAAACAAAGCCAAGATTGAGTAGATACCTCATTCGGCCGTTCCTTTGAGCCGGAGAGTGAGATAACCCGGCCATGAGATCGGTAGAGCCGGTGCTCCGGGTCTGGCATCGGAGATTTGTTGTTGCTTTTCAAAAGAAAGTGGGGGTCTAAGTAAGCAAGAGGATGAGAAAGTGGGACTTTTCGGACGACCCGCCGTATCTTCTGTGGTACAAGATGTTGTGAGTCGGATGATGAAACATAAGTTACCTCAGGAACGTTGGCATGGCTTGTCTCCGTTTCGTCCTGTGAATAATTATTGTCAATAAGGTGCATGAAGAGACGGCCAAGATAATCAAGTTTTTACCTCTGAGTAGTCAGATTCCGGCTATTCCCTTGTTCTTGAGGTGCGTTCTTCTTCTTCCGGCCGTCAGCCTTCTTCTTTGATTTCTTCGGAGGAGGAACATATTTATTTTCCAGAAGATGGAATTGGCCTGAAAATGTAAGACGATAGAGGTCAGAATATTGGAAGATATGAACGGATAGCTAACACGGAAGCAAAGATATCGAGAGTCGCCCTTACATCTAGGGCCGGGTTTGCGGCACAGAAAGGTGCTAGCCCGATGGTATGGCAAGACTTTGAAGACTCATGCACTAGGCTTTGATAGCAGCCATGATGTGTCTTCTCACAATGAAGTAGTGTTAAAGCAGAGGGGGTCATCAGCTTCGCCCGTATACTTGCACATGGGCGGCTTCGCCGGCTCAGGGGCATGACCCTCAAATAGATCCAACAGCGGGTTAGATCAATGCCCGTCAATCGATTAGCCATAAGGGCCTTAATCCTTGCATGAGCCGGAGCGCACTTCGCCCGCTCAGAGGCTGACAACCGGCCAGGGAGGTCAGTTGTTGTGTCTGAGCCGGGATGGACGAAACCCGGGAAAGGGTGCTCTCCTTCTGGAGAGGTGTCTTTGCAATAAAACCAAGTCTTATTCCAGTCCTTAGGATGACTCGGCATCCGAACAGCTAGAAAAGTTATGTCCCGTCGCCTCTAAATGGAGATCCCGCCAATCTCTAAACTTGGACCAGAGGCCACCTCGTCTGGCGGTTTGCATAAAAGAACTCGCGGAAGAGGTCAATGGACGGTTTTCTTGTAAGTAAACTTTGCTGAGTATCTGAAAGTTGCACATGTTGGAGACGGAGTTGGGAGTGACGTCTTGAGGGCACAGCTTCAAGAAATGGAGGACGTCTTGGAAGAATTTTGAGCCGGGTGAGCTAAACCCGCTATTGGGATACACAAAATAGGTAGGCCCATGAAGGGTCGAAATATCATAATACCATGGGGTCCACAGACCAGGTGAGTCCGGATTAATACTTACATACTGGTCACTCGACCGAGTACGTTCCATCCACTCGATAGCAGTCAACCACTCGGCCATATGGCTCACTCGGATATGCGAAGACGACAATCGACAAGGAAGTCAAAGGATCATCTAGCATTATGACATCAATGCCCCACTTTGTAACATAGGAGGTGAAGGGGTGGCACACTCTATATAAGCCACCCCCACCACTAGACTGAAGGGGCGGGTTTTCTTCTTCTCCCTCCAGGGCTTCTTCTCTCTGGACGCTCTCTCGCCATTAGTCTCAGGACTTAGCTTAGGCATGGATATCCGTTCTCCTTTCTCCCTCTCAAATACACCATGTAACTCATGTTCATGACGAATAAGCAAAGCCTCTCCGGAGCACGAGATGTAGGGTTATTATATCCACCGCGAGAGGCCGAACTCGCTAAAACCAACCGTGTCACCCATTTGCATCTCGATAGATCATGCTCCATTATCCTACCCCTCTTTAATGTCAGAATCACACCCACGACATTTGGCCCCCATCGTGGGGCATGACGTCTATCGAGCCATGATGCATATGGTTATCTCTTCAACCACCGGCGGGGATCGATTCCCGCTTGACGGGGATATACCCCGCGGTATGACCCGGCCTGGCGACTCACAGAGACCGACTGAAGACATGACATTCTTATTAAAGACCCGGCAGGCGAGTCAAAGGATGCCCAAGCCCAAGACCCGGTGGGTGAGCCGGCGCCAGGCGGCTCACAAGAGAAGGCCCACAAGAGAAGGCCCGAGGAGAGAAGGATTCCATTATAGGAAAGAAGACCCGGAGTAGGATTCGTGAGAGACGAGTCCTACTCCTACTCCTAGTAGGACTCTATTTGTAGGCCTACCCTCTCCACTTATATAAGGAGGGGTAGAGCATCCTAGAGGGACAGGTTCACAAGAGAAACAAGTCCACCAGTTTAGAAAGACAAGAGATTAGAGATAGACAGATTAGAGGCTCTCGTGATTAGAGGTAGCAATTACCACCCTTGTAACAAGAGATCTTCATAATCATCAATACCAGACAAGCAGGACGTAGGCTTTTACCTACATCGGAGGGGCCGAACCTGGGTAAAAACTTCGTGTCTTCTCGATTCCAGTCAACCCTTCAAGCCGCCACGTAGTTGCGTCTCGCCCCGAACCTAATTCCGTTGACCCGGACATCTGCCGTGACAAAACCACGACAGTTGGCGCCCACCGTGGGACTCCTGGCGCACGGTGGTGTTGTGTTCTTGAAGGGATCTCTCCTAGGGATCGATGAGCTTATGACCCGCCGAATGAAAAAGAACCGGCTAAAGATCTACACGCGCATGGTTCAATTTTTGATTCAATCAGCATCAACAGCCAAGGGATCCACCAATTAGAGCAGCAAGCTACGACGTTGATCCGTCCAGAAGAAAACAATAAAGCTCCGTCACATGACAAAACTATAGATTTTCCCTACACACACGTACAGATAGTGGGCAATTGCAGCTGCAAGGAGATTTCCAGTCATTGTTTCAATCAACCTGATCAGAAAGAAGACCGATCCGCTATTTGCTTCTGGTTAAATGGCCAAAGCCGTATTTTCGTGTACTAACAAAAGGTCAGACAGAGAGAAGAATAAAGAAGGAAGAGAATATAGACCACCACGGACTCGGTCAGCCCGGTCGATCCGCGGCTACGGCACTGCGGCCTTGTTGGCTCGTTTCCTCCATGGCCTCGGCGCCGCAGTCCAGGTTCTCTTGCACCTCCGAGCCACCGCTTCACCTCTCCGCACCCCTCGCCACTGCACCGGATCCACCACCGCACCTTCGCTTTGTTCCTCCGCCACGGAGTCGCCCGAGGCGGCGTCGCCTCTGCTTCACTCCTCCACGCTCGAGACCATCGTGGCCAGCTCCTGGCTTTGCCTCTGCGGCCAAGGAAGCCGTCGCGACCTCCGCCCGTGGTTGCGCCCGTTGAGCCGCCCTCGCCGGTTCCGCCTTTGCCGAGCCGCCCTTGGTTCCACCGCCGGCTCACCCGCATGTTGAGGTGACACAGTCAACGCCGTCGAGCCGCTCGACCGTTCGGTCCGTCCGACCGTTCGATACGTCCTGAGTCGGGCCTGCTGCTGCCTCCGCCGCCACGGGCCGGCGCTGCCGAGCCACCTGGCCGGTCGTCGCTCCGCGCTGCTGCTTCCTGCCGGCTTTGCCCTGCTAGCCGCTGTCGCCTCTCCTCTGCCGTGGCCGCCGGTTCTGAGCCGCCGTCCGAATCCGAGCCTCCCAGACGTCGTGGCTCTTGCCTCTTCCTCGCTTCGCCGCCGCGGGCCGGTGCTGCCGAGTCACCCGGATTAAGCTGCCGCCACAATCGTCTCGCCCAACACAAGCCGGCCGGCTCGCCTTCCCACTGCACCATGGCCGCCTCCCGCTGCGCCATGGCCGCCTCCCCGCAGCGCCTGCGTCTTAATCGCGGCGGCGACCGCCGCCTTGCGTCCATCCGCTCACCGAGCCAGCTAGCGCTGCCGTGTCGAGCCGCCGAGCCCCGGGTCTGCCTCGCCCGTTGCTGGCCGGCCGATCCCTTTTGTTCAATCAGCTCATACAAGTATCAGTAATACTGCTGACAGAATCATCATCAGGTGCAAACGTTTCTAAATAATTATTTGCACAGATATCCCTTGAGGATGACTTCTCTGTCATACAATATTTTTATACGCAGGATAAATGCTCATTGCAAAAAGGATGTTATAAGGCAAATATACAACACGAGGACAATTATTCAAGTGCCATTTTACCAAAAAAAACAGAGCGCACGCCAACGGCATTCTATGCTGGTATTTCATCCGTGTCGCTTAATGGACACGCGTAGCATTGCCGCCGCGACCTGGTCCACACCAACGCGTTGGTACCGTACGCGCTAACCTGGCAAGATGAGCCGCCGATGGACAATCTTGAGCCGCCGCCCCGTGACCCAGGCTACATCAACATGCCACAAAAGATCCACATGATAGCGCCGACTTACAACACTGTGGCCGTCTCTCGCGGATTGCGCCGGCTTACAATGCCATGAGCGGATCATTCACCGCATTGGCTTACAACGCCATGGCGACTCACTGACCTCGCCGGTTTAATAACAAGGACTTACCGTCCATACTGGTTCCGACAACACGGGCGACTCACCAATTGCACTGGTTTAAACACCGTGGCCGACTCTCGCCACCACGCCGGCTTACAACGCCATGGCCGACTCTCACCACCCGTGTCGGTTCTCAATGCCATGGTCGTCTCTCATCATCCGCGCCAGCTTATAATGCCATGGTGTATTCACAAACAGAACAGGATTACAATGCCATAGATGATTTCTACGTCTGCATCAACATATCGGTGCAGTGCTTGCGTGTACGAGCCGCCCAACGGATGCGTGCAAGATGCCACCCAAATTGTGATCTATATCAACATATCGGTGCAGTGATCGTCGATACGAGCCGCCCAACGGACAAGCGTATAAGCCACCGCCACTACAGTTTGGTTCACTTCAACAAACAGCCGGAACGAACCATCGACCAGATCATTGAAGCAATTAGTACGGGATCATCTATAACCCGCCACGGCCAACCTCAACTTTCGATGGAAGATTCTCAAGCCGCCTCTTCGATTCAACTGAGACTCGGAGGCTACAGACATGGCAAGACACATTTGGTCGTTTCCAATGAGAAGCCCGGGTCTTTGCAAGATGAAATTTTCTGGCTCACAGAATTGAGTTAAAGTGGTTTGTTTGTCGTCAAACGGCTGATCTATCATCCGGATTTATGCCCTATCAAGCGCTGTTGCAGGGAGGCTTCTTGCCTTCGGGTATAGCTTACATCTCCCTGCACAGTCTGTTTCTACGCTGTTGCAACGAGGCTTCTTGCCTTCGGGTATAGCTTACATCTCCCTTGCGCAGTTGGCTTTATGCCTAGTTTGGGTACATTAAGCGCTGTTGTTGATGGAGGCTTCTTACCTTTGGTATAGCATAACATGACCCTAAGACAAAACGTGTACACCAAATTCCAGTTGCTTATCAACTACGGCCATCGAAGGGGGCTTCTTACCGACGGGTATCGCTTATCTCACCCTAATGGCCGGCTTTATGCCATTTCCGGTTAACATGTTAGTCGCGGTTGTCGAAGGGGGCTTCTTACCGACGGGTTCGCTTATCTCACCCTAACAAACGGCGTTTACGCCAAAACTTAGCTGTGAAAGAGGCTTCTTGCCCTCGGGTATAGCTTACATCACCTTTCTCACAGCGGCTATTGCAATCATTAGTCGCGGCTGTCGAATGGAGGCTTCTTGCCCTCGGGTATAGCTTACATCACCCATCGGCAGCCGGCGTTCGCGCATACAATATAAACATGTGCTGTTGAAGGAGGCTTCTTGCCTTCGGGTATAGCTTACATCACCCTTCAAATAGCCGGCTTTTGTAAATCATTAGCCGCAGCTGTCGATGGAGGCTTCTTGCCTCAAGGTATAGCTTACATCACCCATCGACAGCTGGTGTTTGTATACAAGGTACAAAATTTGCTGTTAAAAGGAGGCTTCTTACCTTCGGGTATAACTTACATTACCCTTCATACAGCGGCTTTATGCCATTCTGATTGACATGTCAGCCGTGGATTATTCAAATGGAGCTTCCCACCTCCAGATAACATGCCGGCTTATCAATGCCGGGTCAGAGCAAGATTATAAGAAAGGAGCAATGTTATGAAAGGTATGAACATCTCCGGGTTGAGCTTCTTCAAGCCGCCCTCACAACAATGCAGAATATATTCTGTCTTGTTTATTTTTTGCAGGTATTATCTCTTAAGATGAGCCGCCGTTAACTGTTTTGCAAGAATAAATGGATCTTTTAATAGCCAACATGGCTGGATCTTCATGGTTATCATATCCAGTAATAAATGGTTGGGATTTTTTCCACCTCGGAGAAATTATTATCTTTCAAGAGCCGCCTGTCAGATAATGCCGTGTCATCTAATTGGTCGGTTCTCGGATTTCTTAATTGTGCTCTGTAGTAATCTACAACACTTATGGATTTCTCAAACTTATATTTGCCGGGTTGCACCGCAACCACGAGCAGGAATTTCATATCAAAGACAAACGAATTATTTCAGGATATTCATTCTGGGTTATATTACAACCACGGTCAAAGATTCATTCAAACAAATTGTGGTGAGTCATATTATTCTCACATAGTGCCGAGTCACCACAGGCAGACGACCCGGCACTTGGGGGCTATATTATTCAAGTCCAAGTTTATATCAATTATGCAAGTCCCATGTCACTACAAGCATGCACCACGGCACTTGGGGGCTAATGCAAGCCGGTTTTCAAATCATTACATTGTCAGCAAGACCATATTATCTCAAAGATATGACCCGGCCCTTCCATATTTTTCTCAAAAAGATGAGCTGGCCCTTTCTATATTTTATAAAGTCCCAGCCCAGTAAATTCTTACTGACCCGGCACTTGGGGACTACATCGCTGAGATCAAAAATTTCTAAAGTCCCAAGTCATCGCAGGCGTGCGACCCGGCACTTGGGGGCTACATTATTTAGTTGTTCCAAACAGATTAAGAGAGTCAAATTGAAGACTTGGCACATCACATTATGATGAGCTGGCCCTTGGGGGCTACAACCGTCGAAGCTTTCTGATGAGCCGACCCTTGGGGGCTACACCCGCCGAAGCATATAAGGTATAAAGAAATTATAAGTCCCAGGTTCTGCAGGCAAGACAACCGGCACTTGGGGGCTACGCAGTCCAAAATGTTATTTGCAAAGCACCAAGTTATCATGGCTAATCTTGGAGCTTGGGGGCTACAGGTAATATGGATATATCAAAAACTTTGAGGGGAATTTTCAAGGTGTTAAATATGGAGTTCAGTTGTTAGACCCGGCGTCACCACAACTCATGCCCCGGTGTTATCAAAAGATCATAACCCGCAAGATTAATATAACCGCCTTGCTTCACAACAATGGAAGTCCAGCTTACATCAGATGGATTTTCATCTCAATTTTTTATCAAGTCAGCTGGATTCTAAATTACTTGACCCGGAGTCACCAATGATAATGACCCGGCGTCGTCAGTAATTATAACCCGGCGGAAATGACCCGCTAAGAGTTGGAAGCTGACTCAATGGCAAACGGGTGTTCTATTCTCAATATTTTTCAAAGGACATTGACAAGCAAGATGATTATCAAGACGGCTCATTCATATGCAGAAAGACCCGGATTTCTGAGGAGCCATTTTATAAGCCGTCCAAAGAGCAAGCCAGCCACTTAACATATTTTTTACTCTTATTTCAGGAGCTTACCATGAATAAATTCAAGCTAACCTCGGGGCTAATGATGGGGATATACCCCGCGGTATGACCCGACCTGGCGACTCACCGGAGACCCAGCTGAAGACATGACATTCTTATTAAAGACCGGCAGGCGAGTCACAGGATGACAAAGCCCAAGACCCGGTGGGTGAGCCGCGCCAGGCGGCTCACAAGAGAAGGCCAACAAGAGAAGGCCCTAAGAGAGAAGGATTTCATTAAAGGAAATAAGACCCGGAGTATGATTCGTGAGAGACGAGTCATAATCCTACTCCTAGTAGGACTGTATTTGTAAGCCTACCCTCTCCACTTATATAAGGAGGGGTAGAGCACCCCTAGAGGGACAGGTTCACAAGAGACACAAGTCCACCAGTTTACACAAAACAAGAGATTAGAGATAGACAGATTAGAGGCTCTCGTGATTACAGGTAGCAATTAGCACCCTTGTAACGAGAGATCATCATCATCATCAATACCAGACAAGCAGGACGTAGGCTTTTACCTCCATCGGAGGGGCCGAACCTGGGTAAAACTCCGTGTCTTCTCAATTCCGATCAACCCCTTCAAGCCTCCACGTAGTTGCTTCTCGCCTCGAACCTAAGTCCGTTGACCCGGACATCTGCCGTGACAAAACCACGACACCGCTGGTGCCCTCTATTCAGTTTCATCTTCATGATTTAACACATTTGTTTGTACTGTTCATCTCCAAGACGAGTGGAGCATCAAGGAAACAAACATCCATTCAAGCACATATGAGGAGAAGTTGGCTTGCCTTCCATCCACGTGAGCCGACCACCTGAATCGGTGTCTGGACATCGCCAATTGCAGCAACAGCGGCGTGAGATCATGAAGCCGGTCACGCCCCCATGCATGGCCATCGGCACCGTCTGCCTCATCGTCGTCACGCACGACCTTCAACACCATTCGCCTCGTTGTCGACTCTCGTCTCGTGTTCTGGCCGCTCAGCAGCGACCTCTGTGGTGGAGGCGCAGGCCTGACATGGCGCAGGCATGCAACGCTCCCCGCGCATGGCACATGCCCGACAGGCGTCGGCGGTCTGACTCTGCGGGGTGTCGGGGCTAGCCGCACCCCCTCGTGCGCGGCGAGTCCTCCCACTGGCATCCGCAACCCTGCTGCGACTTCCGTGATGAAGGCAAGAGTAATGGCGTGGCAATGAGTCTGCATGTAGAAAGCGATCCGCGGGAATGGGAAACTTCCTTTGCGTGCACAACCAGCTTTAAGTCTTGCTTAATTGGTTATAACGCCTCCTCGCCTCGTGCATGCAGACTCAACATGGAGAACTCCTTGAATGCTAATTACTAGAGAGTTATTACTCTATGTCTGTCTGAGGCTCCGAGCTCTGCACCAAGTCAACATCATCATCAGCCCGTCGGCGCCTACCTCCAACGTCGTTGCGCCTGGCTGCCTCCACTGCATGATGTCCATGGCCGCAAGCAGCCACCTGCCTCCGGAGGAGGGAACAACGCTCGTGCGTTGATGGGCACATTCACGCCGAACTTCACCAACGCGTCCGAGCCCAGCACTCTGCGCCGGCCTATCCAGCCAGCTCCACACCGATCGGATTACAACCCAGTCTCGGTTCACTTGGATGGACAGGTGCACTCGGATGAGGCGTCCACTTGGACGGTGCTCTTTCAGCTGTGAAGCCCCTAGGTCAATCGATGGGATCCTGTTCACTCAGCCGGCCAACAAGCTCCGATCGCATCTTCATCAACTCCTCCGACGATGGACACGCTGCGCTGGTTCCGTGCCAAATCCACGGCGTCGCCATGTCCGACCAGGGAGCCCCGTGCCCCGCGTTCCACTCCCTTTCTAACCTTAATTCCCCCCGTTTATTTCCTGCATGCAGTGGATAAATGACCATGGGAAAAGGAAAATTCTCCTACATGCACGAATTGCCTTAACTCCTCCTTAATTACCGGTAATTAACGTCTTTTGTATGCGCGTACAGGTTTTGAAAGTGGGCAACCCCATCAACGCTTGGTAACGGCAGGCGTTGGTGAATCCTGTGACCGACCGGTCGACGGCCTCCGGCACGACGGATGACGACCCGTCTACAGGCTCTCAGCTGGTGGCGTGTCATCTTCACTACTCACTCACATGTTTATAACTTCATCGATATGTCCGACTCCATGCATCGTCACTCGACTATACGCGTCGTCATCACTCGGCAGCTCTGTGCATCACCATTCAGCGCACGTTCCATCGTCACTCGGCAGCTCCACGCGCCGTCACTCTACTAGACGCGTCGTCATCAATCGGCAGCTCCGCGCATCGCCATTCAGTCGGATGCTTATCGTCACTCGGCAGCTCCGGGCGCCGTCACTCTACTGGACTCATCGTCATCACTCGATAGCTCCACGCATCGCCATACAGTCGGACGCTCCATCGTCACTTGGCAACTCCGTGCATCGCCATTCAGCCGGACGTTCCATCGTCACTCGGCAGCTTCACGCGCCATCACTCTACTAGACGCGTCGTCATCACTCGGTAGCTCTGCGCATTGCCATTCAGTCAACGCTCCATCGTTACTCTGCAGCTCCGCGCGCTGTCACTCTACTGGACGCGTCGTCATCACTCGGCAGCTCTGCGCATCGCCATTTAGTCGGATGTTCCATCGTCACTCGGCAGCTCCGCGCATCGCCATTCAGTCGGACGCTCCATCGTCACTTGGCAGCTCCGCGTGCCATCACTCTACTGGACGCGTCGTCATCACTCGGCAGCTCCGCGCATCTCCATTCAGCCGGACGTTCCATCGTCACTCGGCAGCACCGCGCGCCATCACTCTACTGGACGCGTCGTCATCACTCGGCAGCTCCGCGTATCGCCATTCAGTCGGATGCTCCATCGTCACTCGGCAGCTCCGTGCGTCGTCAGTCTACTGGACGCGTCGTCATCACTCGGCAGCTCCACGCATCGCCATTCAGTCGGACGCTCCATCGTCACTCGGCAGCTGCGCACATCGCCATTTAGTCAGACGCTCCATCGTCACTCGGCAGCTCCGCACGCCGTCACTGTACTGGACGCGTCATCATCACTCGGCAGCTCCGCGCATCGCCATTCAGTCGGACGCTCCATCGTCACTCGGCAGCTCCGCGCATCGTCATTCAGTCAGACGCTCCATCGTCACTCGGCAGCTCCAGGCGCCGTCACTATACTGGACGCGTCGTCATCACTCGGCAGCTCCGCGCATCGCCATTCAGTCGGACGCTCAATCGTCACTTGGGCAGCTCCACGCATCGCTATTCAGTCGGACGCTCCATCGTCACTTGGCAGCTCCACGCGCCGTCATTGTAGTGGACGCGTTCATCACTCGGTAGCTCCGCGCATCGCCATTCAGTCAAACGCTCCATCGTCACTCGTCAGCTGCGCGCCGTCACTCTACTGGATGCGTCGTCATCACTCGGCAGCTCTGCGCATCGCCGTTCAGTCGGACGCTCCATCGTCACTCGGCAGCTCCGCGCATCACCATTCAGTCGGACGCTCCATCGTCACTCGGCAGCTCCACGCGTCGTCACTCTATTGGACGCGTCGTCATCACTCGTAGCTAGCTCTGCGCATCGCCATTCAGTCGGACGCTCCATCGTCACTCGGCAGCTCCGTGCGCAGTCACTCTACTGGACACGTTGTCATCACTCGGCAGCTCCGTGCATCACCATTCAGTCGGACACTTCATCGTCACTCGGCAGCTCCGCGCATCGCCACTCGATGAGACAGTCTTCGTCACTCGGCAGCTCCGTGCATCGTCACTCAGCCGGACGTGTCTACTTTGCCCGACCACTCCTGCACCATCAGACAGCTAAGTCATTTGTCATCCGCTCTGTTCAATTAAGTAGTTGTTTCCTCATCACCGAGTGTCGAGGAAGTCACACATGACATTCACTTGGAGGCCACATCACCTAGTGTATCTCTGTGCTCGATTGTTTATTTCTATGTGGGAACACTTCACTTCCGCCTCTTTTAGGTCCAATACTAAAACGAGTTTAGTAGGATCTTGCACTCTGTTAGACCCTTAGTGGTCCCGAACCAACAAGCACCTGGCTCACCCAGCGGGTGTCTATAGGTGTTATTTACACAAATTATTTCAGCAAATATCAGGTTACTTCAAGACCTTTTATGTTGGCTTGTGCTATTTTTCGTACACAGGTTACGCGTTCACTCGACGCATCTGTGCACCATCTTCGTCGCTACTCAGGCTCAGTCACCGTGACAATCATTCGTATGTTTCCACTTGTTCAGACGCCCTCGATGGCATGATGGACTTGGCTGCCCATGCGCCGTCTCTTGATCGGCTATCTTTTCGACGACAAGCTCGACTCGGTCTCCCCGTGCGCCGTCACTTGGTCGACTCCTCTTCAACGACAAGCTCGACTCAGCTGCCCTGTGCGCCGTCACTTGGTCGACTCCACTCCGACGGATGTGTCTTCAGCACTCGACCGCCTCGCGCGTCGCCATTCCGACGGAAGCGTCTTCATCACTCGATAGCCCCGCGGGTCGCCACTCCGTGTGGCATGTCCTCAGCACTCGACCACCCTGCGCGCCATCGCATGGCTTAGCTGCGATTCCGTATCGCTAAGTCAAAAACTACTCCGAGTGTGGACATGCTCTACACTCGGGAGCTTAGCTGCGATTCCGCATCGCCTAAGTCAAAAACGACTCTGAGTGCGGACATGCTCCACACTCGGGGGCTTAGCTGCGATTTCGTATCGCCTAAGTCAAAACAACTTTGAGTGCAGACATGCTCCACACTCTGGGGTTTAGCTGCGATTCCGTATCGCCTAAGTCAAAAAATACTCTGAGTGAGACATGCTCCACACTCAGGGGCTTAGCTGCGATTCTATATCGCCTAACTCAAAAAACTACTCCGAGTGCGGACATGCTCCACACTCGGGGGCTTAGCTACGATTCCATATCGCCTAAGTCAAAAACTACTCCGACTGCAGCCATGCTCCACACTCGGGGGCTTAGCTGCGATTCCATATCGCCTAAGTCAAAAAACTACTCCGAGTGCGGACAAGCTCCACACTCGGGGGCTTAGGTGCGATTTTGTATCGCCTAAGTCAAAACTACTCCGAGTGCCAACATGCTCCACACTTGGAGGGCTTAGCTGCGATTCCTTATCGCCTAAGTCAAAAACTACTCCGAGTGACGACATGCTCCACACTCGGGGGCTAGCTGCGATTCTGTATCGCCTAAGTCAAAAACTACTCCGAGTGCGGACATGCTCCACACTCGGGGGCTTAGTTGCGATTCCGTATCGCCTAAGTAAAAAACTACTCGGAGTGCGAACAAGCTCCACACTCGGGGGCTTAGGTGCAATTCTGTATCGCCTAAGTCAAAAACTACTCCGAGTGCCGACATGCTCCACACTTGGAGGGCTTAGCTGCGATTCCTTATCGCCTAAGTCAAAAACTACTCCGAGTGCCGACATGCTCCACACTCGGGGGCTAGCTGCAATTCTGTATCGCCTAAGTCAAAAACTACTCCGAGTGCGGACATGCTCCACACTCGAGGGCTTAGCTGCGATTCCGTATCGCCTAAGTCAAAACTACTCCGAGTGTGGACATGCTCCACACTCAGGGGCTTAGCTGCGATTCCGTATTGCCTAAGTCAAAAAACTACTCCGAGTGCCGACATGCTCCACACTCGGGGTTTAGCTGCGATTCCGTATCGCCTAAGTCAAAAACTACTCCGAGTGCAGACATGCTCCACACTCGCAGGCTTAGCTGCGATTTCGTATCGCCTATGTCAAAAACTACTCCGATTAGGACTTGATCCACACTCGGGGTCTTAGTTGCGAACCTGATTCGCCTTAGTTAGAAACTACTTCGAGTGAGGACAACATCCACACTCGGGGACTTAACCATGATCCAGGAATCATATAAGGCAGACTCAATAAGCATTCAACATGCCAACCACACAAAGATTTACCCGACTGGCCCAGTTCCAGGTAATATCTATTTACTGTGCCTAGCACACAAGGATCAGTCCGACTGATTCAGCTCCAGATTGCAACAATTTACTACGCCAAGCGCATCAGAGTTCACCTGTTCAGTTCAGTTCCGCTCTGAAAGACATAAACCCTCTGCCCGACTCATCTAGTCCGACAGAGGCTCGGGGACTACACCTAGTGGGTGCACTTAGCGTGCCCTCACTATAAGAGAAATAAAAGAAACATTCTTCTCGGTCAGGTCTGACAACAACATTCAAGTTTAAATAAACTCTGCAAACTCCAACCGACTGTCAGCAATCAGTTAATGTCTGAGGGGCTACTATTGGGGATACACAAAATAGGTAGGCCCATGAAGGGTCGAAATATCATAATACCATGGGGTCCACAAACCAGGTGGGTCCATATTAATACTTACTACTGGTCACTCGACCGAGTACGTTCCATCCACTCGGCAGCAGTCAACCACTTGGCCATATGGCTCACTCGGATATGCAAAGACCGACAGTCGACAAGTCAGTCAATTCATCATCTAGCATTATGGCATCAATGCCCCACTTTGTAACATAGGAGGTGAAGGGGTGGCGCACTCTATATAAGCCACCGCCACCACTAGACTAAAGGGGCAGGTTTTCTTCTTCTCCTCGAGGCTTCTTCTCCCTGGACGCTCTCTCACCATTAGTCTCAGGACGCTCAGGCATGGAGATCCGTTCTCCTTTCTCCCTCTCAAATACACCATGTAACTAATGTTCATGACGAATAAGCAAAGCCTCTCCGGAGCACGAGACGTAGGGTTGTTATCTCCACCGTGAGAGGCCCGAACTCGCTAAAACCACCATGTCACCCATTTGCATCTCGATAGATCATGCTCCGTTATCCTACCCCTCTCTAATGTCAGAATCGCTCCCACGACACCCGTGAACGAGATGATCTGCAAATACAAACTACTTCACCCTCCTGAGGAACAGGCTTTAGCTCATTGCCTAGAAACCCACCAATGGATGACTTCTTTGGCTGGAAGGGTCCCCGCGTCTACAAAATCTGTCAGGAACTCTTCTGTGACAGCAGAGCCGACCCAATTGCAAGAATTGGATGCACGAGACATGGCAGTGACTCAAAACTGTGCAAGGTAACATGTGAAGCGAGTCAGAAGGTGACAGACAATTAAGGGCGGTTAAAAGTCTAAGTTCTATAAAGCGAAGTCGCCAGAGTGGTTTGATGAGAGCCGGAATTTCACTAGTGAGTCAAGTTTGCAAGAAGACGAGGAAAAATTTACTAAGTGTGGAAAACAAGTTTCATAGACTATCTATGCAGTTATGATCTATAAAACGGAGAAAAATTGGGTTATTTCTAAACCTAATGACGAACCATGGAACCAGTGATGTTCGAAGGCAGTGTCAAGGGCAGCCAATATCTGTTGTTGTGCCATTATAGAACTTCCTATAATCTACCGCAATAAAAAGGAGGGCATTCTGGTTTGATGGTCTACATACGGCCTAACATTACGAACAGCTCGTGTTGTAGCGGCGGAGGAACTCCATGAAAACCCTATCAGAGGTACAGATCGAAAGGGGGGGAGAAGAACTCACCGGAGAGGAGGAAGTGATGGACGCGGGCGGATCTCTGGTATGTTCAGGTTGATACAGCGGCCTGGCGTGACGACGGTGAGGAAGCTTAACCGGGGTGAGAGGCGCCAGAGTGACGACGTCGAGAGGAAGAAGAAGCATGAGCCGGGAAGGAAATGAAAGCCACCCGTCATGGTCCTATTTAACATTCCAGAAGAGGAAACCGGCGCGGGAATCCAGGCGACAGATATTGATTGACCAAGACGAACGCCTCGATTATCGGGCCGTCAGTTTAATATTGTAAAGATCCGTTGCGGATGTCATGGAATCTATTTGATAAATATGGTGTGATGTCACGGTGGGTCATCTTTATCTTACTTTCAGGTGATAACAAGCGAGACTCCCGCCAAGAAATATGGAAGGTTGAAATGAGCAACCCCAAATCAACCTGGGGCCTAATGTTGGGGATATAACCCCATGGTGAGACCTACGTAGGAGGGGCCGGGTCATACCTGGCGGCTCATAGGCCAGACCAATAATGGGCCTAGAGACTCAAGCCTAGACGTTTGGCAGCTTACCAAAGATGGGAAAAGGTGAGGCCCAGACAAGGAAGGCATGAAGACCCGGGCGGATAAGCCGCACAGAGACAGCTTGCTCCGGAAGGCAAGACAACGTAGAGATAGACTCGGACACGTTGTGAGAGTAGGTATGAGACTTGTATGACCCGTGGTCTTGACCTCCTATATAATGGCGAGACCTGGGGCGACTTAGACAGAAACCAAGAAATCGAGGGCTAGGTCAAGTGAATCCGCTACCTTGTAATCGATACTCCAATCAATACAACACAAGCAGGAAGTAGGCTTTTACCTCTTCGTGAGGGGCCGAACCTGGGTAAACTCGTGTCCTTCGTCCCAACCAACCCCTTTGAGTCCATCACCTTAGCAATGGCCGCGAATCTAAGTCCTCGGACATCTGCCGTGACAAAACCATGACAGCTTCGCCTCTGCGCGGGCTCTTTAGGCGCCACGAACGACCTCAGCGGGTGGCATCGCGCCGACACATATCGTGAAGCCACGCGATCCCGTCTCGAAGCTCTCAAATGCGGCGGCGGCAAAGGCGGGAAGGTGGCCGGGAAGAAGAAGGCGGCGATGGACGACTCCTCCACACGGCCGAGGAAGAAGCTTGCAGGGCGCGGCCGAAGAAGAAGCTATGGGTGTTGGCTCCAACAATTCTCATTGGTCTCAAATCAATGAATAATTGAAGGAGACGAAGATGGTGAGGGTTTCTTCAATGCACCGAAAGGATGAGGGCAAGTACACACGGACGAAGACATATTGATATGCAATACATGGTTGCAAGTGTCTAGGGATGCCACCGTTGGGGGAATCAAAGGAGATGCTTATTGGATCCGGATGAAGGAGCACCTGGATTTACACAACAAGAGTGGAATGGAGCGCACGGCAAGATCTCTTCGCTCTCGGTGGTCCACAATCAACAAAGATTGTCAAAGATGGGCGACCACACTTAAGGCGGTTGACACACTGAACCCAAGTGGAACTAATGATGATGATAGGGTAAGTGTCATTTCTTTCATGTTCATGTTTCTTTCATGTCCATCCACTTTCTTTGGTGTTTCAAGTGCTAACTTGTTCTTCCATGTCCATGCATTTTGTGTAGCTCACTATTGCAAAAAAACTTGTTTCCAGGTGTAACATCCCAAAATTTCCATTTTGGAATGTTATGAATATAGCTATGCATCTATCATCACCATTGCTTGATTGTATGTGTTAGTTGAAATGCCATTTCTGATTTTTCTGAAAGTCCTTTCTACTTTTCCCTATGTTGCTTTCCCTATTTGAAATTTTGGTTAAAGGTTCAAAATAAGAGAGGAGTAACATGACACTCCACACCAGGGTCTAATTGGTGAATTATTTGAACAAAATAACCAGGGGTTATTTTGAAAATATTTGCAAAAAAGGATCTAAAAACAATTAGGCAATTTCTGAAAATAATATTTTTTCAAAGTGTTCAAATGACAGAATAGAAATGTTCATTAAATAGCATTTATTATTCTGTTAATTTTGATATATAATATCCCTATATTTAGAGACGATTTGAATGCTTTAAAAGTTTTTGAATGTCTCTGGAAATTATTAAACAGTAACGGTAACCGTTTCCGGTATTAAATGGGCCGGCCCACAGGTTTTATTCGCGCAATAACTACGAGCCGGCCGACCGCGCGCAACGGACGCCCCTTTTTCTCTCTGACGCTGGACCCCACTCATCCGACCGTTTCCCTCGCTCGGTCGTCGTCTTCTCCCTCCCCCGCGCGCGCCGGACCCGACGCCGGTCGCTCCCCCCTCACCGGATCTCTCCCCTATCTCCTCCCGCACCCCCCGAGCGCCTATATAAGAGCCCCACTGCCCCGCATCCATTTCCCCCCCGAGCCCCCTTCTCTCTCTCACCGAGACGCCGTCGATTGCTCGTCGGAGTTCCACCACCACCGGAAGTCGCCGTCGACCGTAGCCACCACCCCCGACCACCATTCGCCTCGCCGTCGCCACCAATCGACTCCGGAGAACTGTCGCCGTCGCCCGGACCACTTCCTCGTCCTCCCCGACCACCGGAACGCCTCGCCGTCGTGTTCACCACTTTCGGACTCGCCGGAGTTTCCCCACGCCGGCAACCTTTACACCGTGAGCATTTCCCTCCCTCCGATCCAAACCCAACGGCTCAGATTAGAAGTCACTTATTCCCGAACCGTTTTCTGTTTAGGATCGGTTGACCGCCCGAAGCACCGCTCGGACACCCACCTCAGCCACTCACAGGTCGCCACGTCACCCTAGTCGACCGTTCGTTAGTTTTTTTTTTCAGTTTTGTTTTTCAGAAAACAGAATGTATTCCAAATTTGTTTTAGCTATATCTTTTAATCAGTTTAGTGTTTTGAGTTGATTCTTTTTGCAATAGCTCACATTTTTCATGTAGTTTCACCCTGTACTTTTAAATTTCAAATTTGAACTATAAAATTTGAATTTAATCAAATTTGCTCAAAATCTTCAAATCTGAATAACTAGAGTTTGAAAATAGATTTTGATATGATTCTTTTTGTCACTGTTAGATATTGGTTAGGACTATCTCCATGTTTAGTTTGAGGATTTTTAGGATGATTTT
This sequence comes from Hordeum marinum, assembly GCA_022496015.1. Taxonomy (NCBI): domain Eukaryota; kingdom Viridiplantae; phylum Streptophyta; class Magnoliopsida; order Poales; family Poaceae; genus Hordeum; species Hordeum marinum. The sequence goes on along the minus strand of CM039673.1, from coordinate 554,007,620 downwards.
TAATAGTGTTTTAGCTATAAACAGAATCTGCTTATTATTATAATATAGTTTTATAAACTTAATTTTGATTAGTTTGATTTAGAATTTGGTTTTATTTGTTTATTAGGTTCTGTTAGTAAACATTTAGTGTTTTCACTTACTGTTAATAAAAATATAAATTTGCCTAGTTTAATTTCATTTAACATAGGAATCACAACTTCTTTTCAAATAGGCATAATTTGATTAAAACAACTAACTAGTAATAGTTTTGTTTTCAAATAAGTTTTGTATATTTAATTCTGTTTTCTAAGACAGATTTAATAGTAAATTCTTTTCTGTTAAGAACATGTTTTGCTAATAAATAACAAGTTTAGTTTTCATTCTTTTGTTAGTACAACTATAGTTGATTCATATAGTGTTTATCAAAACTTGTATAAACTCTACTAAAGTTTTCCCAACAAACTTAAATTGATTATATTCTGTTTATTAATAAAATATGCTATTGTTTCTCTGCTGACAACAATTGTCTTGTCATTTCAAAATAGTTTTATTATGTCAGTAGTGTTTTTCATCCCTCACCTTTTGGAAAACAAAACTTTGTGTGTTTTTCTTGCTAGAGACTTTTGTGTATTGTTTGCCTTGTTTGTTTAGTACTTCTTTGCTGAATGTTATGAGTACTTATTATGGTTGTATGCTTATTTGAGTGCATTGTTTGTTTCGTTAGATTATCCGGAGTGCGAAGCTTGTTACTTAGAGTCACTCACGTACGAAGATCATCAATCAGGCAAGTCACTTTGATCATGTTTTACCCATGTTTTATATGCATTAGTTCTACCATCTCCCCAGTTGCATGCAAGATAGGTTAGTTGGAAACTTGGTTACATTGTAGTAGTATCATGTGGTAGATACCTCTCTCAACCCCCTTTGACAACATTGGCCCCGGGAAACGTTGTTTTACCTTTTGCTATGCTATTAGTAGACGGGGTTGGTTGTGTGATTCATGAGAGTTGAGAGAGTTAATAATTTCAAGACCTACATAATGATCAAGATTTCAATACTCCAAGTTTTCAACATACCTCTGGGTGGATGATGGTTGAACGGCACCCTGGAGAAACCAGTGGTTAGCCTAGGTGATGCTGGAGATGGCCAGTATTCACGCGGAAAGGTCCACCCAGGCACAAAGAGATGGATGGATGCTTTAAAACCCAAGGCTTACCTGCACAGCCACAAGTCATTATGGGCTCTGGCTTGGTTGGATATCGTGGTGACCCTAGACAGGCGGTGCTACGAGAGGTAGAAGAACGGTAGGAAAGGATGGGCACTGTCAGAGTCGCAGGGAAACCCTTTGGAAGACCATGTTTTGGTCATCCGTTTCTCAAACACCCTGAAGTGCGAGAAATCAAACGGAGGCGACCAAATCTTGTGGGGAACGTGTGCAAAACTCTGCAGAGTATTTTCAAACCTAATCGATTAGCCGTGTCCACGGTCATGGACGACTTGAGCCAAAGGAATTGGAACTTCCGGAACTCTCAACACAAATAATATGATGATGTGGGTATTTAATAATTTTGGGTATGAGAATTGGTTGGTGGAACCATCTCATTAATCAACCAACTTAGTAATATTTTTGCTTAGCCCCTCTCTTGATGTAGGAAAAACTTGGCTTTACGCAAAAACTTACCACCCCACCTGCCATATATGCATATAGACTAGCTGATTATTTTCACACCTCTACTGTGACTTTGCCGGCATATTCCATATGCTGACCTACACGGCTGCAACGTATCATGTTGCAGAGTACTTTTCCGACCAGGAGTGAGGACACGTTCTATGCTCAGTGAGATGCCCTTGGAGTCAGATGGACTCATCTACCTTCGACGCTTCCGCAAGATTTAGATATTCTCATGAGTTGGCTTTTAGCCACTTTATTGTAATTTTTATTGTAATAAAGGACTCGATATGAGATTTCGATTAATATAATGATGTGTGATTTACCTTTGATATATACATTGATGTACCGTGTGTGTACCAGCATGATCTTGGGATGGTACGGAAACACCGGAGACTTGACCTTCCAGGTCGGGTCGCTACAGAAATGGTATCAGAGCACACGCTGACCGTAGGACGTAACCTCTAGGATTGGAAAGCCTTAGGATTGTTTCTCTTTGTCTTTAAATATCTTATACTCTCATCTATTCGTTTCTGACTCCTCTCCGATTATTTCAAAATTTATAGATGGCCACCTTCATCCCAGTGTTGATCACGGAGTTTTGCCAGCCTGACGCAACGATGCCCTTTGGTAAGGAGCTGATGAGAATCGTCAAGGACGTAAGGATTGCTTTGCCGAGCATCACCGGGATTCCTATCATGTCATTTCCCCAAGATGGACGCTACAGGATCGAGGTGCATATTCCAGGGAAGACCTTTGGGAATCGGAAGGAACCCATAGATCTCAAGTTCGTGGCACCCAGTTGGATACTTGGAAGAGACATGGCCATTCATCGTGCCCTTGGACGTATTCAGGAGGAATACAGAGGTGGAACCATTTCACCAGGACTCAGCATGGTTTGCCGCAGAGATGCCCATGGCAACATCATCACCAATCCCACTGCAGACACCACTATCTCCTATATCCAGACCCTGGAGACTCACATCAGGACTCTGGAGCTTCGAGTTCGTGCTGACACGAAGACTATCAAGAATCTGATGAACCGTGAGCTGGACCTTGAAGCTGATCTGCGAGAGGCCAACTATGAACACGAGCATGAAGTGAAGGACTTCCTAGAGAGGATTGATGAGCAGAATGCACGCATCGCCACTCTGGAGGAGCAGCTAGACATGGGGGAAAACCTTCACCCCGAAGGAGACATGGCACCCTTCATCAGCGACGATGAAGACTATGAGGAAAGCACCACCGGAGGACCTACGACTATGCACTTCTGAGGAAAAACATTAGTTATGCCCTCCATGTATCTTTTATTTTCGTCATTAAAGCGTAGGTCGATGCTTAGTTGTTTGAGATTTGTATTCCCGATGTTTGACATTGATTGAATAAATGAATGAGTGTTTGGTGTGATATGTTTGTTGCATTGCATATGGGTAGTGAATTTCTTCTAGACCCTTGTTCTATTCTAATTCTCATCCCTCTGAAAACAGCAAGATGCCTCCACGACGTGAGACCGATTTCACTTTTCCGCCGGAACTCACTCAACTCCTTCAGCAGCAGAATGCACTGATGCAATTATTTATTCAGAATCAGACCAACAACCAGAACAACAACAACAACAACCACCATCCACCCCAGACTGACAATCTCACCCGTTTTTTGAGGTTGAACCCTCCAATTTTCTCCAGCAGCACTGAGCCCATTGTGGCAGATGACTGGCTCCGCAAGATGGAGAGAGAACTTGTCACCGCTGGATGCACTGACGCTGAGAAAGTGCGATTTGCCGCACATCAACTGGAAGGACCAGCAGCATCATGGTGGGAGAATTACACCACCACTTATCCTATTGCAGATGTGACTTGGGAGCAATTCAAGCTTGCTTTCCGCACAGCTCATGTTTCAGCTGGAGCCATGAGTCTGAAGAAGCGTGAGTTTCGCAACTTGCGCCAGGGTAATCGTTCCGTGGCCCAATATGTGGACGACTTCAACACATTGTCACGTTATGCCCCAGGAGATGTGGCCGATGATGCGGCCAAGCAAGAAAAGTTTCTGGAAGGACTCAATGATGAGTTGAGCATACAGCTGGTAGTGGCTAATTTCAACAACTACCAAGAGCTGGTGGATAAGGCACTTATTCTGGAAGGTAAACAGCAGCAGATTGAGAACCGCAAGCGGAAGTACACTCAGGGGAAGTTCAACTCTGGAGCTCATCAGAAGCCTCGTTACTCCCCGTACTCCGGGAATACCGGATCAGGAAACAGTAAGTTTGGAAAGCACACTCATACTGTGCATAACCATGGAGGCCACCATCATGGAGGAAATGGAAACAACCGTCTCAACCATGGTAACTTCAAGACTGACAATGGGAATGGGAACAACAACCAGCACCGTCATGTTCCTGCTCAGAAGGATCTGAGTCACATTACCTGTTTCAAGTGCCAGAAGACAGGGCACTATGCTACTGAGTGTCCCCAGAGTAAGCAAGGCAATGGAAACGGCACTAACAACGGCAACTCCGCAGCCAAGAAGCCCAATCCGTTTCCCCGTGCTCAAGTGAATCACATCGATGTGGAAGAAGTCTATGATCAGCCCGAGACTGTGGTTGGTAAGTTTTTATTGCATTCACGACCTGTTACAGTACTTTTTGATTCTGGTGCAACTCATTCATTCATATCAAGGGTAGTTGTGGATAAGTATGGTTTGCCCACCAAAACCCTTAGTCAGCCCATTAAGGTTAGTTCTCCAGGAGGTATGATGATGGCAGGGATAGGATGCCATGCCTTGAAACTCAATATAGGGAACCATGTTTTTCCCACCGACCTCATCGTCTTAGAGTCACAAGGATTGGATGTAATCCTAGGCATGGATTGGATGACCAAGTATGAAGGAAATCTTGATTGCCCTAGCAAGTCTGTTTCACTCACCACCCCGGAGAACAAGAGGATTAAGTATGTATCCCGACGCACACGTATGAGTGCTCGGTTAAATTCTCTCACAGGAGTTGTTCAGGAGGAAGTACCTGTGGTAAAAGAATTTCCAGATGTATTTCCGGAAGAATTACCAGGAATGCCACCAGATAGGGAGATTGAGTTCTTAATAGAGCTACAGCCAGGGACAGCCCCAATTTCCAAGAGACCCTATCGGATGCCCGCAAATGATGTGTTGGAAATCAAGAAGCAAATCAAGGAGTTATTGGACAAGGGGTATATTCGCCCAAGTTCTTCACCTTGGGGAGCCCCAGTACTTTTGGTGGAGAAGAAGGATAAATCTTTGAGAATGGTAGTGGATTATCGTGCCTTGAACGAAGTGACTATCAAGAACAAGTACCCTCTGCCGATGATTAATGATTTGTTTGATCAGCTCGTAGGAGCCAAAGTATTCTCCAAGATCGATCTTCGATCAGGGTATCACCAGTTGAAAATTCGTGAACAGGATATACCCAAAACAGCTTTCACCACGAGGTATGGCTTGTATGAGTATACGGTCATGTCTTTTGGATTGACTAATGCTCCTGCCTACTTCATGAATTTGATGAACAAAGTATTCATGGAATACCTAGACAAGTTTGTTGTGGTGTTCATCGATGACATTCTGATATTCTCCAAGAACGAGGAAGAGCATAAGGAACATTTGCGTTTAGTTCTGGAGAAGCTAAGAGAGCATCAGTTATATGCCAAGTTCAGCAAATGTGAATTTTGGTTGACGGAAGTCGGATTCCTTGGACATGTTATTTCCGGAGAAGGAATAGCCGTAGACCCCGCTAAGGTTGAAGCCGTCACCAAGTGGAAGTCACCCACCTCAGTTAAGGAGATCCGCAGTTTCCTCGGACTTGCTGGATATTACCGGAGGTTCATTGAGAATTTCTCCAAGGTTGCCAAGCCCATGACAGAGTTGTTGAAGAAAGAATCCAAGTATGTTTGGACTGTGGAATGTGAAGCCAGTTTCCAGGAGTTGAAGGAACGTTTGGTCACAGCCCCAGTATTGATCTTGCCCGATAATTGGAAGGATTTCCAAGTTTACTGTGATGCCTCACGTCAAGGACTTGGAGGAGTACTTATGCAGGATGGAAAAGTTGTAGCCTATGCTTCCAGACAACTACGACCTCATGAGTTAAATTATGCCACGCATGATTTGGAACTAGCAGCCGTAGTGCACGCACTCAAGACCTGGAGACATTTCCTTATCGGAAATAGTTGTGATGTTTACACCGACCATAAGAGCCTGAAGTATATCTTCACGCAGAAAGAGTTGAACCTCAGACAGAGGAGATGGTTAGAGTTAATCAAGGACTATGACATGAGATTACACTACCATCCAGGTAAGGCTAATGTTGTAGCCGATGCCTTGAGTCGGAAAACTTATGTGAACACACTCACAGCTGGAGGATTACCTCAAGAGTTAGTCGATGATCTCAGAGAGCTCAAGCTAGAGATAGTTCCAAGAGGATATGTTGCTACACTGGAAATTCAGTCCACCTTGACCGAAAGAATTCGAGAAGCCCAGAAATCGGACAAGGAGATAGCTGAAATTAAACAGAGAATGGAAGATGGTAAAGCTAAAGGTTTTCGTGAGGATGAACACGGAACTTTGTGGTTCGAGAACCGAATCTATGTGCCCAATGAACCAGAGCTCAGGAAGTTGATACTTCAGGAAGCCCACGATTCACCTTACTCGATACACCCAGGCAACACCAAGATGTATCTGGATTTAAAGGAAAGTTATTGGTGGACAGGTATGAAGAAAGATATTGCAGAGCATGTTGCGATATGTGATGTTTGTCAGCGAGTAAAGGCAGAACATCAGAAACCAGCAGGGTTACTCCAACCTTTGCCGATACCCGAGTGGAAATGGGAAAAGCTTGGTATGGATTTCATCACAGGATTGCCCAAGACCCGTTCAGGTTATGATTCCATCTGGGTAGTGGTAGATCGCTTGACCAAGGTAGCTCATTTCATTCCAGTGAAAACCACCTATACCAGTGCTAAGCTAGCCAAGATATATATGACCAGGATCGTATGTCTGCATGGAGTTCCGAGGAGTATCGTGTCAGATAGAGGAACACAATTTACCTCAAAATTTTGGCATCAGTTACATGAAACTTTGGGTACAAGGCTAGAGTTTAGTACAGCTTTTCATCCGCAGACAGATGGACAGACTGAGAGAGTCAACCAGATTCTGGAAGACATGTTGAGAGCTTGTGCGCTAGATTATGGATCTAGTTGGGATGATAACTTGCCTTACGCAGAATTCTCGTACAACAACAGTTACCAGACTAGTCTAAAGATGGCCCCTTTCGAAGCTTTATACGGAAGGAGGTGCAGAACACCACTGACGTGGGATGGTGTTGGAGACCGACAACTTTTTGGTCCCGACCTTATCCGAGATTCTGAAGAGAAAGTCAAGTTGATACGTGATAGACTCAAAATAGCTCAATCCCGACAGAAGAGCTATGCTGACAACAAGCGCAAGGAAGTGACGTATGAAGTGGAAGACCGAGCATATCTTCGTGTGTCCCCGCTTCGAGGAACCAAGAGATTTGGTGTTAAAGGAAAATTAGCACCCAGATTCATAGGCCCTACAAAATTCTTGAACGTAGAGGTGAAGTTGCATACAAACTGGAATTGCCGGAAGGATTGTCCGGAGTTCATGATGTGTTTCATGTTTCCCAGCTCAAGAAATGTCATGCTGAGATGACTGACATCCCTTTGCGAGACACCGTGCCCCTAGAGGCCATACAGCTTGAAAGTGATCTGACTTATGAGGAGAAGCCTGTCAAGATCCTCGAGACATCCAACAGAGTTACCCGCAGCAAGATTATCAAGTTCTGTAAAGTTTTGTGGAGTCACCATACCGAAGAAGAAGCCACCTGGGAACGCGAAGAAGATCTTCGTAGAGACCATCCGCACCTATTTTCTAGCCAACCCGAATCTCGAGGGCGAGATTCATCTTAAGGTGGGTAGGTTTGTAACATCCCAAAATTTCCATTTTGGAATGTTATGAATATAGCTATGCATCTATCATCACCATTGCTTGATTGTATGTGTTAGTTGAAATGCCATTTCTGATTTTTCTGAAAGTCCTTTCTACTTTTCCCTATGTTGCTTTCCCTATTTGAAATTTTGGTTAAAGGTTCAAAATAAGAGAGGAGTAACATGACACTCCACACCAGGGTCTAATTGGTGAATTATTTGAACAAAATAACCAGGGGTTATTTTGAAAATATTTGCAAAAAAGGATCTAAAACAATTAGGCAATTTCTGAAAATAATATTTTTTCAAAGTGTTCAAATGACAGAATAGAAATGTTCATTAAATAGCATTTATTATTCTGTTAATTTTGATATATAATATCCCTATATTTAGAGACGATTTGAATGCTTTAAAAGTTTTTGAATGTCTCTGGAAATTATTAAACAGTAACGGTAACCATTTCCGGTATTAAATGGGCCGGCCCACAGGTTTTATTCGCGCAATAACTACGAGCCGGCCGACCGCGCGCAACGGACGCCCCTTTTTCTCTCTGACGCTGGACCCCACTCATCCGACCGTTTCCCTCGCTCGGTCGTCGTCTTCTCCCTCCCCCGCGCGCGCCGGACCCGACGCCGGTCGCTCCCCCCCCTCACCGGATCTCTCCCCTATCTCCTCCCGCACCCCCCCGAGCGCCTATATAAGAGCCCCACTGCCCCGCATCCATTTCCCCCCCGAGCCCCCTTCTCTCTCTCACCGAGACGCCGTCGATTGCTCGTCGGAGTTCCACCACCACCGGAAGTCGCCGTCGACCGTAGCCACCACCCCCGACCACCATTCGCCTCGCCGTCGCCACCAATCGACTCCGGAGAACTGTCGCCGTCGCCCGGACCACTTCCTCGTCCTCCCCGACCACCGGAACGCCTCGCCGTCGTGTTCACCACTTCCGGACTCGCCGGAGTTTCCCCACGCCGGCAACCTTTACACCGTGAGCATTTCCCTCCCTCCGATCCAAACCCAACGGCTCAGATTAGAAGTCACTTATTCCCGAACCGTTTTCTGTTTAGGATCGGTTGACCGCCCGAAGCACCGCTCGGACACCCACCTCAGCCACTCACAGGTCGCCACGTCACCCTAGTCGACCGTTCGTTAGTTTTTTTTTTTCAGTTTTGTTTTTTCAGAAAACAGAATGTATTCCAAATTTGTTTTAGCTATATCTTTTAATCAGTTTAGTGTTTTGAGTTGATTCTTTTTGCAATAGCTCACATTTTTCATGTAGTTTCACCCTGTACTTTTAAATTTCAAATTTGAACTATAAAATTTGAATTTAATCAAATTTGCTCAAAATCTTCAAATCTGAATAACTAGAGTTTGAAAATAGATTTTGATATGATTCTTTTTGTCACTGTTAGATATTGGTTAGGACTATCTCCATGTTTAGTTTGAGGATTTTTAGGATGATTTTTAATAGTGTTTTAGCTATAAACAGAATCTGCTTATTATTATAATATAGTTTTATAAACTTAATTTTGATTAGTTTGATTTAGAATTTGGTTTTATTTGTTTATTAGGTTCTGTTAGTAAACATTTAGTGTTTTCACTTACTGTTAATAAAAATATAAATTTGCCTAGTTTAATTTCATTTAACATAGGAATCACAACTTCTTTTCAAATAGGCATAATTTGATTAAAACAACTAACTAGTAATAGTTTTGTTTTCAAATAAGTTTTGTATATTTAATTCTGTTTTCTAAGACAGATTTAATAGTAAATTCTTTTCTGTTAAGAACATGTTTTGCTAATAAATAACAAGTTTAGTTTTCATTCTTTTGTTAGTACAACTATAGTTGATTCATATAGTGTTTATCAAAACTTGTATAAACTCTACTAAAGTTTTCCCAACAAACTTAAATTGATTATATTCTGTTTATTAATAAAATATGCTATTGTTTCTCTGCTGACAACAATTGTCTTGTCATTTCAAAATAGTTTTATTATGTCAGTAGTGTTTTTCATCCCTCACCTTTTGGAAAACAAAACTTTGTGTGTTTTTCTTGCTAGAGACTTTTGTGTATTGTTTGCCTTGTTTGTTTAGTACTTCTTTGCTGAATGTTATGAGTACTTATTATGGTTGTATGCTTATTTGAGTGCATTGTTTGTTTCGTTAGATTATCCGGAGTGCGAAGCTTGTTACTTAGAGTCACTCACGTACGAAGATCATCAATCAGGCAAGTCACTTTGATCATGTTTTACCCATGTTTTATATGCATTAGTTCTACCATCTCCCCAGTTGCATGCAAGATAGGTTAGTTGGAAACTTGGTTACATTGTAGTAGTATCATGTGGTAGATACCTCTCTCAACCCCCTTTGACAACATTGGCCCCGGGAAACGTTGTTTTACCTTTTGCTATGCTATTAGTAGACGGGGTTGGTTGTGTGATTCATGAGAGTTGAGAGAGTTAATAATTTCAAGACCTACATAATGATCAAGATTTCAATACTCCAAGTTTTCAACATACCTCTGGGTGGATGATGGTTGAACGGCACCCTGGAGAAACCAGTGGTTAGCCTAGGTGATGCTGGAGATGGCCAGTATTCACGCGAAAAGGTCCACCCAGGCACAAAGAGATGGATGGATGCTTTAAAACCCAAGGCTTACCTGCACAGCCACAAGTCATTATGGGCTCTGGCTTGGTTGGATATCGTGGTGACCCTGGACAGGCGGTGCTACGAGAGGTAGAAGAACGGTAGGAAAGGATGGGCACCGTCAGAGTCGCAGGGAAACCCTTTGGAAGACCATGTTTTGGTCATCCGTTTCTCAAACACCCTGAAGTGCGAGAAATCAAACGGAGGCGACCAAATCTTGTGGGGAACGTGTGCAAAACTCTGCAGAGTATTTTCAAACCTAATCGATTAGCCGTGTCCACGGTCATGGACGACTTGAGCCAAAGGAATTGGAACTTCCGGAACTCTCAACACAAATAATATGATGATGTGGGTATTTAATAATTTTGGGTATGAGAATTGGTTGGTGGAACCATCTCATTAATCAACCAACTTAGTAATATTTTTGCTTAGCCCCTCTCTTGATGTAGGAAAAACTTGGCTTTACGCAAAAACTTACCACCCCACCTGCCATATATGCATATAGACTAGCTGATTATTTTCACACCTCTACTGTGACTTTGCCGGCATATTCCATATGCTGACCTACACGGCTGCAACGTATCATGTTGCAGAGTACTTTTCCGACCAGGAGTGAGGACACGTTCTATGCTCAGTGAGATGCCCTTGGAGTCAGATGGACTCATCTACCTTCGACGCTTCCGCAAGATTTAGATATTCTCATGAGTTGGCTTTTAGCCACTTTATTGTAATTTTTATTGTAATAAAGGACTCGATATGAGATTTCGATTAATATAATGCTGTGTGATTTACCTTTGATATATACATTGATGTACCGTGTGTGTACCAGCATGATCTTGGGATGGTACGGAAACACCGGAGACTTGACTTTCCAGGTCGGGTCGCTACATCACCCATACTATTTCTCAACTTATTCTTCACTAGGTTTATTTCATGGAACTCTTTCAAGGCGCTCAATGGCCACGGTTAAGATGATACTAATTTGAAAAGTAAATACACGAAATAAAGCACGCTGTTTTGTTTTGACAAGCTTAATAGAGAGCTCAGTAAGATTTTTAAGTAATTTGCACCTATAATCTTTTCCCATACCATCAACAGAGTTGGCAAGTTGGAATTCAAATTATATGAAATTAGTACCAAACATGTTCTTGGGATTGAATCCAGCAATTCTCATTAATTACCATGTGTGCATCACAAGAAACAAATGAATCGAAAGGATTCAAAGCTAACATGTAAACTCAATATTGAACTCGCTTTATCTATCGTTAAGATGTTGGGTAATCTAATAACATCAAGATATACTTTTCTTCTCAAATGACCATCATTTGTTTGTATTGGATTAAACCAGTGTGATCTTCGACGAAATTTGTGTAGGTAAGAATAAGAAGCATCACATACTACTTTTTTCTACTCGCACTAGTTGTAACATATCATTTCTCATACTTATGAGTACTCAAATTATTGTGGATACATGCTAATAATGTGAACTATTTCTATAATTAGAACACTATCAGGTAACAACGGGTCTAGATAGCCATCTCTTGATTTAATCCACGTCCACCTCCTATTTCACCCATTACAAGTGCTATTTTTTAGATCTCACATCTCGAAGCATGTCATGATCCTTACAAGAAACTATCAAAATGTTTAGCAAGTAAGAGACATGGTTAAACAGAATTGCACACAAGCATCATTACCATTTGCTAGGCAACAAGAATTAATTGGAGTTCATGTGCAAAGCTATGGAGTAATAAGCATAAGGAGATAGCCTTTCTTTTTACGATCCATAGCTTTTTAGTCTGTTAATCTCTCCTTTCTTTTTACGATCCCATTTCTTCTTGTCCACGAATTTGAGTAAGAGGCAAACAGTAATTGCAGCCTTAGAGCATCTCTTACTGATTCCTTATAATCAGTTAGAGATAGATAATTTCATGTTTTTGCCTCTAACATGCACCTAACCGATCACTTGTAACGGTTAAAGGAAAATAGTTTATCCTCAGCGGCTTCTGTGACTCTAAAATATACTCATTCCACCTTTGAAGTAAAAAAAAAAGATTGCCTCCATTCTCGCCCACCGCTCTGCTCCGCTCGGCCGCATCCACTCTGGTACTATCCTCCTTGCCTCTGCTAGCCACCACACGTCACCATCGACGCCCTGCAGCCCAGCCATCCTCTCACCTTCAAATTTTGACCATCTTTTTTCTAAAGATTGGAGGAAGCGTTGAACCCTTTGGTCTCAGGTCGCGGTGTATATACTGAGAGGTTTGTCGTGGCTTACAAGTCGTGGAGATCGCTAGGATACTCCAGGGTTCGAACGAGAGAGACAGAGAGATTACATCGATGGGAGAAGTTAAACACGGAAAACATAAGAAGCTAGATATTTAAACAAGCATCATATCTCCTATCTATTTCAAACATTTTTTCTTTTTTTCATCATTTCCATTTTCTCCGGCAACGGCGGGGCTCCTCCTCATCGTCCCTAGCCCGGCGGCGCTCCTTCCGGTAGCCCCCAATGTCGACATCCGGCTGCATCCCACAGCCTCCCCCGTAGCAGCTCGAGGAAGTGATCGAACGCAGATCTGAAGGAGCTCCACTTTGTTGTGTCCAGATGACGCCGTGCGTGCATGTGATTGTGTTCCACCTCCTGCTTGCCCTTACGGAGGACAGTGCGGCCACTGGAGATCTGTTATTGGACGATGGTAAGGTGGTACTATCCAGTCGCCGGCGCTGCCGAAGAAACTCGTCGTGTATGTAAACGGGGCCACCAATGCAACCAGTCCCGGCACCGCCGCGGTCTTCGTTTCGTCGGTCGGTTCCATGACACCAGGCCACACGATCGAGATCGAGAGCCACCTTGTAGCTTGTATGTGTGTTGTGTGTGTTGCATTGTAAGTGTTCGATCAAATGCACGACCCAAAAATTTTTTAGAAAAAGGAGGAAGACTCCCTGCTTCTACATTTTGGACGATGCATGCAGCCACTTTATTTATTATTTTCAAAAGACCTTATAAGAAAATACAACAGTAAGTCTGAAGTCATCGTCTAGGTAACATCTGTCGCTACTCTTATCCAGTTGATGTAGGGATGCTGATAGTCTAGACCTAATATCACAAACCTCGCAGCCAAGCCTAACATCTAAGACGACCTAGGGCCCCAACCAAGCCACTTGCCGGGTCTGCTGCACACACCGATCCGGCGTGCTCTCAGAGGCCGCCGCCGCCAACTGCCACCACTCCATCTTTAGAGTTGTACTGACGCATGAACCTTGCCCGGTCTAGCTGCCGTCGACGCCATCATGACACCCAACGGCACCACCTCCCTGTGCGCGAACAGCTGAGCATGTCGCGGTCGCCACCGGTACACCTCAGCACCATGCCGCCAAGTACCACCAGCCGACCCAGCTTGAAGTCTTCGGAAGATCTGTTGTGCGTAGCACCTGTCGACCAGGCATGACAAAGCATAGCACCTATTGGCCAGGCATGACTTGACATCTCCACCGAAGCTCCGTGCAAGACGAAGTCGCTCCACCTCCTGCCTCTGACTTCCAGCGCCGCTGCCCAAACGATGCTCCCAAGAGAGGAACGACACCGTAGTACCGCCATCGTCCGATCTGGATTACCAGATCTTAGGGTTTCCCCCGAAGCAGCACGAGTGAGTCGACAGAAGTTACATGACGATGCCTTCATGAAGGTAATGACGCAAAACGCCGCCATCGCCCTCCATCGGCTCGGTTTTCACCGGCAACTCTGTTTTCCCAACTCGCAGCCGGGACTAGATGACGGATCTGGAGATCCGACCACCCAGCCTCAGGCCGACCATCTCCGACGGAGGAGGTGGCCACCACCGCCACGCCCAGGGCCGCAGCCCCCGACATCCTCGAGTTGCAAGTCGATCCCAGGAGCAGCAAGCCATTGACGGAAAGGTATAGGTTGCGGCCCGTCGAAGCCCATCTGGACCCAGTAGCGCCACCGCTGGACCTGCTGCCATACGTCGCCGCCGGCCTGGCCGCTGTCGCCCACACACACTGTCGTAGATCCGGCCATCACGGGCCGCCGTCGTCCTGACCGAAGCGCGGGCTGAGGAAAAACGCCGCCGCCGCCGCTGCTGCAGCACACAGGCTTTGCGTGCGACGCCTCCGACGACGGCGGCGAGGGGAGAAGACCCTGGAATAAACGGGAGGAGGCGGCCGGTGGGGGCGCTCCGGTGTGGCACGGCGGCGCCGCACGGGAGCGGGTTAGGTCGGGAGCGGGTCAGGCCAAGCAAGAACCAATCATGCACGATCCAAATAGAAGCCAACGAGGATTAAGTTAGAATAAAGTTATGCTCCTCTAAATTATAATGGATCAGTTAGAGACACTCTTAAGTGGTAGTGAAGTTGTATTGCCAACATGAATGACAACAAGGAACGGCTCACATATGCTTCCCAATTGTCATCGTGGCATCTTTCTCTAACAGTGTGTACATCAACATGGATCACGGTACCACATATTTGTGAGATACATATGCTTTGTTACTGTTTAGCGATGTCAAGAGTTTACGTTCAATACTCGATACTTGATGTTGCTATGATCACAATCATATCTTATCTATAGATTAAAATAAACCCAATAGTGCTAGCTATTCCTATAAAGGTAGACGACGAGTGTGAGGAGGAAGATGAGACCCTCGACAGAGAACACCCCTGAGCGGCGGCACGTCATGGCAAAAAGCATGGAACCCAGAAGTGCCATGCATGTGAACACAAGAGCATCGGCAACGGCGATGGTGATCGAAGGGCCCTGCGTACTGCTCCCCTTGATCACCTTGCGGATGATATCCGCGAGTGAGTAGCTACCACCGAAGTAGCCCATGGAACGCAAGAAGAATGTGAGGGCCTGCTTGGCGAAACCGAGCGTCAGTGTGACGAGCAGGATGGCGATGTTGATGAGGACGAACTTCATAACATCTTGTATTATCTCATTCAGGATCCTGATGTGTTCGGCGCTGAAGGGGGTGGTGTTCCTGATCTCCATGAGGTGGCTCGGCCTGGCCATGTCGTCGGTGAGAGGCTGGATGGACATGACAAGGACTAAAGGGATGAGGAAGGCCGTCATGGCCAGGAGGAGGAGCATGGGTGTGAAGAGTTTGTGATCTTCCGTAGGGGGTGATCAGGGCTTCCTTTATAGGGAAGTAACTAAAGTATAAGTTTGTTTTGGCAGCCATGGATAGCTAGTTGAAGCTTGAAGGAGTGGGATAAAGAAAGGTTGTAGATTAGTTGGCTAGTCAGGGGGAAATAGCTCCTGCGTGCTCAGCGGTCAAAGAAGAATTTGGAAAACTTTTGAGTGTGTGGAAAAGGTGTAAGGTCTTGCCGTCGTAGACTCGCTGAAGGAGGACTTGGAAGTCAGTCCAAGACTCCACGGTACAGTTACTGCAAACGATTAAGAAGTTTCCAGGTACGAAATTCCTACCCACACGATACTTGTGTCCCATCTTTGCACGACGTGCTAATCCAGCGGCCGGTGCCCTGCATGTCCGGGTGGATTTAAGCACTGCTCTTCCAGGTACCCCCTTGTCAGAATTGCGAATCAATTCAAAATTAACATCTCAATTGAATGAAAGGGCTTCAAAATTAGGGAATTCAAAGATAAGAATCTGAAATTCGTTTCTACGGTAGCTACGGGTGTATAGTTTACATAATGAGTTGTTGCTTGCGTTTGCTGAATCCATTTCTATGTAGACCGGTCCACTACACGTCAACTTTTCTCAGAACGATTATACTCACTAGCCTGTGACACCAGCGTTGGCTTTCGCTTTCGCCTTGACTCTGACTACTTTACTGTATTTCCAAAGTTCAACACATCCATCTTGAATTCATCTCTAGTACCACAACACTATCTTTCCACACAAAATCACCCTGGAAATTCTACACAAGAAAAAGAAAATTATACTCCACTGCGGGATTTTCAACGAGTCAAACAACGCCACAATATAGGAAAAGGAGGGAAGATAAATTGTTTTTGAGTCAATTACACCACTGTGCTTAGACTTGACAACAAAATCAAAATCAATTTAATGCTAAAACTTATGACATACATTAAATGAGTGCTAGAACGCCTCGGACGTGCATATACGGTGCATAACCCGCACATATACTCCACGGCGCTGACGTGGCACTGTATGTTGTACTCTGTCCATGTTACCTATGTAGCACGGACAGGGTCCCACCTGTCAGCCAAAGAGCACACATAATAGTATAAGGAGTCAAAATACTACGACCTCAGAAAGTTCGAACAAAGCTACCTAAGAGCATCCCCAATAGATAAGGTAGATGTAAAAATAACTATCTTTTGCATCTCCGAGGCTTAAAAACGATGCTCCAACAAATGATGTAGATGTAAAAAAAATTACATCACCACCTCTCGGAGATGTATCCTATATCACTTCGTGGTGTAAATTTGCATCTCCAACTCCAGGAGATGTAAAATTACAATCGCCCGCCAACCGTCCAACCACTAGTTCCCTTCCCTTCCGCGTGACTAGCCGCCATCGCCCGACTCCGCCGCCTGCCAAATCCTCTTCAAATCGATGCCGCCACCTGCCGCCCGACGGCCGACGTGCCCGACGCGACTTCGCCTCCCCCGTCCCCCGCCGTTTGACGCACCGTCGTGCCGCCAGGAGCCACTGATTCAATTTCAGCCACCGACGCATCGAAGCTTCTCTGGCGGCTGCGGCTGGTCTAAACACCTTTCCGGCGAGGTCTACAATGGGGGTAGGCTTCATCTAAGCCTAGATCCCTGCCGGAGGTAGTGGAGGCACGCCACTTCGCCCGCCCGATGACCGCGAGCCTCGATGAGGAAGCTTCGGCCGTGCGAAGCTGCCCGCATGTCGCCGAATCTCCTGACGACGTCCAACCAGCTCTTTTGTTGTGCAGTCGCCGCCGCCCGCAACCGCTGACTCCGACGACTATTCAACCCGTAGCCGGCCGATTCGACCACCCCGCAAGCAAGGTGTTCGACGAAATTCCCGAAGGTAAAAAAATGATGAAACTTGAGGGGGTTTTTAGATGCAAAGTAGTTTGAACGGTGAATTTCCGCATTGTAGATAAGCTCGCGTGACTCCTCTTTCATGGATGATTCCTTGTCGGATGATGAATTTGATTTGAATGAAGAAGACATTGCAATGCTAGTGGCAATGCACTCGGAGAAGAAGCAAAAGCACGGTGGTTCCGTCTATAATTGTGTGTTCATTCGGAGAGAACAACATATGTTGAATTTGAATATCGGGTGTTTTATTTGAATTTTGGTGGCTGTTCAGTGGCTGTTGAACAGCGGCTGCGCAGTAGCCAGCCTATTTTGCATCTCCAGTTTACATCATTTATTGGAGTTGCCCATTTACATCACCGTTTTACATCATTTGTTAGAGTTGGGTCTTTTTGGGAGATGTAAAAACACTTTTTAGTGTTGTAAATTATACGACACCTACTTTTACATCGTCAAATTTACATCACCTATTGAAGATGCTCTAAGAGCATATACAATCGTGCGCCTCAAATTAGTCTCAAACGCCCGGGCCGGTCACTGACTGGTACAGAAAAACAACCCACCCGGATGCCTTAAACCGGCCTTAACCGCACGGTTGTCCAACGCCCTCGTATCCAGCCAAAATGAAGGATGAATCATGGACGGTCCAAACACACCTGGTCACGTCCACACATCAGCCCGGTTCAACACCGACTCCACGCCATCCCAACAAAAACTCGAATGCGTCCACTCTCCGATACCTACCTCACTCCACTCTACTCTCCCGCTCTGTCCCCTCCTTTCCCCTCTCTGATTCCGATCGAATCCGGCAACATATCGAGCTCCGGCAACCACTCAGGCTCTAACCTCGATGTTGAGGAGAAGTTCGCCCTCCGCGTTGTGTTGGAGCGGTCAAAGGTGGACAGTAGGGGAAGCTCCGAATATGCACCATCATCGCTCCCACTTCGGCGCGGACATCGGAGCTGGACACTCCTGTCCCGTGCATAGCTCTACGAGGGATGTGCAGTCCGCTCTGCCCCCGCACTGTCCTCTTCCCCTATCGGTCGCTACTCCATGCGGGTAGCACTGGGTGCTAGTACCCGCTCCACTGGCCAACATGCGCATGCCAGAATCGGAGGCACACGCCACCTGCCATAAGAGGCAGTGGACAAGGTGAAGCAGCAGCAGGACACTGCCGTCTGCCAGATGAAGGGGCTCATCATCCTCTCTGACTCCTCATCGACGACGATGACCACAACTTCACATCCTCCGACGACCAAGATGCACCATCAACCGCAGACGCCTATAGCTATGCCGACGACTAGAAGGGCAAATGCCTAGCGAGGAAGTGGTGATCCCTCTCCTCCTCCGCTTATATTATTGTTTTAAATTGTCTAAGTTAAGAGTTTGTCCGGTGATTGTAGGATCGAAAGTATGTCTAGAGGGAGGGTTATTAGACTACTTGACCAAATTAAAACTCAACCTTTTCCCAATTTTACCGGTTGGCAAGTTTTTACAATTTTACCAAGTCTAGAACACCCTACACATGCAAGTCTACGAGTATAGCAGAAGAAAGTAATGACTTTGCAAGTGTAACTGAAGGGAAGGATAGGAATATCAAATGTGATAAAGACATGGAGATTTTTGGTGTGGTTTCGATTAGTGATGTTATCGTACATCCACGTTGATGGAGACTTCAACCCACGGAGAGTAACAGTTGCACGAGTCCACTAAGGGCTCCACCCATAAAGGGTCCACGAAGAAGCAACCTTGTCTATTCCACCATGGCTTACGTCCACGAAGGAATAGTCTCACTAGGGGTAGATCTTCACGAAGTAGGCGATCTCCTTGCCCTTACAAACTTCTTGGTTCAACTCAACAAGATTCGGAGGCTCCCAAGTGAAACCTAACCAATCTAGGAGACACCACTCTCCAAAAGGTAATGGATGGTGTATGGATGGTGAACTCCTTGCTCTTGTGCTTCAAAAGATAGTCTCTTGAACAACTAATCACTCCCTCACAGAATTTGGCTTGGAGAAGAGGATGATTGGGTGGAAAGCAACTTGAGGAGGCTAGAAATCAAGAATCATATGGTAGGAATGGAATATCTTGATCTCAACACATGAATAGGTGGTTCTCTCTCGAAAAATGAATGGTGGAAGTGTTGGTTCGTTCCGAGTGCTCTCTCCATGAGTGAGAGGGGGTGGAGGGGGTATATATAGCAATCTCCCAAAATTCAACCGTTACAGCATTATTGCCCAACTCGGTGAAACCGAAGAAGGAACTAGTTTGTACCGACTAGTGCAAAATTTCCTAAGTTTTGGCTTTTTGGTGAGACCGAAAGAAAACATCTCGGTGAGACCTATTCGGCTTAGCCTTGAACAGATTCGAACTTCGATGGCTCCAAAATATAAAACTAGGAAGTTCAAAAATTAAATATTTCGATTCCAGAATGTTGGTCATTGTTTCTCGGTTCCATCGAACGTGATCTCGGTTGTACCGAGGTGCTAGGGTTTGGCTTGAGTTCTATCTAGGACTAAATCGGTGAGACCGAGGTGGGAAACTTGGTTCCACCGAATTTGGTAGTTTATGGTTTGGACAGAATCTTGTGTGAGAGTTTGGTTGAGGCTTTTTATGGCATATCTCTAAGCACTTGAGCAACCAGATTATTTTCAATACCTCATCCCCTTTTAATATTATTGACTTTCCTATGGGCTCAATTGTGATTGCTCACATAAAGTCAAAATGTAGTCATGAAGTTTTGCCAATAGGTGTTCTTTGCATCCAGGGTGTCTTTGTCCCAATTCCTAGCCAATCCATTCATTGAAATTTCATGAAATATACTTAGTAGGCTCACTAGTTCAATGAACTATATGTTGTTGTTAATTACCAAAACCACCTAGGGAGAAGTTGTGCTTTTAGCGATGCACTGTGATGATCTTTTGGCTGATGTAGTGGGTTTTATGTGCATTTTGTTGTCCATTTGAAGCCAATTTCTTTGTCTAGTGTTTGATCACATAAAGTAGTTCATCATGTTATATGTGCAGTACGGATATAAGATACTGGATATGAGGTATGTGGATGTGGAATGAATTATTTAAGACATGACCGATCACTATCCGCGGATGCGTTTGAGTGTCCGAATTTGCCAAGTCCAGCCGTAGAAGCTCTAAGACTTACAAGCGCGTGTCACTAGCCACCAAGTCTTACCAAGTGGGCCCAGAGATACCTCTCCGTCACACGGAGTGACAAATTCCAGTCTCGATTCATGCCAACCCAACAGATACTTTTGGGGATACCTGTAGTGTACCTTTATAGCCACCTAGTTACCTTGTGACGTTTGGCACACCCAAAGTATTCCTACGGTATCCAGGAGTTGCACAATATCATGGTCTAAGGAAATGGTACTTGACATTAGAAAAGCTTTAGCAGACGAACTACATGATATTGTGCTATGCTTAGGATTGGGTCTTTTCCATCACATCATTCTCCTAATGATGTGATCTCGTTATCAACGACATCCAATGTCCATGGTCATGAAACCGTGACCATCTATTGATCAACGAGCTAGCCAACTAGAGGCTCCCTAGGGACATGTTGTGGTCTATGTATCCACACATGTACTACGGTTTCCGGTTAATACAATTATAGCATGAATAATAGAAAATTATCCTGAACAAGGAAATATAATAATCACTTTATTATTGCCTCTAGGGCATATTTCCAACAGTCTCCCACTTGCACTAGAGTCAATAATCTAGTAACATTGTGATGTATCGAACACCGATAGAGTTCTGGTGTTGATCATGTTTTGCTCATGAGAGATGTTTAGTCAACGGATCTGCGACATTCAGATCCGTATGTACTTTACAAATGTCTATATCTCTATCCTGGACATATCCACGAATGGAGTTTAAGCGGCGCTTGATGTGTCTTGTCTTCTTGTGAAACCTGGGCTCCTTGGCAAGGGCAATAGCTCCAGTGTTGTCACAGAGTAGAGTCATCGGCCCGACGCATTGGGAATCACTCCTAGGACGGTGATGAACTCCTTCATCCAGACTCCTTCCTGTGCTGCTTCTGAAGCAACTATGTACTCCGCTTGACATGTAGATGCCGTCACGACGCTTTGCTTGCTGCTGCACCAGCTGACTGCCCCTCCGCTCAAAATATACACGTATCCGGTTTGTGACTTGGAGTCATCCAGATCTGTGTCGAAGCTAGCATCGACATAACCCTTTACAACGAGCTCTTTGGCACCTCCATATACGAGAAACATGTCCTTGGTCCTTTTCAGGTACTTCAGGATATTCTTGACCGCTGTCTAGTGTTCCGCTCCGGGATCACTTTGGTACCTCCCTACCAAACTTATGGCAACGTTCACATCAGGTCTGGTACACAGCATGACATACATAATAGAGCCTATGGCTGAAGCATAGGGGATGACACTCATCTTTTCTCTATACTCTGTCGTGGTCGGGCATTGAGTCGTACTCAATCTCACACCCTGTAACACAGGCAATAACCCCTTCTTGGACCGATCCATATTGAACTTCTTCAATATCTTGTCAAGGTATGTGCTTTGTGAAAGACCTATGAGGCGTCTCGATCTATCTCTATAGATCTTGATGCCTAATATGTAAGCAGCTTCTCTAAGGTCGTTCATTGAAAAACACTTATTCAAGTAGGCCTTTATGCTTTCCAAAAGTTATATATCATTTCCCATCAACAATATGTCATCCACATGTAATATGAGAAATGCTACACAGCTCCCACTCACTTTCTTGTAAATACAGGGTTCTCCATAAACCTGTATAAATCCAAACGCTTTAATCACCTCATTAAAGCGAATGTTTCAACTCCGAGATGCTTGCACTGGCCCATAGATGGAGCGTTGAAGCTTGCATACTTTGTTAGCATCTCTAGGATCGACAAAACCTTCGGGCTACATTTTATACAGTTCTTCCTTAAGGAAACCATTAAGGAATGCCGTTTTGACGTCCATTTGCCAGATCTCATAATCATAAAATGCGGCAATTGCTAACATGATTCGGACGGACTTCAGCATCGCTACGGGTGAGAAAGTCTCATCGTAGTCAACTCCTTGAACTTGTCGATAACCCTTAGCGACAAGCCGAGCCTTATAGAATGTCACATTACCATCTGCGTCAGTCTTCTTCTTAAAGATCCATTTATTTTCTATGGCTCGCTTATCATCGGGCAAGTCCACCAAATTCCATAATTTGTTCTCATACATGGATCCTATCTCGAATTTCATGGCTTCAAGCCATCTGTTGGAATCCGGGCCCGCCATCGCTTCTTCATAGTTCGAAGGTTCACCGTTGTCCAACAACATGATCTCTAGGACAGGGTTGTCGTACCACTCTGGTGTGGAATGTGTCCTTGTGGACCTTCGAGGTTCAATAGCAACTTGATCTGAAGTTTCATGATCATCATCATTAACTTCCTCTCCAGCCAGTGCAGGCTCCACAGAAACAACTTCCCGTGTTGTGCTACTCTCCGGTTCGAGTGGAGGTACAATTAACTCATCAAGTTCTATTTTCCTCCCACTTACTTCTTTCGAGAGAAACTCTTTCTCTAGAAAGGATCCATTCTTGGCAACAAAAACTTTGCCGTCGGATCTGAGGTAGAAGGTATACCCAACAGTTTCTTTGGGTTATCCTATGAAGACGCACTTTTCCGCTTTGGGTTTGAGCTTCTCAGGTTGAAGTTTCTTCACATAAGCATCGCATCCCCAAACTTTCAAAAACGACAGCTTAGGTTACTTTCCAAACCATAATTCATACGGTGTCGTCTCAACGGACTTAGACGGTGCCCTATTTAAAGTGAATGCGGCAGTCTCTAATGCATATCCCCAAAATTATAGCGGTAAGTCGGTAAGAGACATCATAGATCGCACCATATCCAATAGAGTGTGATTACGATGTTCAGACACACCATTTTGCTGAGGTGTGCCAGGCGGCATGAGTTGTGAAACAATTCCACATTTCCTTAGGTGCGTTCCAAACTTGTGACTTGAATATTCTCTGCCACGATCAGATCGTAGGCACTTTATTTTCCTGTCACGTTGATTCTCTACCTCACTCTGAAATTCCTTGGACTTTTCAAAGGTTTCAGACTTGTGTTTCATTAAGTAGACATACCCATATCTGCTCAAGTCATCAGTGAGGGTGAGAACATAACGGTAGCCACCGCGAGCCTCAATGCTCATTGGACCGCATACATCGGTATGTATTATCTCCAACAAGTCAGTTGCTTGCTCCGTTGTTCCCGAGAACGGAGTCTTGGTCATTTTGCCCATGAGGCATGGTTCGCACGTGTCAAATGATTCAAAATCAAGAGACTCCAAAAGTCCATCAGCATGGAGTTTCTTCATGCGTTTGACACCAATATGACCAAGGCGGCAATGCCACATGTAAGTGGGACTATCATTATCAACCTTACATATTTTGGTACTCACACTATGAACATGTGTAACATCACGTTCGAGATTCATCAAAAATAAACCATTGACCAGCGGGGCATGACCATAAAATATTTCTCTCATATAAATAGAACAACCATTATTCTCAGATTTAAATGAGTAGTCATCTCGCATCAAGCGAGATCCAGATATAGTGTTCATGCTCAAAGCTGGTACTAAATAACAATTATTAAGGTTTAAAACTAATCTCGAAGGTAGTTGTAGAGGTAGCGTGCCGATGGCGATCACATCGACCTTGGAACCATTCCTGGCGCGCATCGTCACCTTGTCCTTTGCCAGTCTCCACTTATTCCGCAGGTCCTGATTGGAGTTACAAATGTGAGCAACTGCACCAGTATCAAATACCCAGGAGCTACTACGAGCGCTGGTAAGGTACACATCAATAACAAGTATATCACATACACCTTTAACGTTGTTGGCCTTATTATCCGCTAAGTACTTGGGCAGTTCCGCTTCCAGTGACCGGTACCCTTGCAATAAAAGCACTCGGTCTCAGGCTTTGGTCCACTCTTATTATTCTTCCCGGCAACTTGCTTACCGGGCGCGGCAACTGCTTTGACGTCCCTCTTGAAGTTCTTCTTACCCTTGCCTTTCTTGAAACTAGTGGTCTTATTGACCATCAACACTTGATGCTCCTTTTTGATCTCGACCTCCGCTGATTTCAGCATTGAGTACAACTCAGGAATGGACTTCTCCACCCCCTGCATGTTGTAGTTCATCACAAAGCTCTTGTAGCTAGGTGGAAGCGACTGGAGGATTCTGTCAATAACCGAGTCATCCGGAAGATTAACTCCCAACTGAGACAAGCGGTTGTGCAACCCGGACATTTTGAGTATGTGCTCGCTGACAGAACTATTTTCCTCCATCTTACAACTAAAGAACTTGTTCCATCTTACAACTGAAGAACTTGTCGGAGACATCATATCTCTCGACCTGGGCATGAGCTTGGAAAACCATTCTCACCTCTTGGAACATCTCGTATGCTCCGTGTTGTTCAAAACGCTTTTGGAGCCCCGGTTCTAAGCTGTAAAGCATGCCACACTGAACTAGGGAGTAATCATCACTACGCGACTATCAGGCATTCATAACGTCTTGAGTTGCTGGGAAAACGGGTGCATCACCTAGCAGTGCATCAAGGACATATAATTTCTTGGAAGCTATGAGAATGATCCTCAAGCTACGGACCCAGACCGTATAGTTGCTTCCATCGTCTTTCAGCTTGGTTTTCTCTAGGAATGCGTTGAAGTTGAGGGCAACATTAGCGTGGGCCATTGGATCTACAAGATAGATTGTAAAGACAATTATAGACTAAGTTCATGATAATTAAGTTCACATAATCAAATTATTTAATGAACTCCCACTTAGATAGACATATCTCTAGTCATCCAAGTGACACATGGTCCACGTCAACTAGCCCGTGTCCGATCATCACGTGAGACGGACTAGTCATCAATGGTGAACATCTCCATGTTGATCGTATCTTCTATACCACTCATGTTCGACCTTTCGGTCTCCCGTGTTCCGAGGTCATGTCTGTACATGCTAGGCTCGTCAAGTCAACCTAAGTGTATTGCATGTGTAAATCTGGCTTACACCCGTTGTATGCAAACGTTAGAACCTATCACACCTGATCATCACGTGGTGCTTCGGAACGATGAACCTTAGCAACGATGCATAGTTAGGGGGAACACATTTCTTGAAATTTTAGTGAGAGGTCATCTTATTTAAGCTACCGTCGTTCTAAGCAAATAAGATGTAAAACATGATAAACATCACATGCAATCAATATAGTGACATGATATGGCCAATATCATCTTGCTCCTTTGATCTCCATCTTTGAGGCACCATGATCATCATTGTCACCGGCATGACACCATGATCTCCATCACCATGATCTCCATCATCGTGTCTTCATGAAGTTGTCTCGTCAACTGTTACCTCTACTACTATGGCTAATGGTTAGCAATAAAGTAAAGTAATTACATGGCGTTTTTGATTGACACGCAGGTCATACAATAAATTAGGACAACTCTTATGGCTCCTGTCGGTTGTCATACTCATCGACATGCAAGTCGTGAATCCTATTACAAGAACATGATCAATCTCATACATCACATATATCACATCACATCCTTTGGCCATATCACATCACACGGCATATGCTGCAAAAACAAGTTAGACGTCCTCTAATTGTTGTTGCGTGTTTTTATGTGGCTTCTATAGGTTTCTAGCAAGAACATTTCTTACCTACGCAAAAAGCACAACGTGATATGCTAATTTCTATTTACCCTTCGTAAGGACCCTTTTCATCGAATCCCATCCGACTAAAGTGGGAGAGACAGACATCCGCTAGCCACCTTATGCAACAAGTGCATGTCAGGCGGTGGAACCAGTCTCACGTAAGTGTATGTGTAAAGTCGGTCCGGGCCGCTTCATCCCACGGTGCCGCCGAATCAAGATAAGACTTGTAACAGAAAGCAAATTGACAAAATCGACGCCCACAACAACTTGTGTTCTACTCGTGCATAGATTCTACGCATAGACCTAGCTCATGATGCCACTGTTGGGGAACGTAGTAGTAAATCAAAAAACATCCTACGTGTCACCAAGATCAATCTATGGAGAAACCAGCAACGAGTGGGGGTAGAGCATCTTCATACCTTTGAAGATCGCAAAGCGGAAGCGTTACAAGAACGCGGTTGGTGGAGTCGTACTCGCAGCGATTCAAATCGCGGTCGGTTCCAATCTAGCGCCTCCGCGTTCAACACACGTGCAGCCCGGTGACGTCTCCTACGCCTTGATCCAGCAAGGAGGAAGGAGAGGTTGAGGGAGAGATCTGGCAGCATGACGGCGTGGTGACGGTGGAGCTGCGTGGTACTCCGGCAGGGCTTCGCCAAGCGCTATGGAGGACGAGGAGGACGAGGGGTAGGACTGTGCCGAGAGAGGGAGAGAGACTTGTATTGTGGGCAGCCCAAAACCCTTCACTATTTATATAGGAGGAGGAGGGGCGCAGCCCCTAGGGTTCCCACCCTAGGGCTGCGGTCGGCCCTAGATGTCCCTTGGGGCGGCGGCGGCCAAGACAGGGGAGGAGGGGCGGCGCCCTAGGGTGGGCCTATGGCCCTTCACGCCTAGGGTTTGCCCCCCTCCACCCTTGCTGCACCTTGGGCTAAGGTGGGAGGCGCACCTGCCCACCTAGGGGCTGGTTCCCTCCCACTCTTGGCCCATGTAGCCTTCCGAGGACCGTGGCCCCTCCCGGTGGACCCCCGGAACCCTTCCGGTGGTCCCGGTACATTACCGGTGATACCCGAAACACTTCCGGTGAACAAAACCTCACTTCCTATATATGAATCTTTAACTCCAAACCATTATGGAACTCCTCGTGATGTCCGGGATCTCATCCAGGACTCCGAACAACCTTCGGTAACCGCGTATACTATTCCCATATAACCCTAGCGTCATCGAACCTTAAGTGTGTAGACCCTACGGGTTCAGGAGGCATCTAGACATGACCGAGACACCTCTCCGGTCAATAACCAACAACGGGATCTAGATACCCATGTTGGCTCCCACATGCTCCATGATGATCTCATCCGATGAACCACGATGTCGAGGATTCAATTAATCCGTATACAATTCCTTTTGTCTACGGGTATGACACTTGCTTGAGATTCGATCGTCGGTATCCCTATACCTTGTTCAATCTCGTTACCGGCAAGTCTCTTTACTCGTTCCATAACACATCATCCCATGGCTAACTCCTTAGTCACATTGAGCTCATTATGATGATGCCTTGTC
Source organism: Hordeum marinum (assembly GCA_022496015.1). Lineage (NCBI taxonomy): Eukaryota > Viridiplantae > Streptophyta > Magnoliopsida > Poales > Poaceae > Hordeum > Hordeum marinum. Next base: position 553,980,068 of record CM039673.1, on the reverse strand, counting down.
AAGTGGGCCTAGAAATACCTCTCCATCACACGGAGTGACAAATCCTAGTCTCGATTCGTGCCAACCCAACAAATACTTTTGGGGATACCTGTAGTGTACCTTTATAGCCACCCAGTTACATTGTGACATTTGGCACACCCAAAGTATTCCTATGGTATTCGGGAGTTGCACAATCTCATGGTCTAAGGAAATGATACTTGACATTAGAAAAGCTTTAGCAGACGAACTACACGATATTGTGCTATGCTTAGGATTGGGTCTTTTCCATCACATCATTCTCCTAATGATGTGATCCCGTTATCAACGACATTCAATCGCCCCACAGTGAGGTCGAATCGAACATGTGCGTCCGGTCGACATACATCACGGGTGCGCTCGTACCGGTCGGCATCCTGTCACACTCACACAGTCACACAGCCATGTCGTGAGACTGAGATAGGAGCCACATTCCATCCAGACTCCAGAGGCCGGGAGAGAGGGGATGGGGGCGCCGCCGCTCTCCCTTCTTACTCTCCTGATCGCCGCCGCCTTCCTGTCCCTCTCGACCGCCATCGACAAGCTCGACCAGACCGCGTCCGTCACCGGCAACCAGACGCTCGAGTCGGCCGGCGGGGTGTTCAGGCTCGGCTTCTTCGTCCCGCCCGGCAGCACCGACGGCAGGGCCTACCTCGGCATCTGGTACGCCAGCATCCCGGAGCAGACGGTCGTGTGGGTCGCCAATCGCCGGAACCCGGTCGTCAGACCTCCCGGCGTCCTAAGCCTCTCCGCCGACGGCCGGCTTGTCATCCTGGACGGTCGTAACGCCACCGCGTGGTCCTCCGACGACGCGGCCGGCTCGGGCGGCGTAGCCACCCGCGCCACCGCGCAGCTGCTCGACAACGGCAACCTGGTCGTGAGCCACGGCGGGGAAAGTCAAAGTGGATCGACGGGTCGGACCAGCGTGGCGTGGGAGAGCTTCGACTACCCGACGGACACGCTGCTCCCCGGCATGAAGCTCGGGGTGGATGGCAGGAGCGGCATCTCCAGGAACATCACGTCGTGGCGCAGCGCGGCCGACCCCTCGCCGGGGGCCTACACGTTCAAGCTCGTCAGCGGCGGGCTGCCGGAGTTCTTCCTCTTCCGGGGCCTGTCCAAGACGTACGCGAGCGGGCCGTGGAACGGCGCGGCGCTCACCGGCGTGCCCAACCTCAAGTCCAGGGACTTCATATTCACGGTCCTGTCCAACCCCGACGAAACCTACTACACCTACTATGTTAGCGACCCGTCGGTGCTGTCGCGGTTCGTGCTCAACGGCACGACGGGGCAGGTGCAGCGCTTCTCGTGGCACCGCGGCGGCGGCGGCGGCGGAGGCGGCTGGAGCGGCTTCTGGCACTTCCCGCTGGACGCATGCGACAGCTACGCCAGGTGCGGAGCGTTCGGGTACTGCGACGTCGGCCAGTCCCAGCTGTGCAGCTGCCTGCCGGGGTTCCAGCCGCGGTCGCCGCAGCGGTGGAGCATAGGGGACGGCTCCGGCGGCTGCGTCAGGACGGCCAACCTGAGCTGCGGGGACGGAGACGGGTTCTGGACAGTGAGACGGATGAAGCTGCCGGAGGCGACCAGCGCGACGGTGCACGCCGGCATGACCCTGGACCGGTGCAGGCAGCTGTGCCTCGCCAACTGCAGCTGCAGGGCGTACGCGGCGGCGGATGTCAGCGGGGGCATCAACCGCGGGTGCGTCGTCTGGGCCGTTGATCTGGTCGACATGCGGCAGTACCCGGAGGTCGTGCAGGACGTGTACATCCGGCTCGCGCAGTCCGAGGTTGATGCCTTGACCGCCGCAGGTTACTGGCACTAGAACTCTGCCTCGACTGAATTTTTTTCTCCTTCAAATTTCCCATTTCAATTCGAGAACACCATGTCGATTTCTTCAGCTAACCGGCGAAGCCATGTCGTGCTTGTGATCGCCGTCGTCGCGAGTATCTCCGGCGTGCTTCTTCTGGGAGCCATTGCCTTTGGCTGTCTCTGTTTCTGGAGAAACAGGGCGGCGCCGGCCGGCAGTCCGGACAACGAGCTTCCATTACGGGCCACAAAACTTAGACGCCCACGGGACGATCGGCGGTTCTCCGAAGAGAACAAGATGAGCGGCGAGGAAGATGATCTTGACCTCCGGCTGTTCGATCTGGCCGTGATTCTGGCCGCCACGGACAACTTCGCTGCCGACAGTAAGATTGGACAAGGTGGATTTGGGCCTGTCTATCTGGTAACTAAGATCAAGCAACGGTGTCGATCGCACTTTATTGTATGACGACGATGTGCTTAAATACACATAAAAATGAGCAGGGGAGGCTGGAGGATGGGCAGGAGGTGGCTGTGAAGAGGTTGTCAAGGAAATCAGCACAGGGGGTGGAGGAGTTCAAGAACGAGGTGAAGCTCATCGCCAAGCTCCAGCACCGGAACCTCGTGAGGCTGCTCGGCTGCTGCACCGACGGCGACGAGAGGATGCTCGTCTACGAGTTCATGCACAACAACAGCCTCGACACCTTCATATTTGGTGGTTAGTTCGTCTTACAGAGTGTTGTCATCTGTATCTTCTTAATTTTTTTTCAAAAAATGATGGATTTTATTACCTCAAAATGAAGCATCAAGAGAATATAAACATGATAAGCACACATCCGGTCTATGCATAGTTAGGATGCACACAGCCAACATCAACCCACGCGAAAAACACGCCTGCAAATAGCAAAGTCATATAAGACCAAAGCTATGCATAAGTGAGGAAAATAAATCCAAAATGATCAGTTTTGTGGTCAGCAAACTACAGGAAAAACCATATCCGCATCAACCATCTCAAGACACCATGTGGATGACGAGGTTCTTCAGCAGCAACGCCTTCAGGAAGGGAGCAACGCTCAAACGCCGTAGTCACTGGATCCAACAGTCGAGGCCAGAAACTAGGTTTTCACCCTGAAGGAATTGTCCGAGCATATCCGGGCAATGCCTTCAACAAGGTAACGATGTATAACCATCGCCATTGCCAGAATTCAAATCTGGGCTTTCACCTCGGAGCTTGATACCGGGTACTCAAGAAGCACCGCTATCGACGCCACAAACATGTTGTTACCATCATTTTTTTACAATCCCAACAGCTACATACAATGAGCTATTGCACAACCATTCCTTTGCGTCAAGCCGTCATCCATAGTTTGCATCTTATTGCCAAAGCGAAGCATCGGATCTGAAGAAACTAACTCCCCGAAGATCTTTCGATGTCCACCGCTGTCATGGAGCCATAAGACGTCACTGCACCATCACAGTTTGCAGCCATCGCCGCTAGGCCGATCAAGATCTGGATCACCATTACCACCCGAAGCACCGTACGTGCACAGACATGAGAGACAAAGCCACCATTAGTCGCGTCCCAGCGTGCGTCGACGCGCCGCCCAACTCTGTGCCCGCCAGATCCAGGTTGCCGCCGCAAGCACTGGTTAGCAAGGAGCCAGCCTGAGGCACCATCGGCATGACCCGGTGCCGTCACGCCGGTCAACTTGAGGCCAAGGCAGCCGGTTGACGAGACCAAATCCACGTGGATCTCTGGTGGCCGCGCCAGCGAAGCCTCACCAGCGAGCCGTCAACGTGAAGCAGACCAGCCCGTTTTGATCAGGACTTTACTCTTGCCGATTTGTCGGGCTTGTTACATTTTCTAGTGTCAGACTCTTGATATTTGGCTATGTGCATCCTATCTATGAAGAGGTCGGGTATTGCTCATAATATTTTGTATCCGCTTGATGCTACATTTAAGATAATAAAATCGTAAAAAAGTTGAATCAATGACAGTGCACGAATTTTGGTCACGTAGATGGAGAAAAACGCAAGTCACTAAGATGGAACACGCGCTTCGAGATCATCGCAGGAATTGCACGAGGCTTGCTCTATCTCCACGAGGATTCAAGGCTCAGGATCATCCATAGGGATATGAAGGCAAGCAACGTGTTATTGGACAGAAACATGATCCCCAAAATCTCGGACTTCGGCATCGCGAGGATGTTCGGTGGTGATCAGACAACCGCATACACCTTAAAAGTCATCGGGACATAGTAAGAACCTATTTCCTAACCCATCGTGTATAGTACTATTTTCAAGCTGGATGTGTTATCAGAGATATATGCTGACTTGTGAGATGGCGTTGCATGCATCAGCGGCTACATGTCACCAGAGTATGCCATGGACGGCGTGTTCTCCATGAAATCTGATATCTACAGCTTTGGTGTCATGGTGCTAGAGATCGTCACCGGCAAGAAGAATCGAGGCTTTTATGATGTCGAGCTTGATCTAAACCTCCTCGGTTATGTAATGCACTGCACGAGCATGATTAATTCCCTCATTTGATTCACATTTGATCAACTGTGTTACTAATATGCAATCACGTTGATCGTTTTCCAGGCGTGGACGTTGTGGAAGGAAGGCAGAAGCACCGAACTGCTTGATGAGGCGATGATGGGCAGTAGCTGCGATCACAGCCAGGTGCGGAGATGCATACAAGTTGGTCTCTTGTGTGTTGACATGCATCCTAGGAATAGGCCACTGATGTCTTCAGTTGTCATGATGTTGGCCACCGAGAATGCCACGCTGCCAGAGCCAAATGAGCCTGGAGGAAACGTCGGAAGGAGCACGTCAGACGGAGAATTGTCCCAAACTCAAAGTGAATTGACCGTAACTGCAACGGATACTCGGTAGTTTGGGTGGACTAGTTGAGATGGAGCGGAAGAGGGCATGCTTTGTGTGTGAAGCATACAAATCTAATTGTGAATTTCAGGTCACATAATTGTTGATAGGTTGTTTCTATAGACACATACATCGTGATACATATTAATGCCATTTTTGTAGAACTTGATGAGAAAAAGAAAGAGACTCAAAAGCAGTAGTTGACATAAAAAAATTAAAGTGCTACGGTAACCATTACATTGATAAACTAGAGTACATTTACAGCGAAACGGATTGGGGTTAGGGTAAGAAAGGGAAATACACAAAATTTAGATTACAATCTCATAGACAAGTGCAACAACATGGTACTCCAGTCTCGAAGCCGATTTGATGCCGGCTCATTGGTGCATTTGTTGAACCATAACATGATGTCATCAGCAGTGGAACGAACGATTAGGTGGATCAGTTGAGTGTCGTCCCATACTTTTTGCATTCCTTCTCTTCCATACATTCTAGAGAATTGCAATGATGATCGAGGAGCGAACTTTATTTTGAAGGTTAGTGCCTCAAAGATGACTGACGTCATGGGGGATCACCGGGCCGATAGAGGATAATTCTTTCGATGAAGACCGTTGATTTTGACAGTAAAGTAGTTGGTGATCTCGAAGCAGCACGTAGTTGTCATAATGCAACAAGAGCAGAGCAAATCCTACAACATAGACATGTTACGAAATAGGAATCACCAGGGACGCGTTTGGTTACCTGTATCGTTTTTTGTCACTTTGCATACTTATCCCGGTTAGGCTTGGCGGAGCATATGTAGGCAAAAAATCAACATCTGCATGTTGATTGGTTGCCTGCATCCCCTCTAGCCTGAATGCGCTAAAATGAAAGGCCTGTTGTTTGGTTGCGGACTTATTTGAGGGAAAATACAAGTCCGGTTGTTTTGTTACATCCAGGACAGTTGTATGGTAGCCGCCTTCTCGATGTGATGAGGTTACCAAAGGCACACATGAACTACTAACAGCTAAACTATTAGCAACAAAACAATCTTAGGCACAAACATAAGTCTCTAACTCTTCAATCGCGTGCTCTAATCTAATCTAGCCCGAGTCGAAAGGACTGAATGTACAGAGAGGACGGGGTCTTACCGTCATGGCCTATGCGCTCCGATGGAGGTCTGGAGTCGCTCCGATGGTCGCCGTCGCCGTCTTGTATCGCTTCACACTAGAGCTCAGGTTGTTGTCGTCGTCGCCGCCGCCGGTGTGAATGAGGAAGAGGGGAGAGAGCGGTGAGCAAGGGAGGTGAGGGTAATTTATGACGACGCGTCTGGAAACAACGCAATGTCTCGGGACCACACCCACACATGCAACCGTCCACGCCCACGTGCCTAGGGTTGCACCGCCCGGGCCTGGCTCCACAAAAACGGCTGATCTGAGCGTTTCTCTCGATGCAGTCCTAGATGTGCTTTAATGTTCGTGCTATGGATGCCCAACAGTGAATGCGGGTAACCAAATGAGCCTTTTTATTTCCATGCAGGCCTGGCTGAGGTATATGCAGCCTATCAAACGCGTCCTAGAAGGAGGGCTCAAACCTTGTATTGTCCTGCTATCTACAGCTTCGGTGTTATGGTGCTAGAAATCTTCACAGGCAAGAAGAATTGAGGCAATTAGGGTGTCTAGCTTGACATAAACCTCACCGACAATGTAATACACTACACGAACAAGATTAACTCTACATGTGATTCATATTGGCTAATTATGTTAGCACTAATATGCAATCGTTTTGGTCGTTTTCTAGGCGTGAATGTTGTGAAAGTCTGGTGGGGACTAGAGGTCAGGGGAATTGGGGTTGGTAGGTTGGACGAAGTTTTGACTAAGAGCATCTTCAACGGGCGCCCAAAAACAATTTCGTGCGCTAAAAAAATTCTTTTTTGGACGTCGGACAACTTTAACAGACGCTGCAAGATAGTGCGCGCGCTAAAAAGTTTTGGGTATGCACTAAAAAGCGCTATCAAAAGTTATAAATTTGAGGCGCCGGATGGCGCGCACTTCATAGTTTGCACTGTGCGTTTTTTTCGACGCGTGTTTTTGGGCATATGCTAAAGCAAAGTTAGTCCCGACAAAATAAAGTTGTTACATTGATGCGCTAAAATTATTTTAGGACGCGGATTTTTGTGCACATGTTGTAGATGCTCTAAAGATCATTTGTTGATGCGAGAAGTTCTAAACTAGTCTAAGGAAAAGGTTCCTAGAAAATAGTAACTTTTGAAGTGTACTATAGCATCTATTGTTGACTTGTTGTAAGGTTCAGAATAATTAGGATATGTATCCTCGTTGTTCAATACAAACAAGAATATATCATTGAAAAATAAAAGTAGATCATGTACGAAATGCACAAACAGGGACGGAGCTACACTATGGCAATGGGTCAAATGACCCCGGTGAATTTATGTTAGACTAGTACTAAATTGATGGTAATCAAAGTGTATTTAGGGTTGAACACGTGTGCAATATATGAAGATGGCCTCGGTGACAAATTTAGCTAGCTTCACCCCTGTGCACAAACTCAAAAGAGTAGAAGTATAACACGAACATATATTTCAATTTCACGTATCTTAAATATTTATAAATATCTGTAGGAAGCAAACCCATATGAAAACTACAAAAATAATGTTTCACATAAGAAAAACACATAAATTGTAGGTGAGGAGAGAATGTGACATGGGACCTCATGTTTAGTTTACTTCGTCCGTATGAAAATGATTGGAAGTAGGGATAGCCATTTCATTCAAACATGTCAAAAGGAATTATTATTTTATATAAATTATATCCATAAGAATTCATAAGTTTGTTTCCTTTGTTCCAAAATTGGAACACAAAAGAGCACCTTTCAACAAACCATCTTGTTTAATTAAAATGTCACCATACATGTAATGCGCTTGCAAAAATATGTTTTTTTATCACAGAAGTTCTAACTTTTTTTAGAAGGAGAAGTTCTAACTTTTTGGGGATGTACGTTGTGTTCTCACGTGTATCTAAATTCATGGAAATGACAATATGTATCTTGTAGAAAGGCAAAAAAACATATATTCAAGAAATACTTATATCTTGGAGACATCGCTTGCGGTGGAGTGATCACTATGTCTACTTCACCTTGTTAATATTCGTTTTCGCTGCGAGCCCATGGATTCGACTACGATCTGCCTGCCGCTTTGGCGGGTGATGGCGGGGAGGGAAATCCTGGTGTCTCGTCTTCATCTAGTAGATAGGTAGGGAGTAGGGTTTTAGTCCTTGCAGGGGCGACACTCGGACGAATGGAGGCACTTCTTCTTTGACTCGATCTTTCGGGCTCCAATCCTCCGCAAGTTCGTTTGTTGGGAAGGATTAGACGGAGCTCCAACATAGATTCATGCCAGCTCCCCGGGAGAGAGAGGTTAGGCTTTCTCGCCGTGCATGCACAACAACGAGATTTGGTGTCGGTTGATGGGAGACGTAGTAGTAAATCAAAAAAATTCTTACGTGTCACCAAGATCTATCTATGAAGAAACCAGCAACAAGTGGAGAGAGATTGCATCTTCATACCTTTGAAGATCGCTAAGCGGAAGCGTTACAAGAACGCGGTTGGTGAAGTCGTACTCGTAGCGATTCAGATCGCGGTGGACTCCGATCTAAGCGCCGAACAACGGCGCCTCCGCGTTCAACACACGTGCAACCCAATGACGTCTCCTACGCCTTGATCTAGCAAGGAGCAAGGACAGGTTGAGGGAGAGCTCCGGCAGCATGACGGTGTGGTGACAGTGGAGCTACGTGGACTCCGGCAGGGCTTCGCCAAGCGCTACGGAGAACGGGGAAGAGGAAGGGTAGGGCTGCGCCGAGAGAGAGAGAGAGAAGTCGTGTCTCAAATCATCCCAAAACCTTGGGTATATATAGGAGGAGGGAGAGGGAGGGCTGCCTTGGCCCCTCCTCCAAGGAGGAGAGGTTCGGCCGAACCTAGGGAGCAGTCCACCTCCCACAAGGGAGGTGGATCTCTTCCTTTTGAATCCTTTTCAGCCTTATCTCTTATCCCTAGCCGCATGGGCCCTTCCGGAAGGTCTTGGCCAGCCCAACAAGGGCTGGTACACCTCCTCTAAGGGCCCACGAAGTCCTTTGGTCGTCACACCCCTCCCGGGGGTCCTCCGGCACCCTCCCGGCACTCCCGGTACACTACCGATGAGCCCGAAAACTTTCCGGTGACCAAAACAGGACTTCCTATATATATATATATCAATCTTTACCTCCGGACCATTCCGGAGCTCCTCGTGATGTCCGGGATCTCATCCGGGACTCCAAACAACCTTCGGTAATCATGTATACCATTTCCCTATAACCCTAGCGTCATCGAACCTTAAGTGTGTAGACCCTACGGGTTCGGGAGACACATAGACATGACCGAGACACCTCTCCGGTCAATAACCAACCACGGGATCTGGATACCCATGTTGGCTCCCACATGCTCCATGATGATCTCATCGGATGAACCAAGATGTCGGGGATTCAGTCAATCCCGTATACAATTCCCTTTGTCTATCGGTATGATACTTGCCCGAGATTCGATCGTCGTTATCTCTATACCTTGTTCAATCTCGTTACCGACAAGTCTCTTTACTCGTTCCGTAATACATCATCCCGTGGCTAACTCCTTAGTCACATTGAGCTCATTACGATGATGTCTTACCGAGTGGGCCCAAAGATACCTCTTCGTCACACAGAGTGACAAATCCCAGTCTCGATTCGTGCCAACCCAATAGACACTTTTGGAGATACCCGTAGTGCACCTTTATAGCCACCCAGTTACGTTGTGATGTTTGGCACACCCAAAGCATTCCTACGATATCCGGGAGTTGCACAATCTCATGGTCTAAGGAAACGATACTTGACATTGAAAAGCTTTAGCAGACGAACTACACGATCTTGTGCTATGCTTAGGATTGGGTCTTGTCCATCACATCATTCTCCTAATGATGTGATCCCGTTATCAATGACATCCAATGTCCATGGTCATGAAACTGTGACCATCTATTGATCAACGAGCTAGCCAACTAGAGGCTCACTAGGGGCATGTTGTGGTCTATGTATTCACACTTGTATTATGGTTTCCGGTTAACACAATTATAGCATGAACAATAGACAATTATCATGAACAAGGAAATACAATAATAACCATTTTATTATTGCCTCTAGGGCATATTTCCAATAGTCTCCCACTTGTACTAGAGTCAATAATCTAGTTACATTGTGATGAATTGAACACCCATAGCATTCTGGTGTTGATCATGTTTTGCTCATGAGAGAGGTTTAGTCAACGGATCTGCGACATTCAGATCCATATGCACTTTACAAATATCTATATCTCCCTCCTGAATGTAATCACGGATGGAGTTGAAGTGGCGCTTGATGTGTCTTATCTTCTTGTGAAACCTGGGCTCCTTCGCAAGGGCAATAGCTCTAGTGTTGTCACAGAATAGAGTCATCGGGCCTGACGCACTTGGAATTACTCCTAGGTCAGTGATGAACTCCTTCATCTAGACTCCTTCCTTTGCTGCTTCCGAAGCAGCTATGTACTCCGCTTCACATGTAGATGCCGCCACGATGCTTTGCTTGCTGCTGCACCGGCTGACTGCCCCTCCGTTCAAAATATACACGTATCCGGTTTGCGACTTGGAGTCGTCCGGATCTGTGTCGAAGCTAGCATCGACGTAACCCTTTACGACGAGCTCTTCGGCACCTCCATATACGAGAAACATGTCCTTTATCCTTTTCAGGTACTTCAGGATATTCTTGACCGTTGTCCAGTGTTCCGCTCCGGGATCACTTTGGTACCTCCCTACCAAACTTATGGCAAGGTTCACACCGGGTCTGGTACACAACATGGCATACATAATAGAGCCTATGGCTGAAGCATAGGGGATGACACTCATCTCTTCTCTATCCTTTGCCGTAGTCGGGCATTGAGTCGTACTCAATCTCACACCTTGTAACATAGGCAAGAACCCCTTCTTGGACTGATCCATATTGAACTTCTTCAATATCTTTTCAAGGTATGTGCTTTGTGAAAGACCTATGAGGCGTCTCAATCTATCTCTATAGATCTTAATACCTAATATGTAAGTAGCTTCTCCAAGGTCCTTCATTAACAAATATTTATTCAAGTAGGCCTTTACACTTTCCAAAAGTTCATATCATTTCCCATTATCAGTATGTCATCCACATATAATATGAGAAATGCTAACATGATTCGGACAGACTTTAGCATCGCTACGGGTGAGAAAGTGTCATCGTACTCAACTCCTTGAACTTGTCGATAACCCTTAGCGACAAGCCGAGCCTTATAGACGGTCACATTACCATCCGCGTCAGTCTTCTTCTTAAAGATCCATTTATTTTCAATGGCTCGCTTCTCATCAGGCAAGTCCACCAAAGTCCACACTTTGTTCTCATACATGGATCCTATCTCGGATTTCATGGCTTCAAGCCATTTGTTGGAATCCGAGCCCGCCATCGCTTCTTCATAGTTCGAAGGTTCACCGTTGTCTAACAACATGATCTCCAGGACAGGGTTGCCGTACCATTCTGGTGCGGAACGTGTCCTAGTGGACCTTCGACATTCATGAGTAACTTGATCTGAAGTTTCATGATCATCATCATTAACTTCCTCTCTAGCCGGTGTAGGCTCCACAGAAACAACTTCCTGTGCTGCGCTACTCTTCGGTTCGAGCGGAGGTACAATTACCTCCTCAAGTTCTATTTTCCTCCCACTTACTTCTTTCGAGAGAAACTCTTTCTCGAGAAAGGATCCATTCTTAGCAACAAAGACTTTGCCTTCGGATCTGAGGTACAATGTATACCCAATAGTCTCTTTGGGATATCCTATGAAGACGCACTTTTCCGCTTTGGGTTCGAGCTTCTCAGGTTGAAATTTCTTCACATAAGCATCGCATCCCCAAACTTTTAGAAACGACGGCTTAGGTTTCTTTCCAAACCATAATTCATACGGTGTCATCTCAACGGATTTTGACAGTGCCCTATTTAAAGTGAATGCGGCAGTCTTCTAATGCATTTCCCCAAAATGATAGCGGTAAGAGACATCATAGATCGCACCATATCCAATAGAGTGCGATTACGACGTTCAGACACACCATTTCGCTGAGGTGTGCCAGGCGGCGTGAGTTGTGAAACAATTCCACATTTCCTTAGGTGCATGCCAAACTCGTGACTGAAATATTCTCCGCCACGATCAGATCGTAGGCACTTTATTTTCCTGTCACGTTGATTCTCTACCTCACTCTGAAATTCCTTTAAACTTTCAAAGGTTTCAGACTTGTGTTTCATTAAGTAGACATACCCATATCTGCTCAAGTCATTAGTGAGGGTGAGAACATAACGGCAGCCACCACGTGCCTCGACGCTCATTGGACCGCATACATCGGTATGTATTATTTCCAACAAGTCAGTTGCTCGCTCCATTGTTCTGGAGAACAGAGTCTTGGTCATCTTGCCCATGAGGCATGGTTCGCACGTGTCAAATGATTCAAAATCAAGAGACTCCAAAAGTCCATCAGCATGGAGCTTCTTCATGCGTTTGACACCAATATGACCAAGGCGGCAGTGCCACATGTAAGTGGGACTATCGTTATCAACCTTACACTTTTTGGTACTCACACTATGGACATGTGTAACATCACATTTGAGATTCATCAAGAATAAACCATTGACCAGCGGGGCATGACCATAAAACATTTCTCTCATATAAATAGAACAACCATTATTCTCAGATTTAAATGAGTAGCCATCTCGTATCAAGCGAGATCTAGATACAATGTTCATGCTCAAAGCTGGTACTAAATAACAATTATTAAGGTTTAAAACTAATCCCGAAGGTAGATGTTGAGGTAGCGTGATGACGGTGATCACATCAACCTTGGAACCATTCCCGACGCGCATCGTCACCTCGTCCTTTGCTAGTCTCCGCTTATTCCGCAACTCCTGCTTGGATTTACAAATGTGAGCAACTGCACCGGTATCAAATACCCAGGAGCTACTACGAGCGTTGGTTAGGTACACATCATTAACAAGTATATCACATATACCTTTAACGTTGCCAGCCTTCTTACCCGCTAAGTACTTGGGGCAGTTCCGCTTACAGCGACCGGTAGCCTTGCAATAAAAGCACTCAATCTCAGGCTTGGGTCCATTCTTGTTCTTCTTCCCGGCAACTTGCTTACCGGGCGTGGCAACAGCTTTGCCGTCCTTCTTGAAGTTCTTCTTACCCTTGCCTTTGTTGAAACTAGTGGTATTATTTACCATCAACACTTGATGCTCCTTTTTGATCTTGACCTCCGCTGATTTCAGCATCGAGTACAACTCAGGAATGGACTTCTCCATCCCATGCATGTTGTAGTTCATCACAAAGCTCTTGTAGCTAGGTGGAAGCGACTGGAGGATTCTATGAATGACCGAGTCATCCGGGATATTAACTCCCAGCTGTGTCAAGCGGTTGTGTAGCCCAGACATCTTGAGGTTGTGCTCACTGACAGAACTGTTCTCCTCCATCTTACAGCTGAAGAACTTGTCGGAGACTTCATATCTCTCAACCAGGGCATGAGCTTGGAAAACCAGTTTCAGCTCTTGGAACATCTCATATGCTCCGTGTTGCTCAAAACGCTTTTGGAGCCTCGGTTCTAAACTATAAAGCATGCCGCACTAAACAAGGAAATAATCATCGCAGCGTGAATGCCAAGCATTCGCAACGTCTTGCTCTGCTGGGAGAACGGGTGCATCACCTAGCGGTGCATCAAGGACATACAATCTTTTGGAAGCTATGAGGATGATCCTCAAGCTACGGACCCAGTCTGCATAGTTGCTTCCATCATCTTTCAGCTTGGTTTTCTCTAGGAACGCGTTGAAGTTGAGGTTGGCATTAGCGTTGGCCATTGGATCTACAATATAGATTGTAACGCTAATTTTAGACTAAGTTCATGATAATTAAGTTCACATAATCAAATTATTTAATGAACTCCTAGTTAGATAGACATCTCTCTAGTCATCCAAGTGACGCATGATCCATGTCAACTAGCCCGTGTCCGATCATCACGTGAGACGGACTAGTCATCCATGGTGAACATCTCCATGTTGATCGTATCTTCTATACGACTCATGTTCGACCTTTCGGTCTTCCGTGTTCCCAGGCCATGTCTGTACATGCTAGGCTCGTCAAGTCAACCTAAGTGTTTCGCGTGTGTAAATCTGGCTTACACCCGTTGTATGCGAACGTTGTTGGGGAATGTTGCATGGGAAACAAAAAAATTCCTACGCACACGAAGATCTATCCATGGTGATGAGTATCTATGAGAGGGAGAGTGGATCTACATACCCTTGTAGGTCGCTAAGCGGGAAGCGTTAAGAAACGCGGTTGGTGTAGACGAACGTCTTCGCGATCCAAATCGCCGTGCGTCCCGCGATCCAATCACGATCCGTCCCGCGATCCAATCACGATCCATCCCACGATCCGATCACGAACTTGATCACGATCCGTCTCACGAACTTGATCACGATCCTTCCGATCTAGCACCGAACGGATGGCACCTCTGCGTTCAGCACACGTACAGCTTGATGACGATCTCCACCGTCTTGATCCAGCAAGAAGGAGTGGAGAGGAAGAAGAGTTCTTTGTTAGCCTGACGGTGCTCCGGCGATGGTGGTGGAGCAATTCCGGTAGGGCTTCGCCTAAGCACTGCAGAAAACCGATCTAGAGGAGAAACTATGCACTGGAGGAACAGGTAGCACGTGGCTGAAAATCTAGTGCAAAAACCCTCAATACCACCAGTATATATAGGAGGAGAGTAGGAGAGGAGGCAGCTTGGACACCAAGCCAAGCTTGGTTCGGCCGAAGTGGGAGGTGGAGGAGGACTCTCCTCCTCCAATCCTAGTAGGACTAGGATTGCTCCTTTTTGCCTTTTTTTCCACCTTTTCCTATTGGGTTTTTTCTTCCAGCCACATGGGCCTTGTGTGGGAGTTTCCACCAGCCCACTAAGGGCTGATATTCACTCTCCCACAGCCCATGAAGCCTCTTGGGTCGAAATACCCCTCCCGGAGGCCTCCTGGTACACTATCGGCACTCCCGGTACACTACCGATGAGTCCAAAACTTTTCCGGCGACCAAAACGGGACTTCCTATATATGAATCTTTACCTCCGGACCATTCTGGAGCTCCTCGTGACGTCCGGATCTCATCTGGGACTCCGAACAAACTTCGGTCACCACCATACATAACTCTATACTACCGAAACGTCACCAAACCTTAAGTGTGCACACTCTGCGGGTTCGAGAACTATGTAGACATGACCGAGACACCTCTATAGTCAATAACCAATGGCGGGATCTGAATGTCCACATTGGTTCCTACATATTCTATAAAGATCTTTATCGGTCGAACCTCTATGTCAAGGATTCAGTTAATCCCGTATGATGTTCCCTTTGTTATTCGGTATGTTACTTGCCCGAGATTTGATCGTCGGTATCTCCATACCTAGTTCAACCTCGTTACTAGCAAGTCTCTTTACTCGTTCCGTAATACAAGATCCCGTGACCAACACTTAGTCACATTTGCTTGCAAGGCTTATTGTGATGTTGTATTACCGAGTGGGCCCTGAGATACCTCTCCGTCACACGGAGTAACATATCCCATTCTTGATCCATGCCAACTCAAACAGACACCCTCGGAGACACCTATAGAGCACTTTATAGTCACCTAGTTACGTTGCGACGTTTGATACACACAAGGTACTCCTCCGATATCTGTGAGTTGCATGATCTCATGGTCATAGGAACATATACTTGACATGCAGAAAATAGTAGCAATAAACTGACACGATCATAAGCTACGTTTGTAGTTTGGGTCTTGTCCATCACATCATTCTCCTAATGTTGTGATCCCTTTATAAAATGACATCTCATGTCCATGGCTAGGAAACCTTAACCATCTTTCAATCAACGAGCTAGTTCACTAGAGGCATACTAGGGACATTGTGTTTGTCTATGTATCTACACATGTATCCATGTTTCCAATTAATATAATTATAGCATGGATAATAAATGATTATCATGAACAAGGAAATACAATAATAAACATTTTATTTATTGCCTCTAGGGCATATTTCCAAAAGTCTCCCACTTGCACTAGAGCCAATAATCTAGTTCACATCACTATGTGATTTACATTGTAATGAATCGAACACCCATGTAGTTCTGGTGTTGATCATGTTTAGCCCTTGGAAGAGGTTTAGTCAATGGGTCTGCAACATTCAGATCCGTGTGCACTTTGCAAATATTTATGTCTTTCTCCAAGATGTAATCGCGGATGGAGTTGAAGCGTCGCTTTATGTGTCTGGTCCTCTTGTGAAACCTTGGTTCCTTGGCCAGAGCAATGGCACCAGTGTTGTCACAGAACAGGTTCATTGGATTCAGTGCACTGGGCACTACTCCAAGATCTGTCATGAACTGCTTCATCCAGACACCTTCCTTCGCCGCCTCCGAGGCTGCGATGTATTCCGCTTCGCACGTAGAATCAGCTACCACACTTTGCTTGGAACTGCACCAGCTTACCGCTCCCCTGTTAAGAATAAATACGTATCCGGTTTGCGACTTAGAGTCGTCCGGATCAATGTCAAAGCTTGCATCGACGTAACCCTTTACGACGAGCTCTTCATCACCTCCATAAATGAGAAACATTTCCTTAGTCCTTTTCAGGTACTTAAGGATATTCTTGACCGCTTGCCAGTGCTCCATTCCAGGATCACTTTGAAACCTTCCGGCCATACTTATGGCAAGGCTGACATCGGGTCTTGTGCACAACATTGCATACATGATAGAGCCTATGGCTGAACCATAGGAGATGACACTCATCTTTTCTCTATCTTCTGCAGTTACTGGGCATTGAGTCTTACTCAACTTCACACCTTGTAACACAGGCAAGAACCCCTTCTTGGACTGTTCCATTTTGAACTTCTTCAAAACTTTATCAAGGTATGTGCTCTGTGAAAGTGCTATTAAGCGTCTCGATCTATCTCTATAGATCTTAATGCCTAATATGAAAGCAGCTTCTCCTAGGTCCTTCATTGAAAAACTCTTGTTCAAATATTCCTTCACGCTTTCCAGCATTTCTATATTGTTTCTAATCAGCAATATGTCATCCACATATAATACTAGAAACACTATAGAGCTCCCACTCACTTTCTTGTAAATACAAGCTTCTCCGTAAATTTGTATAAACTCAAACGCTTTGATCACCTCATCAAAGCGCTTATTCCAACTCCGAGAAGCTTGCACCAGTCCATAAATGGATCGCTGGAGTTTGCAAACTTTGTCAGCATTTTGTGGATCGACAAAACCTTCGGGTTGCATCATATACAACTCTTCCTCAAGGAAACCGTTGAGGAACGTTGTTTTTACATCCATCTGCCAAATTTCATAGTCGAAATAGGCAACTATTGCTAACATGATTCTGACAGACTTAAGCATCGCTTCGGGTGAGAAAGTCTCATCGTAGTAAACTCCTTGAACTTGTGAAAAACCCTTTGTAACAAGTCGAGCTTTATAGACGGTGACATTACCGTCCACGTCTGTTTTCTTCTTAAAGATCCATTTGTTCTGAATGGCCTTTTGCCTTTCAGGTAATACTTCCAAAGTCCATACTTTGTTTTCATACATGGATCCCATCTCGGATTTCATGGCCTCTAACCATTTCTCGGAATCCGGGCCCATCACTGCTCCTTCATAGCTCGTAGGTTCATTGTTGTCCAACAACATGACCTCCAAGACAGGGTTGCCGTACCACTCAAGGGTAGTACGCGGCCTTTGTCGACCTACGAGGTTCAATAGCTGCTTGATCCGAAGCTTCATGATCATCATCATTAACTTCCTCTACTACCGTCGTCGGTTCGATAGAAACATCTTTCTGCGCTGCGCTACTTTCTGGTTGAAGTAAAGGTTCAATAACCTCATCAAGCTCTATTTTCCTCCCACTCAATTCTTTCGAGAGAAACTCTTTCTCAAGAAATGTTCCGTTTTTACTGACAAACACTTTGCCTTCGGATCTGAGATAGAAGGTATACCCGACTGTCTCTTTCGGGTATCCTATGAAGACGCATTTCTCCGCTTTGGGTTCCAGCTTTTCAGGCTGAAGCTTTTTGACATAAGCATCACATCCCCAAACTTTAAGAAACGACAACTTTGGCTTCTTGCCAAACCACAGTTCATATGGCGTCGTCTCAACGGATTTTGGTGGTGCCCTATTAAAGTGAATGCAGTTGTCTCTAATGCATAACCCCAAAACGATAGTGGCAAATCAGCAAGAGACATCATAGAACGCACCATATCTAATAAGGTATGGTGTTCCGGGCGGTGTCAACTGTGAAACAATTCCACACTGTCTTAAGTGACTGCCAAACTCATAACTCAGATATTCACCTCCTCGATTAGATCGCAGGAACTTAATCTTCTTGTTACGATGATTCTCAACTTCACTCTGAAATTGCTTGAACTTTTCAAACGTTTCAGACTTGTGTTTCATTAAGTAAATATACCCATATCTACTTAAGTCATCGGTGAAGGTGACAAAATAACGATATCCACCATGAGCTGTAACATTCATTGGACCGCACACATCAGTGTGTATGATTTCCAATAAGTCACTCGCCCGTTCCATTGTTCCAGAGAACGGCGTTTTAGTCATCTTGCCCATGAGGCATGGTTCACATGTGTCAAGTGATTCAAAATCAAGTGACTCCAAAAGTCCATCAGCATGGAGCTTCCTCATGCGTTTTACACCAATATGACCTAAACGGTAGTGCCACAAGAAAGTGGTACTATCATTATCAATTCTACATCTTTTGGCATCAATGTTATGAACATGTGTGTCATCACTATCAAGATTCAATATGAATAAACCCCTAACATTGGGTGCATGACCATAAAAGATATTACTCATATAAATAGAGCAACCTTTATTCTCTGATTTAAATGAGTAACCGTCTCGCAATAAACAAGATCCAGATATAATGTTCATGCTTAACGCAGGCACTAAATAACAATTATTCAGGTTCATCACTAATCCCGATGGTAATCAAAGAGAGAGCGTGTCGACGGCGATCACATCAACCTTGGAACCATTTCCCACACGCATCGTCACTTCGTTCTTTGCCAGCCTTCGTTTATTCCGTAGTTCCTGCTTTGAGTTGCAAATGTGAGCAACTGAACCAGTATCAAATACCCAGGCACTACTACGAGAGCTAGTAGGGTACACATCAATAACATGTATATCATATATACCTTGTTTGTCGTTGGCCGCCTTCTTGTCAGCCAGGTACTTGGGGCAGTTCCGCTTCCAGTGACCAGTTCCTTTGCAATGAAAGCACTCAGTTTCTCGCTTGGGTCCATGCTTGGGCTTCTTTGCAGGAGTAGCAACTGCTTTTCCATCCTTCTTGGTTTTACCCTTCTTGCCCTTGCCCTTGACTTTGCCATTTTTCTTGAAACTAGTGGTTTTATTGACCATCAACACTTGATGTTCTTTCTGGATTTCAGACTCAACGACTTTTAGCATCGCAAACAGCTCGGTGACTGACTTGTTCATCCCGTGCATGTTATAGTTCATCACAAAGCTCTTGTAACTAGGCGGCAGTGATTGAAGAACTCTGTCAGTGATCGCCTCTGGCGGAAGGGCAATTCCCAACTCCGCTAGACGAGTTGAATACCCAGACATTCTGAGTATATGTTCATTGATAGACCCGTTCTCCTCCATCTTGCAAGCATAGAACTTATCGGAGGTTTCATACCTCTCGATCCGGGCGTTCTTCTGAAAGATAAACTTCAACTCCTGGAACATCTCATATGCTCCATGACGTTCAAAACGCCTTTGAAGTCCCGGTTTTAAGCCATACAATATTGCACACTGAACTATTGAGTAATCTCCAGTACGTGCCTCCCAAGCGTTCTTAACGTCTTCGGAGGTCATGTCTTCTGGTTGGTCACCAAGCGATGCATCAAGGACATATGATTTCTAGGAAGCCGTGAGGATAATCCTCAGATTACGGGCCCAGTCAACAAAGTTACTTCCATCATCTTTCAGTTTAACTTTCTCTAGGAACGCATTAAAATTCAGGGGTGCTACTGCGCGAGCCATTGATCTACAACATAAATATGGAAAGTTCACTTAGACTATTGTTCAAGATAATGAGTTTAGTTAATCAAATTACTAAAGCTCCCACTCAAATTGACATCCCTCAGGTCATCTGAGTATGACATGATCCAAATCCACCAACTCAAGTCCGATCATCATGTGAGTTGAGGTGGCTTCAATGGTGAACATCATTATGTTGATCATATCTACTATATGACTCATGTTCGACCTTTCGGTCTCTTGTGTTCCGAGGCCATGTCTGTACATGCTAGGCTCGTCAAGTTTAACCCGAGTGTTCTACGCATGCAACACTGGCTTGCACCCGTTGTATGTGAATGTAGAGTCTATCACACCCGATCATCACGTGGTGTCTCAACACGACAAACTTTCACAACGGTGCACACTCGGGGAGAACAAAATTTTATCTTGAAATTTAAGTGAGGGATCACCTTACAATGCTACCGTCGTACTAAGCATAACAAGGTGCATAAAAGGATTAACATCACATGCAATTCATAAGTGACATGATATGGCCATGAACTTGTGCTTTAGATCTCCATCTTGAAAGCACCGACATGATCTTCATCATCACCGGCACGACACCATGATCTCCATCATCTTGATCTCCATCAACGTGTCGCCATCGAGGTTGTCATGCCCTGCATGCTTCTACTACTATTGCTACCGTTTAGCGATAAAGTAAAGCATTACATAGCGCTTAATGATTGACACGCAGGTCATACAATAATTAAAGACAATCCTATGGTTCCTGCTAGTTGCCGTACTCATCGACATGCAAGTCATGAAATTCTATACATCACATGATCATCTCATACATCACATATATCACATCATGTAATTGGCCATATCACATCACAACATACCCTGCAAAAACATTAGACGTCCTCTAATTGTTGTTGCATGTTTTACGTGGCTGCTATGGGTTTCTAGCAAGAACGATTCTCACCTACGCATAAACCACAACGGTGATACATAATTTGCTTTTCAACCTTCTCAAGGACCGCCTTTGTCGAATCCGATCCAACTAAAGTGAGAGAAACTGCCACCCGCAAGCCATCTAGGCAACAAGTTGCGTCGAGGGAACCGGTCTCTTGTAAGCGTACGAGTAATGTTGGTCCGGGCTGCTTCATCTCACAATACCGCTGAACCAAAATCCGACCAAGGGAGGAAGCAATCTAAGCATCAACGCCCACAAACCTTTTGTGTTCTACTCGAGATCTCATCTACACATAGACCTAGCTCATGATGCCACTGTTGGGGAACGTTGCATGGGAAACAAAAAATTTCCTACGCACAAGAATATCTATCCATGGTGATGAGCATCTACGAGAGGGAGAGTGGATCAACATACCCTTGTAGATCGCTAAGCGGGAAGTGTTAAGAAACGCGGTTGGTGTAGTCGAACGTCTTCGCGATCCAAATTGCCGTGCGTCCCGCGATCCAATCACGATCCGTCCCACGATTCAATCACGATCCGTCCCGCGATCCAATCACGATCCGTCCCACGAACTTGATCACGATCCGTCTCACGAACTTGATCATGATCCTTCCGATCTAGCACTGAACGGACGGCACCCCCGCGTTCAGCACACGTACAGCTTGATGACGATCTCCACCGTCTTGATCCAGCAATAAGGAGTGGAGAGGAAGAAGAGTTCTCCGTCAGCCTGATGGCGCTCCGGCGATGGTGGTGGAGAAATTCCGGCAGGGCTTCGCCTAAGCACTGCAGAAAACCGATCTAGAGGAGAAACTATGCACTGGAGGAACGGGTAGCACGTGGCTGAAAATCTAGTGCAAAGACCCTCAATACCACCAGTATATATAGGAGGAGAGTAGGAGAGGAGGCAGCTTGGACACCAAGCCAAGCTTGGTTCGGCCGAAGTGGGAGGTGGAGGAGGACTCTCCTCCTCCAATCCTACTAGGACTAGGATTGCTCCTTTTGCCTTTTTTTCTACCTTTTCCTATTGGGTTTTTTCTTCCAGTCACATGGGCCTTGTGTGGGAGTTTCCACCAGACCACTAAGGGCTTATATTCACTCTCCCACAGCCCATGAAGCCTCTTGGGTCGAAATACCCCTCCCGATGGTCCCCCGGTACACTACCGACACTCCCGGTACACTACCGATGAGCCCGAAACTTTTTCGGCAACCAAAACAGGACTTCCTATATATCAATCTTTACCTCCGGACCATTCCGGAGCTCCTCGTGATGTTCGGGATCTCATCTGGGACTCCGAACAACCTTCGTTCACCACCATACATAACTCTATACTACTGAAACGTCACCAAACCTTAAGTGTGCAGACCCTACGGGTTCGAGAACTATGTAGACATGACCGAGACACCTCTACGGTCAATAACCAATGATGGGACCTGGATGTCCACATTGATTCCTACATATTCTACGAAGATCTTCATCGGTCGAACCTCTATGTCAAGGATTCAGTTAATCCTGTATGATGTTCCCTTTGTTATTCGGTATGTTACTTGCCCGAGATTCAATCGTCGGTATCTCCATACCTAGTTCAACCTCGTTACTGGCAAGTCTCTTTACTCATTCCGTAATACAAGATCCCATGACCAACAGTTAGTCACATTTGCTTGTAAGGCTTATTGTGATGTTGTATTACCGAGTGGGCCCTGAGATACCTCTCCGTCACACGGAGTAACAAATCCCGTTCTTGATCCATGCCAACTCAACAGACACCCTTGGAGACACCTTTAGAGCCCCTTTATAGTCACCCAGTTACGTTGCGACGTTTGATACACACAAGGTACTCCTCCGATATCTGTGAGTTGCATGATCTCATGGTCATAGGAACATATACTTGACATGCAGAAAACAGTAGCAATAAACTGACACAATCATAAGCTACGTTTGTAGTTTGGGTCTTTTCCATCACATCATTCTCCTAATTATGTGATCCCGTTATCAAATGACATCTCATGTCCATGGCTAGGAAACCTTAACCATATTTCAATCAACGAGCTAGTTCACTAGAGGCATACTAGGGACATTGTGTTTGTCTATGTATCCACACATGTATCCATGTTTCCAATTAATACAATTATAGCATGGATAATAAACGATTATCATGAACAAGGAAATACAATAATAAACACTTTATTTATTGCCTCTAGGGCATATTTCCAATAAACGTTAGAACCTATCACACCCGATCATCATGTGGTGCTTCGGAACAACGGTCCTTAGCAACGGTGCACAGTTAGGGTGAACACCTTTGTTGACATTTTATTGAGAGATCATCTTATTTACTACCATCGTTCTAAGCAAATAAGACGTAAACATGATAAACATTACATGCAATCAACATAGTGACATGATATGGCCAATATCATCTTGCTCCTTTGATCTCCATCTTCGGGGCACCATGATCATCACTATCACCGGCACGACACCATGATCTCCATCATTGTGTCTTCATGAAGTTGTCTCGCCAACTATTACTTCTACTACTATGGCTAACGTTTAGCAATAAAGTAAAGTAATTACATGGCGTTTATGATTGACACGCAGGTCATACAATAAAATAAGACAACTCATATGGCTCCTGCCGGTTGTCATACTCATCGACATGCAAATCGTGAATCCTATTACAACAACATGATCAATATCATACATAAAAATGCATCACATCAAATCCTTTTGGCCATATCACATCACAAGGCACATGTTGCAAAAAGAAGTTAGACGTCCTCTAATTTGTAGTTGCAAGTTTTTACGTGGCTGCTATAGGTTTCTAGCAAGAACGTTTCTTACCTACGCCAAAACCACAATGTGATATGCCAATTGCTATTTACCCTTCATAAGGACCCTTTTCATCGAATCCAATCCGACTAAGGTGGAAGAGACAGACACCCTCTAGCCACCTTATGCAACAAGTGCATGTCAAGCGGTGGAACCGGTCTCACGTAAGCGTACGTGTAAAGTTGGTCCGGCCCGCTTCATCCCACAATACCGCCAAATCAAGATAAGACAAGTAGTGGTAAGCAAATTAACAAGATCGACGCCAACTGCTTTGTGTTCTACTCGTGCATAGATTCTACGCATAGACCTAGCTCATGATGCCACTGTTGGGAGACGTAGTAGTAAATCAAAAAAATTCTTACGTGTCACCAAGATCTATCTATGAAGAAACCAGCAACGAGTGGGAAGAGATTGCATCTTCATACCTTTGAAGATCGCTAAACGGAAGCGTTACAAGAACGCGGTTGGTGAAGTCGTACTCGTAGTGATTCAGATCGCGGTGGACTCCGATCTAAGTGCCGAACAACGGCGCCTCCGCGTTCAACACACGTGCAGCCCGATGACGTCTCCTACGCCTTGATCCATCAAGGAGGAAGGAGAGGTTGAGGGAGAGCTCCGGCAGCACGACGACGTGGTGACGGTGGAGCTACGTGGACTCCGGCAGGGCTTCGCCAAGCGCTACGGAGAACGAGGAAGAGGAAGGGTAGGGCTGCGCCGAGAGAGAGAGAGAGAGAGAGAGAGAGAGAGAAGTCGTGTCTCAAATCAGCCCAAAACCTTGGGTATATATAGGAGGAGGGATAGGGAGGTCTGCCTTGGCCCCTCCTCCAAGGAGGAGAGGTTCGACCGAACCTAGGGAGGAGTCCACCTCCCACAAGGGAGGTGGATCTCTTCCTTTTGAATCCTTTTCAGCCCTATCTCTTATCCCTAGCCGCATGGGCCCTTCCGGAAGGTCTTGGCCAGACCAATAAGGGCTGGTACACCTCCTCTAAGGGCCCACGAAGTCCTTTGGTCGTCACACCCCTCCTGAGGGTCCTCCGGCACCCTCCCGGCACTCCCGGTACACTACTGATGAGCCCGAAAACTTTCCGGTAACCAAAACAGGACTTCCTATATATCGATCCTTACCTATGGACCATTCCGGAGCTCCTTGTGACGTCCGGGATCTCATCCGGGACTCCGAACAACCTTCGGTAATCACGTATATCATTTCCCTATAACCCTAGCGTCATCGAACCTTAAGTGTGTAGACCCTACGGGTTCGGGAGACACATAGACATGACCGAGACACCTCTCCGGTCAATAACCAACAGCGGGATCTGGATACCCATGTTGTCTCCCACATGCTCCACGATGATCTCATCGGATGAACCACGATGTCGGGGATTCAGTCAATCCCGTATACAATTCCCTTTGTCTATCGGTATGATACTTGCCCGGGATTCGATCGTCTGTATCTCTATAGCTTGTTAAATCTCGTTACCAGCAAGTCTCTTTACTCATTCCGTAATACATCATCCCGTGGCTAACTCTTTAGTCACATTGAGCTCATTATGATGATGTCTTATCGAGTGGGCCCAGAGATACCTCTCCGTCACACGGAGTGACAAATCCCTGTCTCAATTCGTGCCAACCCACAGACACTTTCGGAGATACCCGTAGTGCACCTTTATAGCCACCCAGTTACGTTATGACGTTTGGCACACCCAAAGCATTCCTACGGTATCCGGGAGTTGCACAATCTCATGGTCTAAGGAAACAATACTTGACATTGAAAAGCTTTAGCAGACGAACTACACGATCTTGTGCTATGCTTAGGATTGGGTCTTGTCCATCACATCATTCTCCTAATGATGTGATCCCATTATCAATGACATCCAATGTCCATGGTCATGAAACCGTGACCATCTATTGATCAACGAGCTAGCCAACTAGAGGCTCACTAGGGACATGTTGTGGTCTATGTATTCACACATGTATTATGGTTTCCGGTTAACACAATTATAGCATGAACAATAGACAATTATCATGAACAAGGAAATACAATAATAAGCATTTTATTATTGCCTCTAGGGCATATTTCCAACATCGGTTTCTTCAGATCGATTCAAGAATTCAACGGCGAACACTACGGCTCTGGGGTGCTTATCCTTAGGGGGGCATGCACGAATAATTCTCAATTTTCATCGACAAGGTCAGGCCGACTCCCGTATGGGAAAGACGATAGTGGCGCGATGACGGCTCATTCTAACAACGACGGTGGTTGTTCGGTTGTATATGGACCTCAATTTAATTTTTATTACTCCCTCCGTTCACTTTCGTAAGTCCTTCCAGACAACTGAAATTGAACTGTTTTGCACTATGTCTGAAATGTCTATAAGGACTTATAAAAGTGAACAGAGGGAGTATGTTTTTGAGGTGTTTTGTACTTCTATGGATCTTTGTAATAGATCTTGTTCCTTTTTGCAAATAAAAGACCTTGTGACCCGTTTGGGATTTACTAATTTAAAGCGGGGCATTCCTTGCACCTTTTATATCTATAAAAAGCAGAAATTAACCATAAGCAAAATATAGCAGGAAAACCTTCATATGATCTGGTAAAATAATGGAAATTTGAGAACTCAAATCAGATGATAGTTTGACAAACAAAAATGTACATAAAAAATATAAAAAAGCTAGAAGGGGGATGACAATTTGACAAACAAAATGTACATAAGAAAAATAATCAACAACGAGATTTGGTGTCGATTGAAGAATTCAACGACAAACACTACGGCTTTAGGGCGCTTGTCCTTAGGGGGACATGCATGAAGAATTCTCAACTGTCATCGACAAGGTCAGGCTGGCTCCAGTATGGGAACGACGACAGCCGCATCGACGGTTCATTCTAATAACGACAATGGTTGTTCGGTGGTCTGTGGACCTCAATTTAATTTTTATTATGTTTTTGAGGCCTTTTGTACTTCTGGTGGATCTTTGTAATAGATATTGTTCTTTTTCCAAAATTAAAACTCGTGACCCATGTGGGCTTTATTAATTTAAAGTGAGGCGTTCCTTGCGCCTTTTATATATGTATAAAAAGCAGGAATTAACCATGAACGAAATATAGCAGGAAACTCTTTATATGATCTGGTTAAAAAATGGGAATTCGAGAACTCAAATCAGATGAGAGTTTTGACAAACAAAAATGTACATGAAAATAAAAAAAACGCTAGAAGGAGGAATGGCAGTTTGACAGACAAAAAATTACATAAGAAGAAAATAAAATCAAAAGTCGCTAGAAGGAGGGAAAGCAGGAATTAACCATGAACGAAATATAGCAGGAAACTCTTTATATGATCTGGTTAAAAAATGGGAATTCGAGAACTCACATCAGATGAGAGTTTTGACAAACAAAAATGTACATGAAAATAAAAAAAACGCTAGAAGGAGGGATGACAGTTTGACAGACAAAAAATTACATAAGAAGAAAATAAAATAGAGAAGTCGCTAGAAGGAAACTCTTTATATGATCTGGTTAAAAAATGGGAATTCTTGAACTCAAATCAGATGAGAGTTTTGACAAACAAAAATGTACATGAAAATAAAAAAATGCTAGAAGGAGGGATGACAGTTTGACAGACAAAAAATTACATAAGAAGAAAATAAAATAGAGAAGTTGCTAGAAGGAAACTCTTTATATGATCTGGTTAAAAAATGGGAATTCGTGAACTCAAATCAGATGAGAGTTTTGACAAACAAAAATGTACATGAAAATAAAAAAACGCTAGAAGGAGGGATGACAGTTTGACAGACAAAAAATTACATAAGAAGAAAATAAAATAGAGAAGTCGCTAGAAGGAAACTCTTTATATGATCTGGTTAAAAAATGGGAATTCGAGAACTCAAATCAGATGAGAGTTTTGACAAACAAAAATGTACATGAAAAGAAAAAAAACGCTAGAAGGAGGGATGACAGTTTGACAGACAAAAAATTACATAAGAAGAAAATAAAATAGAGAAGTCGCTAGAAGGAAACTCTTTATATGATCTGGTTAAAAAATGGGAATTCGTGAACTCAAATCAGCTGAGAGTTTTGACAAACAAAAATGTACATGAAAATAAAAAAACGCTAGAAGGAGGGATGACAGTTTGACAGACAAAAAATTACATAAGAAGAAAATAAAATAGAGAAGTCGCTAGAAGGAAACTCTTTATATGATCTGGTTAAAAAATGGGAATTCTTGAACTCAAATCAGATGAGAGTTTTGACAAACAAAAATGTACATGAAAATAAAAAAAATGCTAGAAGGAGGGATGACAGTTTGACAGACAAAAAATTACATAAGAAGAAAATAAAATAGAGAAGTTGCTAGAAGGAAACTCTTTATATGATCTGGTTAAAAAATGGGAATTCGTGAACTCAAATCAGATGAGAGTTTTGACAAACAAAAATGTACATGAAAATAAAAAAACGCTAGAAGGAGGGATGACAGTTTGACAGACAAAAAATTACATAAGAAGAAAATAAAATAGAGAAGTCGCTAGAAGGAAACTCTTTATATGATCTGGTTAAAAAATGGGAATTCGAGAACTCAAATCAGATGAGAGTTTTGACAAACAAAAATGTACATGAAAATAAAAAAAACGCTAGAAGGAGGGATGACAGTTTGACAGACAAAAAATTACATAAGAAGAAAATAAAATAGAGAAGTCGCTAGAAGGAAACTCTTTATATGATCTGGTTAAAAAATGGGAATTCGTGAACTCAAATCAGCTGAGAGTTTTGACAAACAAAAATGTACATGAAAATAAAAAAACGCTAGAAGGAGGGATGACAATTTGACAGACAAAAAATTACATAAGAAGAAAATAAAATAGAGAAGTCGCTAGAAGGAAACTCTTTATATGATCTGGTTAAAAAATGGGAATTCGTGAACTCAAATCAGCTGAGAGTTTTGACAAACAAAAATGTACATGAAAATAAAAAAACGCTAGAAGGAGGGATGACAGTTTGACAGACAAAAAATTACATAAGAAGAAAACAAAATAGAGAAGTCGCTAGAAGGAAACTCTTTATATGATCTGGTTAAAAAATGGGAATTCGTGAACTCAAATCAGCTGAGAGTTTTGACAAACAAAAATTTACATGAAAATAAAAAAACGCTAGAAGGAGGGATGACAGTTTGACAGACAAAAAATTACATAAGAAGAAAATAAAATAGAGAAGTCGCTAGAAGGAGGGCTTGAACCTCCGACCTTGTGGTTAACAGCCACACGCTCTGGCCAACTGAGCTATTCCAGCTGTTTGTTTAAGAAAATATACCACTCCTGATAACCCTTTGGTCAACTACGTGATTACAAGTCGTAACTGGAGCAGTTCCTGAACGCTGGAGAAGAGTCTACCACAGCCGGTGAGGTTCTTGCGTCCACAGCCGGTGAGGGCTGCGAGGAGAATCACGTCACAGTTTCTTGATTTGGCTGTATTGGTACTAGTCGGACTTTTGACGTTATGTATTGCAGATTCTTTATTATAAATTTTGTTGTATGATGTACATGGACTAACAGAGAAATAGGAGAGTAAATATTAATTTGATCCCGATTTCCCACCAAACAGAGAGTAAAAACCATAAGGTTGTCTTGTCAATGAGATTCCTTGATATTATTAAAATGGCAAATAATGTATATCACATGACTGGTTCGAAACAGTATGCAAACCATACAAATTCAGACTAAAATTTGAATGCAATCTTGGTAAACATGCAAAGAGCTATGCTTGTTTATATTATGCATGATATCCATATGAGAGGTAATATCACCATTGTTATGAAAGAGGTGAGCTGAACCAAATTCATCACATTTCATCTCTCCAACCAAACACTCACACATAATTATTCCATTACATTTATTCAGTCCAACTAAACACAAGAATGGAACTGGGCTATTGCACGCGAATGGAATTGACATTACATTTCACTTGGTTCCTCAACTAAACACACCCTAAAATATCTATAGTTTATCCGGTCCCATGTTCCCTATACTAGGAGCACATGGAATCTTCGCCGGCAACTTCCGTCCATGAGCCCCGGAAGTGAAGCTATGGGTCACCAGCGATGAAGAGTAAGACATGGGACACAGACATGACCCACATGGGACATGAGGCGTCTCCGTCTCCTATGTACTACTATGTTCGTGGCTTGGACGTCCCTAGTGGCGGTGAGATCCATGTTGAATGTGGAAGGGCCGGCCTCTCGGTCGTAGCGGCGCGAACGATGCGTGGCTACCGGGTGTTTTCGTTTGTAATCGCTTGCGTGTCTGACTGTCGAGTGTGCGCTGCGCGTGGCCTCGTAGAGCGCCCATTGCTCCTCGACAAAGTTCGGTTCCTCCACAACCATGGCCACCGCGGCCTCTACCCTCACGAACTTGCCATAGATTTGGCACTCTGCCAACGTGTGATGTGTGAATAAGGCAAGGTTGTAGTGTTGCTCCTCACGCACCAACCGAAATACCGGCACCAACAGCGACTCCTCCGCCATGACCACATCGAAGTGCGGTTGCGCCTGCTCCATGGTGAAGCCGACATGGACCGGCGCGGGGCAAGGGTGTTGGTTCATCATTGGAGGCATTCTCCATTGTCGAGTTGTTATCGCTTACCTCTGACAATCTTGCCCGTATGCGAGCCTCTATCCGCCACGCATAACGGGCCTCCAGCTCATGCTTCTACTCCATAGAGAGGCTCTCCCACGTTACTCTAGAGCTCGTGGTCATGGTGAAGGTGGTGCACGGAGGAGGATCCAAAGCAGAGGTAGTGTGGTGCTAATTGTGTTGGGTGTGGCCAGGTATAAATAGTGGCCCCCGGCCGGGTCAAGCAGCAAGTTGTTTCAACGCGGGCGTCGGAGTGGGTTTCTTGAACGCCGTGCCTATTTCCGTAGGTGGTCGGACAGGCAACCGGGGGTGAATTGGATATGTGTGATATCCTAATTTTGTTCAACCGATTTCTGACGTGCTGCAACATGTGCGATATCCTAATTTTGTTCCAAAATGCTTCCCATAAACTGGCCGATTGCAGACGAAACATCCACCGCGTCGTCAACGCGTCTCATACCCCTTAGTGAGTCGTCTGTAACATGGCCCGTGTTGCAAGATGTGCGAGCACAACACAAACTACGTTACAGAAGACTCGAAAAAATGTTTAAGGGATTACAACAAGACTCGTACTGTATGGCGTTGAGCGTAACATTTGGCTTGTTCCAAAGGCTTGGTGAATAGATCATACATAGAAAAGACATGTTCAAAGGATGGCAACAAGTCTCATATTGCAAAGAGCTGAGCACAACACGAGACTTGTTGCAAAGGTTCAACGAGCAGACCGGATGGCTATCGCAGAAAAATTAAAAAAGTAAAACTGTTCAGGGGATTGTAACAAGGCTCATGTATCAAAGCTCTGAGAGCAACACTCCCTAAAAAAGCTCCGAGAGCAACACAAGGCTTGTTGCAAAGCCTCAGCAAGCAGATCGAAAGGTTGTTGGGCAGGAAAAGAAGTATAAAAAAACTGTTTGGGGATTGAAACAAAGCTCGTGTTGAAAAGCGTTGGGCGCAACTTGTTGCAAAGGCTCAGCGGATCATGGGGAGGCATTGAACGGATGTCTTCTACGATTATCATCCGGTCGATGCATAGCACATCCCAGTTTTTGAACGTATATTTTACGAGCACAAACTCATTGGATTGATAAAATTCTAAAATTTGAAGGCCCACTAGTAGCAAGAAATATTGATAACTTCAGTCATATAAAAGAAGAAACATGTGAAGGTGTGTTGGTCTAAATTGAAAAGATAAGGTGAAAGAGAGGAAGTGTATGTGCTGCTCAACGGGTCACATGGGTAAGCAAAATAACAACATATTCCCTGAAATCATATATGGTAAAATCCAAATTAATTCGAAGAGCTGGAATAGCTCAGTTGGCCAAAGAGCGTGACCTTAACCACAAGGTTTGAGGTTCTCATTTTTATTTTTTTCGTGTGCATGTATGGTATTCCCTCCGTTACAAAATATAATATGTTCTAACTATTTTTTCAAAATCATATGTATATAAATACATTTTATTTCTTTCATAAATTTGCAAGGCCTCCTTCAAGCGAATTTCATTTTTACTTTGTAAAATTTTGGGAGGGATGAGTGACCATGCATTCCTTTTCAAAGCGTGGCATGTTTTCCTGATATTTGTACTAGTGTCTTTTACAGATATTTGTCATCGTGGTTGATTTTTGGTTTTATGCATATCAACTTTCGTGTGCATGCATGGTATTCCCCCAATTCCAAATTATAGGGTGTCCTAGCATTTTTTGATTCGGATGTATATTGACCATTTTCATTTTCATTTTATTTCTAAATTTGCATGGTATTCTCCCTATTCCGAATTATATGATGTTCTAACCTTTTACCAGATTCAGATGTATATAGACACATTTTACTGTGTGTTTTCACTCATTTCAATTCATATGTAGCCTATACTAAAATATCAAAAACATCTTATAATTCAAAATGAAGGTAGTATAAAAAATTCCAAATGTTTCAAATCTAAATATTTGTCTTGTTCAATTTTCATGAGAGATGATTGAGAAGTGGTCTTTGAAAGTCATATCATGCTCTCTTGCTATATTTGTCTTCATATTTGTTTACAGATATTTATTTGTGCGGTTGTTTTTGTGTTTTATGCATATCACTTTTGTGTGAATCTATGGTATAAAAATAAATCCAAAGGTTTTATGCATATCACTTTCGTGTGAATCTATGGTATAAAAAGAAATCCAAAGGTATTATTTCAATGTTACAATATTTAATTTTAGTGTTGAACAACTTTGATAGAGAATATTTACTTGTTGAAGATGTGTGAATTTGCCTTTTTTATATGATGCCTTTTCTATAGCTATTTTATGATGCCTTTTCTAGAGATTTTTATTTTTATTTTTTTCATGTGCATGCATGGTATTCCCAACCACAAGGTCGGAGGTTCAACCCCTCCTTCTAGCGAATTACATTTTTTTTGTGCATGCATGGCATTCCCTTGTTCCAAATTATAAGATAGTCTAACATTTTTCGAATGTGTAAACGTGTTTTAGTGTGTTTGTTCACTCATTTCAATCCCGTTTGTAGTCCATATTAAAATATCTAAAATGTCTGAATTCAGAATGTAGGTAGTATATAAAAATTGACATGTTTCATATCTAACAAAAGTTCTTGTAAAATTTGCATGAGGGGTGATTGAGAAGGTGGTCTTTTAAACTCATATCATGTTCTCTTGCTATATTGTCTTCGTGTCTTTTGCAGATATTTATTGGCACGGTTGTTTTTGGGTTTTATGCATATCAACTTTCATGTGCATGCAAGGCGTAAAAATAAATCCAAATGTATTATTTTAATTCAGTGTTTTCATGCTATTTTTTTTTTACTGTTGAGCAACTTTATTACAAAATATTTACTTGTTGACGATGTGCGAATTTGCCTTTCCTGTATGATGTCTTTTCTAGTGCTATTTAAAAAAAACAATTGTGACTGCCATCATAGTGACAAGGTATTTCTTTTTAACAGGATATATGCTTTTCTGCTAAATTTTTCTTGGTGTCTTTTGGAGATATTTGTCCGCGTGGTTGATGTCTGTTTAATGCATATCAACTTAGGAGGCTCACGTATGATATAAAAGAAATCCAAAATTGTACTTTTAATATCATGTTGTCCTGATATATTTACTTTTACAGTTGGACAACTTTGCTAAAGAATAAGTATTCTTTGGAGATGTATGAATTTGCCATGTCATCTGATGCATATACTATTTTCCTTGAGCTTAGGAAAACTTGATAACACAATGTATACCATTGTTATGTTCCAAAAATGTTAAAACTTTTGTATTAAAAGCGAATAATGCAGGCACGTGGCATGTATGGTGAATTCCTACTAAACAAGTAATCCTATTTTCCAGCACATGTAAGGTTGCCACATCATGGTCATTGTTTACTTTTTAACTTTAGCAACAAACTATTCCACCAAAGCTAGAAGGCCATGGGGCACATCATCATCGTCAATATATATTTTGATAATAAAAATTGTTCCACCGGAAACAAAGATCACGAGGTGGCTAGTTTTATCCTCAACATTTGGCTATACATTCTTGCAGCAGTCAGAATGGTATTTTATCTAGTTTTGTAATAGAACGAATTTTCTAAGGTATTCATTTCACTGGTGGAGAAATGACTAGCGACAACTCTTGTTAGTGGCGCATCATTTTCACACAACGTCAGCACTATTTTTTTCAAATAGTGCTGGCGTCGCCTAAATTGGTACGGTAGCTGTAAACGGTTAGTGCTGGTGTGACTATTTTTGAATACGTCACAAATCTGTTGGGCCACACGTACTCAAAGTTTGAAAGATAGGGGTGCCGTTGAATTTCTATGCACGTCGTAGCTAATTAATTAGTGCTGACGTCCCAAGTTATTTTACGTCAGAAATAATATTTCCACTTGAACTAGTATTTTAAGTATTTGAAGATTATACTAATGAGAAAATAACAAACATTTTATATTACATTTTTACAGCATTATTGCTACCAATTCCAATTTTAAGTGTTTGCATATGTTAAATCTTTTATTAATTTTAATTATTATTTTTTTGTTTAGTTTGCTATTACCTATGGCGTTGCATTTTAGGCCCACACCAGCAATGGCCCACCTGAGTTAACTCCCACGCCTTAATAAAAGACCTAAGTCGCCTCCCGTCGCTGCCTGTCGCCGTCCAACAACGTTCAATCCTCTCCTTCCCCTCCCATTGCACCTCCTTCCTCTCCACTCGCACCTCCTCCGTCCACGCATAATCCATATGTGGGATTCATCTATAAGTTTATTTAGGATTGCTTTGTGTATAAATTTAAGTACATATATATAATGGATTGCTTTGTGTGATGTAGAATCGAAATTTGATTCCATGGATTCTTTTGTGTAACAAAATTAGTGATAATCCGATGTAAAATCCAATTTTAATAGTGCATTTCGAGGAAAAAAATGAGTGCCTAGAATATTAATGTTTCAAGTTCAACTTAATTTGGTAGTGTAGTCTGGAATGCAAAAGGAATAAATAAAATAAACTCCTAGTGTAGCATTTTGAGTAGAAATTGTTTATTTTGTCTTCCTCCGTGGATTTTGTTTATTTGTGTATACAGTTATTAGTGTAGAATTATATTTAGCACCGTAGTATTCAATTATACCTAGTGTCGGTTCACTAGTCTAGAATCCGATTAGTATATTTAGTTTTCAATATGTTTTGTGTAGAATGGCGCAACCACCACCATCTCGAATGTGCAAATCAAGGTGCGCAACCAGCCTTACAACTAGCACGTTGTTCAACATTTACTTCCAGCCATGTTTTGTTCCTATAGCGGTAACAAATTATATGAACCTTATAATGGGTTTTTTTTGTTGCTATTTCCACTAATGCATTGTGTGTGTGTTTTTGGTTTTTCTTACCCAGATTGAAGGAGATGATTATAAGGATGGCAATGGGCAGGGTAGAGCAATACCATACCCATACCCGTATAGTCAGTGGGTACAAAATTCTACCCATACCGGTACCCATGGATATGAAACTTTACCCATACCCATACCCGCCGGGTACCCATACCCATTGGGTACCCGACGGGTAGAAAAAATAGTACACGCGTTGTTCATAATTTTACACTCATTGATAACACATTTGACAAAACAATTAATTATCTTAACTCAGTAACAGGTAGATGAGTACATGACACTTATCAAAATTTAGAAATCACGACATACTCATAAGTTAATAGAAGTAGATGAGTCACATGACAAATTAGTGATTAATTGACGACAACTTAATATTAATTCACAAGTGGGCAGGGTATGGGTATACCCATGGGTACAAGGATATACCCGTACCCTACCCATGACTTAACGGGTAGGGTATGGGTACTACCCGTGGGTATGAAAGTGTGCCCATACCTTGCCCATGTGGGTACGGTATCCACGGGTACCCATACCCATGGGTAAAATTGCCATCCTGAGATCGTTTCATCGTCTATATGCATCTCACTAGGGGTGAATTGATCAACTTCTCCTTCAAAAGACAAACTCCAAGGTTGGCTGTTATCTATCTCAACTTTGAGGAAGAAGATGAGGATCCACTTGATGAAGCACAATATGGCCAAAGAATGACCAGGCTGAGTGGGGATGAAACGAACAAGCTCTGGAAAAAACTTCCGCCACATGATGCCTACGTCAGGATGCCATCCGTGACCCGCCTGACACGAACGATGGTTAACCGCCATGTCATGGTATGTTACTTATTAGTGTAGTAATTTGATGATATGCTTAATGTGTAGAATTTGATGATATTCTTAGTGTGCTAATACACTTATAGTATAATGATGTGGTATACTTAGTATATTAATGTGATGATAGTATAGTAATGTGATATGCTTATAGTGTAGTAATGTGACATGATCATCATATTTGTTTTTTCCAGAAATTACCTAAGAGGCTATGTGTGAGCTATCGCATCGAGCCGTATGAATTAGGCATTGTTGGGCTATGCCTTACCACAAGGGGGTCCACCATCACCTGTACTTACGCAGTGGACATGGACGGTCACACTATCTTCAGTGCGCCTGGGTGGAGCAACTTCCTTGCTGGCAAGAATCTTCGAGTTGGACATGTCGTCTGAGCCACTATTAGGAACACCCCACGTCATGACCTCCTTTAAAAGTATGTTTGTGGTCGGGCCATCGATGTGAAATGAACTCGTTATTAACTATGTTAGTTTGATCATGTTTGTGAGGATTGTCGCTTATTAAATTGCTATCTAGCTCTAGTACTGCTTGTGAGATTGTCACTTATTATTAACTGGAATGAATTGGTTTATTAGTCTAGTTCTAGTGCCTAAAGTTAAATGATAAATGTTATATTGTGGGATTTTTTTTGGCTGCACGAAATGTTCCTGACGTGCACGTCGCTAGGTGAGCAATTATAGTAGTGATGGTGTCCACGTGACACGCCATTAGCACATAAAATACCGCTGACGTGGGACCCAATACCATCATTATTTTTTAGCAATGACGTCATATTGGTGGCGTTGGGCTACCATGCCAGCAAAGCCCTTTTTACCACGTCATAGTTAGGCTTTTCTCGCTAGTGTTTAGGCCCCTATTTTGGAGCAAAATAAAAGCTTCGAAATTTGCAGGGTGGTTACGTTGATGCCCTTTCGAAATGGAAAAAATGGCTATCCTTGGTTCCACTGAATTTCATATTGATCGATGAAACCAATAACGCGATCTCATTTTGTATTCTTTGATTGTTGTGTCTACCATTGTTTGAAAATTTCATGTATGTTTATTCCTACATAGTTTTAAGATACATGAGCGACAATTCAATAGTTGTTTTTCCTTTTACATCCCTTGCTATAATCTTTTGATCTTCTCTCTGCATTTCAAATCGGGGCCTATACTTTGGGCCCATACACAATGGGTTGTAGCTTGCCACTATCTCTGGAGGCCCAAGCACACCGGGGAGCGACCAAATTCTCTTTTGCACACAGTGGCGCGGGACAGCAATTCCTATTTGCCGCCCGTGGGCGGCAAAACGTCGGGCAAACGCCCGCAGAGCTGGCCGTTGGGCTGGCCCAATGCACGGGAGCGCATGCTATACGATGCTGCGTCCACCTTTTCGTTCGTTATTATTATTTTTTGACTTTTTTCTGGTTCTTTCTTTTCGTTTTTTTTATTTCTATGTTTTCCTTTTTTTACTGTTTCTTTTTCTTTATATTGTACAAACTTCATTGCATGTTACCAAAATGTTCGATTTATAGTTAGAAAATGTTCACAGTATATTACAAAAGTTCATCATACATTATAAGAATGTTGAACGTATGTTTCCTACTTATAAAGATTGAAGTTGGTGGTGAGTTCACATGGGTCCAACTTCCATTCGAAATAAACAAATACATGCATCCACACATGTAGAACTACCGACCTTCCAAGAGACATATAAACAAATGTACTTTACTTATATGTGGGTCTATCATAATAAACAAATACACTACTTTCATGTGAGACCAAATTTTTTTGTAAAAAGCACAAATAACAAACACAAAAGTGACTTCAACTCAAAATCAATATTGGTTTTAGTTTCTCTTTCCAACCTACTATGGTCATTTGAAATTCTTTGATGCACCATGCCTCTCGCCGTATTTTTGCCATCTTTTAGTATAATTGTAAATCATGCAATAGCCACAAGAGCAGTAACATTATCTGACCACCTTATATGTGGCTCCGTGGCAACGCATGGGCATCCTGCTAGTATTAGAAAAATTTCAATGAACATAAAGTATTTCCCTATGTTTTAAAAATTTGTTCGGTGGTATACTACACAATTGTTCAATAAGTATTCAAAAAAAAATTCAACGTATATTACAAATGTTCAATGTGTATTCGAAAATTATTCAACGTATATGAAAACAATGTTCAGCTTATATAAAAAAAATGTTCAATGCTTATTTTCAAATTGTTCAGCGTATATCACAGTAATGTTCAGCGTGAATTTTCATATTGCTCTGCGTATATCATAGTAATGTTCATTGTGTATTTTCAAATTGTTCAGTGTACATTAAAAACATTCTATGTGTATTTAAGAGATGTTCATCCTATATTACGAAAGTGTTCAATGTATATTGGAAAATGTTCAATGTTCGAAAGTCTTTTTTTTTTGGATCTGTCACTATATATAGTTCTTAAGTGTTCACGCAGCATACTAATCTCTGTCGTGCAACCGCTCAGTTGGTAAAGAACGCTAGCTCTGTATCGTACGGTTACGTGTTCCATTCGTCGATGCAGGGTCGCTTTTTGGAATTTTTTAGTACTGGCTCGCGGTGACGTGAGGAAATGGGCCGGCCCATTCAATTCGCGCCCTGTGCGGAAGCTCTTCATCTTGACGCCCGCGAGCGTCAGCTAGGGACTCTCGCGCGCGACGGCGAACCTCTCGGGAAAATGTTCAATGTTCGAAAGTCTTCAACTCTGCCGTGGGTATCCCGACTTGTAAGCATTCTGTGGTCTTTACTCCTCGCTTGTACATGAATCTTCAAATGTGTCCGGGATTCCGGGGGGCTGGCGTTCGGAAGATTAGCATTTCGAGTATGGAAGAAGCCAATCAAATCTGACGGTCTAATCGACTCCATGATGTGGAGTTCACATTTCAGGATAGTTTTGCAACTCAGGCACTGGATGAGGCCGGTCCATGTTAGTGCCTTGCATCTGTATGACGAAATGCTTAAGCCAGATACCATGCATGATTATAGAAGTTCCTTCTTCCACGATTGTTAGAGCTGTTTCCGCTGTTTCCATGTTAGTGCCTTGTAGCTGTATACTTGCATGTACTCGCTTAGCGAAACAGCAAGGTTCTGCTGTGGTCAATGTGGGTCACTACTCACTAGACATTGTTTGGATGCGCAAGACATTGTTTTGGGCCTCTTGTTTTGTTGCAGCATTGCCAGTCGTCACTCAAAGAAAAAATAGGTTTACTTTACGGTTGGTTCCATCAGCTGGTTCAGCTCTTGTGGCGGTTTCGACGCCTATGATCGAGTAAATCATGCAGGGAAAGCTTTGGATAAGATTTGCTCGCTTTCTTTCTAAGCGTTATGTCTGTACCGGCCGGACATCCTCATCGTCTCCATCTTCATCGTGCTCGGAAACACAACCATGGCTCTTTATTGGTCTCGGTAACCCCGGTGAGAAGTACCAATCCACCAGACACAATGTAAGTTCTGCTTCTCATCTTTTGTTTAAAATTCGGTGGCTCGGCTTTATTCTCGAAATTATTTTGTGTTGCTTCTTTGCCTTGCAGGTTGGGTTTGATATGATTGATGCATTTGCAGAGTCTCAGATCATATCCCTGACCACACATCATTTCAAAGCACTATTTGGTGAAGGTTTGGCTCCATCCATATGTCTCTCAAAAAGAATCTTTCTCCTTACTCTTTGAGTAATGCATATTCTGTTTTCAAAGTACAAAGAGTAGAATTGAATTGAAGTACCGGCCTTCTCCAGGCTCCAGGGGTGGTAGATGACGTCCCTGTTTTGCTTGCCAAGCCTCAAACATATATAAATCTCAGCGGTGAATCTGTAAGTAACACTTTTGGAAGAGTTTTCAACTTTAATCTCTATTTTTTACCTTGCTCTACTTTTCCTTGCGATGGAATTCATTTTAACTGGCTTGACTTTGAACAGTGACAGCTTGCTAAATGCTTGTGATGCTGATACCCCTCCTTTTTTCCCCTTATTACAGGCCGGTGCACTTGCTGCCTATTAGAAACTGCCACTCCACCGTTTCCTAGTCGTGAGTGTTTATGTTATAATCTTCCTTGGTGCCACCATATAAGGCGAACTAACTTCTCTGCTGTATGAGTTTCAGGCATATGATGATACAAACCTGCCACGTGGAGTTCTTCGGCTACAACCTAAAGGACGATATGGACGTCATAATGGGTTGGTGAACCTTACTTTTGTGTGCCTTGTGGAAAAGTTTGGTTTGTGTGTGAAAAGTTTACACAAGTCAAACCATATATTTCTGTATTGTGTTTAAACACACAAGTAACAAAATAACAGGTCTGCAGTTTCTGTGTTTGAAATGGTGTTGATATCTTTGATCCTCTAATATCCGTTGTTGTTGTAAAGCCTGCATACACGTCTAATCACTTGTCAAGAATAGTCTTCCAAACATGTGCACTCTTTGATCAGTGTGATAGAATGTTTCATCTCTATTTTCATTTTATTTTATGTGAAGGCACAGACCATTATTTCTTTCAAATCTATCATATGTCTGTAGATAAGGCCTTTACTTGATCTTGACAGTAATTCAGTAAATATTTACCTTGGTAGTTTATCAGGTTGAAGAGTGTGATCTACCATTTTCGCACGAACCGAGAATTTGGCCGATTAAGGATTGGTAGGTTTGATAACAGCAGGATTGATATTTTCTTCTTCTTTTTTTCTGTACCAGAAATTAAACGCTGACTCATGTAGGAATTGGACGTCCGCCTGGTCAGATGGATCCCAAAGCTTTTGTTCTTGAGAAGTTCAATAAGACTGGTCGCGAACGGGTATAAAAATTCTATTGCTTATACCCTGGAGTGAATAGTTATTTATGCTTCTTTTTATTATCTTACGTATTCTGAAAGGTAACCAATGTAGTCCTGGTGAATGAACATTTGCCACTATGAGTACTCTAGATTCAGAAATAGATGGCGTCCAGTGCATTCAGATTTTTCTCCAAAACTTGAATTTGGTGACACCAGTATACTATCATCAAACTGTTATTACATCATCGTAACTTGGCCGAGAGTCTTATGTTCTTTCTCGTCTTTTGCTTTGAGCCTAGATCGACTCGGCCATAGGGCATCCTGAAGATGGTGGTCACCAAGGGTCTGACGAAGGCGGCAAGAATGGCTAACGTGGATCAGAAGTATAAGCATCTGGTGTCACATGACCAGCAAACTACAAACTGATCGGACGCATGTGCACGCATGCAACATATTGATCTGTGTCTGTCTGACGTGCTCTTCCAGAATGTTGTGCTAGCCTTGTCGAAACAAAGGAACGCGAGGGCGCTTCATAATGTCAGCCAGAGCTGCTGTTTCCTGAGCTTGCTGGTCTCATTTTGCAAGAATTGGAACTTGGAAGACTGGAAAAAGGCCGGAGGAGGAGCTTTACACACTTGTTGTGTTGTCTGGATACAACGTCGCACAATCTTTTGTACTCCCTCAATTCCTAAATATAAGTCTTTTTTAGAGATTTTACTAGAGGACTACATACGAAACAAAAATAAATGAATCTATAGTCTAAAGTATGTCTATATACATCCGTATGTCCTTTAAAAAGACTTACATTTAGGAACGGAGGAAGTAAATTTTCTCTACCTTCTATAAAGCTATGGCATGCGTTTTGTGTGCTCTTGAAAGAAAAGAAAAAATGTACTGGCTTGAATTTTTTTCCTCATGGGTATGGTGCTCAGTGGATGGAGACTTAACCAAGTCTTGATATACATTCTCGCAAAAAAAAAGTCTTGATATACATATAAAAAAAATATAAATAAATGTATAAACAAGCCACGGGCCTGTGCTCACCCTCGGCTTCCTGTCTCCGCGCCCCGCCATCTTCATATCCGGTCGCCGCGTCGCCCACCGCGCACTCGTCCAGCGCGGGCACGCCTTCGCCAGCCGCCCGCCCGCCATCGCACCGTTCGTCATCCTCACCTCCGCCCAGCGCACCGTCAGCTCCGCGCCCTACGGCCCGCTCTTGGCGCTCTCTGAGGCGCAACCTCACCTCGGGCATCCTCCACCCCGCACGAGTCTCGCGCCTTTTCGCGCCGGCGCGGCGCTGGGCACTCGCGCTTCTCGCCTCCGACCTCGAGAACGAGTCGTCCCGGAGCGAGGGCGTGGTGACCGTCGTCGAGTGCCTCCAGTTCGCAATGTTCTCGCTGCGAACGTACATGTGCTTCGGGAGCAGACTGCCGGCCGGCCGCGTCCGGCGGATCGAGGCCGTGCAGAGGGAGATCTTTTCCTCCTACATCGGCTTCCAGGTCTTCGCCTTCTGCCCGGCGCTCACCAAGCGGCTGTTCCAGCGACGTTGGCGGAAGGTGCTGTCCATCCGCACGAGGCAGGAGGAGCTGTTCCGGCCACTGATCAGAGAAAGAAGAGAACGGAGCGGTGTGACGGCTAATGGCAACGGCAGCCTGGCCTACTGCTACGTCGACACGCTCCTCGCGCACCGGCTCCCCAAGGAGGTGGAGGAAGAGGAAGCAGGCGGCGACCGCGCGCTCACAGACGCTGAGATAGTGAGCCTCTGCACGGAGTTCCTCACGGCCAGCGTCGACACCACGGTGACCGCGCTGCAGTGGATCATGGCGAACCTAGTCCGGCAGCCGGAGATCCAGGCGAAGCTCCAGGACGAGATCAACGCGGCGATCGCCGACGACCAGGACGTGGTCGCCGAGGAGGACGTCTCGAGCCTGCCGTACCTGAAGGCAGTGGTCCTGGAGGGGCTGCGGCGGCACCCGCCGGCGCACTTCCTGCTGTCGCACGCGGCGCCGACGGAGGCGTCGCTGGACGGGCTCCGCGTGCCGGCGGGCACGTCGGTGAACTTCTCGGTAGCGGACGTGTCACTGGACGAGGAGGTGTGGAGCCGGGCAGAGGAGTTCAGGCCGGAGCGCTTCCTGGACGGCGGGGAGGGCGCCGGGGTGGACCTGACGGGAAGCCGTGAGATCAGGATGATGCCGTTCGGGGCCGGCCGGAGGATCTGCCCCGGCCTCGGGCTGGCGATGCTGCACCTCGAGTTCTTCGTGGCCAACCTGGTGAGGCGGTTCGAGTGGTCTTCGGCGGGGGATGGCGGCGGCGTCGACCTCGCCGAGAGGCCGGAGTTCACGGTGACCATGGAGCGGCCGCTGCGCGCGCGCGTGGCGCCCAGACGCCCCCGGCTAGTTCGGCCGGTCTGATTGTGTGCGATGGTTATCCTATGACACGGTAAGAAGACCACGCGGTGATACACGTATGGGTAGTGTGCACATACGTTTAACTTGAATAGCTTACCACATGTAGTGTGCACATACGTTCGAACCTGAAATTAATACTACTGGTAGCTACTTCTATCGGTGAAAGCCCTGTTCGTTGTTCGGCTTGTCGATGCTGCCAACGGCAACGGCGACATTCACGGAATCACGGGTGCCATTTTTCTTTTTGTCATCTACGCCCCAGCGCGGGGAAATTTTAGGGGTTGTTTGGTTGAAGACTCAAAATGTCACGCATAAGGTGAGGTGCCAATCATACCTGTGGCTTGTCACAATGTGTGACAAAATCAAACTATTTGGTTGGTAGCCATGCCTTAGGTTAGGTGTGGCAGAATTTGTGTGGTGTCCGTTTGGATTGTTTTCACAGATGTTTGGCAAAAAATTATGGTTTGTCTTTGGTTTCCTGCCACACATTGGTAAGATTACTTGGCAAAAATCACATATATAGCATGCTCTAGTAAATGTAAAAAGATTTGGTCACAACAATAAAAAATAAATTGGAGCATTTTTTATTAATCCCATCAACGCAAAAATAACAACCCCAATTCAGTATAAAGATACAAAATAAGATAGATGCATGCAAGTTTCAACCATCATTCATAAAGTAATGGTTCTAGCCATATCACAAGTTCCAGCCAAGTTACATTAAAGTGTTTCACTACACATCAAAAAATCCACTTTCCAAAAGCAACAGCCATACCACAAGTTCAACTCCCAAAAGCAGTGAGCAGACACATCACACGTTATCATGTCCTAATTACCAAAAGTTGTCATCTTCTAAAGCTCACAAGTTGCCATCTTCTAAACATCACAAGTGAGAAGCTTGCAAACATCACAGGTTGCTATCTTCTAAATGTCATCTTTGTCAAAGAACTTCCAGACCCAAGTTTTAAAAAATTTGTCGCTTGCATTGCATAACCAACTACGCAAACCTTCATTGTCCTTGGAAGATAAGTGCGCACCGATAGTAACTCTCTGATCAGTGGTAATTGGGAGTACCTCCAACCTCTGCCATAAACTAGCATAAGGGTCAACAATTTGGGGCATTTGGGGAGGTGCAACAACAACAAGTGATTACTGGAGTGACCTCAAAGTGGAGTTGATTTCTTCAGCAGACTCCATGAAACGACTCTTGGTTTTTGATGGCTTCTTAGTAGGTGACTTGCTTCCTCTTGGGCGCTTCGTACCAACTCGACTAGTGCTAGATGACGAATTATCACCACCTACAGGAATTGGAGGCCTTTTAGGAACATATGGTGTTGGCAAAGTATCAGAATCCTCCTCAAGAGGCCCCTCATATTGTGGATAGCTGTTAAGGTCATACAACCCTTCATCATTATCCGAGTCATCGGAATCAATTGTGCATGTATGCTGGTCCATGGCCAAAGAACCATCAACACTAGTGCTTGTGAATAGCTCCTGCATCTCATAGTAAA
Source organism: Hordeum marinum (assembly GCA_022496015.1). NCBI lineage: Eukaryota > Viridiplantae > Streptophyta > Magnoliopsida > Poales > Poaceae > Hordeum > Hordeum marinum. The sequence continues at coordinate 553,935,358 of CM039673.1, read as the reverse complement.
ACTTGATAGGCTTAGAAAGCAAGCGCCTTGCTCTATCCTGCATCACAAGAACAAAGAAATTAAGTTCCTAAATGAAATAATCATAGTAAGTTTCAAAAATAAACTGTATTATACATACATTGAGACAAGACTTTTCTAACTCAGAAATGGTTACCACACATCTAATATCATCAAAAACATTGCCACTCTTGCTAATTGTTGCGGCAATGTACATCCAATTTTCTTTGTAGTGCCTGAAGTGACGATCAACTTGAGCAAGTGTCACCCCCATAGCAAATTTTCTATTTAAAGCATCAGCACACTTCATAAGATGATGCTTCCTGAACCTAAATCCTGCATGTTGTTCCTTCATGTATTCAATGCACCAATCTAACATAAACTTTGTTTGATCATCAGCCCAGGAAATAGTCCTCTACTTCTCATCACCATCAATCTTCACCTTTCCCTTAGCCATCGCTGTTTCTCATGGAGAGAGTCATTTTAATTAAAAAGTGGTGAACAAAATAGTCTCACATGAACCAAATACATGAAGACCAAATATAACAAAATAACACTCATGTTTGATACATAGAAATATGACAGATTACATATTCATTTCTTAATCGTCTTGATCTTGATCTGCTAAGTTATCCTCCCACATTTTTTGAGCTAGTACATCCCTTTTGTGTGCCCATGCCTGACTCTCCTGGTAAACGTCACGACGGTTTCTTCTACTCCGTGGAAGGGCAGAGTACCAAGTAACATCATCATAGACATACTCATCCGGACCATCACCTAGGATCCAGTTATGGAGCGCACAACAAGAAACCACAATTTTTATTTGTGTTTTCAGAGGGAAGAATGGCCGACTTGCAAATATTTTAAATCTGTTCTTCAAGTACCAAATGCTCTTTCGACGGTTGTTCTAAGTGAGGAACGACGATGGTTGAATAACTCCCTTGGGTTCTCGGGCTCTCTAGATCCCCTATATTCTTTTAGGTGATATCGAACACCATGATATGGGGGTAGTACACCAGGTCTTGCAGCATATCCCGCATCCGCTAGAAATTTTTTACCTATATCATCATGTTGCTAACACATTAGCTAAGGACTAAAGAAAGTTTCAGTTTGAAGCCGTGTGTTAGAATCCCACCTTCTGGTATTTTAAGGCCATTGGGACGAGATAGGGCATCTTGGAGCACATAAGAATCATGGGCAGATCCCTCCCATCCAGCAAGAACATATATATGTTGGCAGACATAGTAGTAAATCAAAATTTTCCTACGTATCACCAAGATCTATCTATGGAGAAACCAGCAGCGAGTGGGAGAGATTGCATGTTCATACCTTTGAAGATCGCTAAGCGGAAGCGTTACAAGAACGCGGTTGGTGGAGTCATACTCGTAGCGATTCAGATCGCGGTGGACTCCGATCTTAACGCCGAACAACGGCGCCTCCGCGTTCAACACACGTGCAACCCGGTGACGTCTCCTACGCCTTGATCCAGCAAGGAGGAAGGAGAGGTTGGGGAAGAGCTCCAACAGCAACACGATGGCATGGTGGTGGTGGAGTAGCAAGGTATTCCGGCAAGGCTTCGCCTAAGCGCTGCGGAGGAGGAAGAAGAGAGGTAGGGCTTCGCCGTGAGAGAGAGAGATCAGATCTTGTCTCAAAAGGCCAAAACCTCAAGTATATGTAGGAGGAGGGAGAGGGAGGGATGCCTTGGCCCCTCCTCCAAGGAGGAGAGCTTCGGCCGAACTAGGGGAAGAGTCCACCTCCCACAAGGGAGGTGGATCTCCTCCTTTTCAAACTCCTTTGCCCTATCTCCTTATCTCCAGCCGCATAGGACTTTCTAGAAGGTATTGGCCAGCCCAAAAAGGGCTGGCACACCTCCTCTAAGGGCCCACGAAGTCCTATGGTCGTCACACCCCTTCGGGGGTCCTCCGGCACCCTCCTGGCACTCCCGGTACACTACCGATGAGCCCGAAAACTTTCCGGTGAGCAAAACTGGACTTCCTATATATCAATCTTTACCTCTGGACCATTCCAGAGATCCTCGTGATGTAGGGGATCTCATCCGGGACTCCGAACAAACTTCCGTAATCACGTATACCATTTCCCTATAACCCTAGCGTCATCGAACCTTAAGTGTGTAGACCCTACGGGTTCGGGAGACACGTAGACATGACCGAGACACCTCTCCGGTCAATAACCAACAACGGGATCTGGATACCCATGTTGGCTCCCACATGCTCCACGATGATCTCATCGGATGAACCACGATGTCGGGGATTCAATCAATCCCGTATACAATTCCCTTTGTCTATCGGTATGATACTTGCCCGAGATTCGATCGTCGGTATCTCTATACCTTGTTCAATCTCGTTACCGGCAAGTCTCTTTCCTCATTCGGTAATACATCATCCCGTGGCTAACTCCTTAGTCACATTGAGCTCATTATGATGATGTCTTACCGAGTGGGCCCAGAGATACCTCTCCATCACACGGAGTGACAAATCCCAGTCTCGATTCGTGCCAACCCAACAGACACTTTCGGAGATACCCATAGTGCACCTTTATAGCAACCCAGTTACGTTGTGACGTTTGACACACCCAAAGCATTCCTACGGAATTCGGGAGTTGCACAATCTCTTGGTCTAAGGAAACGATACTTGACATTGAAAAGCTTTAGCAGACAAACTAGACGATCTTGTGCTATGCTTAGGATTGGGTCTTGTCCATCACATTATTCTCCTAATGATGTGATCCCGTTATCAATGACATCCAATGTCCATGGTCATGAAACCGTGACCATCTATTGATCAACGAGCTAGTCAACTAGAGGCTCACTAGGGACATGTTATGGTCTATGTATTCACACATGTATTACGGTTTCCGGTTAACACAATTATAGCATGAACAATAGACAATTATCATGAACAAGGAAACACAATAATAACCATTTTATTATTGCCTCTAGGGCATATTTATAACAGTCTCCCACTTGCACTAGAGTCAATAATCTAGTTACATTGTGATGAATCGGACACCCATAGCATTCTGGGGTTGATCATGTTTTGCTCGTGAGAGAGGTTTAGTCAACGGATCTACGACATTTAGATCCGTATGCACTTTACAAATATCTATATCTCCCTCCTGAATGTAATCACGGATGGAGTTGAAGCGGCGCTTGATGTGTCTTGTCTTCTTGTGAAACCTAGGCTCCTTCGCAAGGGCAATAGCTCCAGTGTTGTCACAGAATAGAGTCATCGGGCCCGACACACTTGGAATTACTCCTAGGTCGGTGATGAACTCCTTCATCCAGACTCCTTCCTTTGCTGCTTCCAAAGCAGCTATGTACTCCGCTTCACATGTAGATGCCGTCACGACGCTTTGCTTGCTGCTGCACCAGCTGACTGCCCCTCCGTTCAAAATATACACGTATCCGGTTTGCGACTTGGAGTCGTCCGGATCTGTGTCGAAGCTAGCATCGACGTAACCCTTTACGACGAGCTCTTCGACACCTCCATATACGAGAAACATGTCCTTTGTCCTTTTCAGGTACTTCAGGATATTCTTGACCGCTGTCCAGTGTTCCGCTCCGGGGTCACTTTGGTACCTCCCTACCAAACTTATGGCAAGGTTCACATCAGGTCTGGTACACAGCACGACATACATAATAGAGCCTATGGCTGAAGCATAGGGGATGACACTCATCTCTTCTCTATCCTTTGCCGTGGTCGGGCATTGAGTCGTACTCAATCTCACAACCTGTAACACAGGCAAGAACCCCTTCTTGGACTGATCCATATTGAACTTCTTCAATATCTTTTCAAGGTATGTGCTTTGTGAAAGACCTATGAGGCGTCTCGATCTATCACTATAGATATTAATACCTAATATGTAAGCAACTTCTCCAAGGTCCTTCATTAAAAAACATTTATTCAAGTAGGCCTTTACACTTTCCAAAAGTTCTATATCATTTCCCATTATCAGTATGTCATCCACATATAATATGAGAAATGCTACAGAGCTCCCACTCACTTTCTTGTAAATACAGGGTTCTCCATAAACCTGTACAAACCCAAACGCTTTAATCACTTCATTAAAGCGAATGTTCCAACTCCGAGATGCTGGCACCAGCCCATAGATGGAGCGTTGGAGCTTGCATACTTTGTTAGCATCTTTAGGATCGACAAAACCTTCCGGCTGCATCATATACAGTTCTTCCTTAAAGAAGCCATTAAGGAATGCCGTTTTGACGTCCATTTGCCAGATCTCATAATCAGAAAATGTGGCAATTGCTAACATGATTCGGACAGACTTTAGCATCGCTACGGGTGAGAAAGTCTCATCGTAGTCAACTCCTTGAACTTGTCGATAACCCTTAGCGACAAGCCGAGCCTTATAGACGGTCACATTACCATCCGTGTCAGTCTTCTTCTTAAAGATCCATTTATTTTCAATGGCTCGCTTATCATCAGGCAAGTCCACCAAAGTCCACACTTTGTTCTCATACATGGATCCTATCTCGGATTTCATGGCTTCAAGCCATTTGTTGGAATCCAGGCCCGCCATCGCTTCTTCATAGCTCAAAGGTTCACCGTTGTCTAACAACATGATCTCCAGGACAGGGTTGCCGTACCACTCTTGTGTGGAACGTGTCCTAGTGGACCTTCGACGTTCAACAGTAACTTGATCTGAAGTTTCATGATCATCATCATTAACTTCCTCTGTAGCCGATGCAGGCTCCACAGAAACAACTTCCTGTGCTGCGCTACTCTCCGGTTCAAGCGAACGTACAATTACCTCATCAAGTTCTATTTTCCTCCCACTTACTTCTTTCGAGAGAAACTCTTTCTCAAGAAAGGATCCATTATTAGCAACAAAGACTTTGCCTTCGGATCTGAGGTAGAAGGTATACCCAATAGTCTCTTTGGGATATCCTATGAAGACGCACTTTTCCGCTTTGGGTTCGAGCTTCTCAGGTTGAGTTTCTTCACATAAGCATCGCATCCCCAAACTTTTAGAAACGACATCTTAGGTTTCTTTCCAAACCATATTTCATACGGTGTCGTCCCAACAGATTTTGATGGTGCCCTATTTAAAGTGAATGCGGCAGTCTCTAATTCATATCCCCAAATGGATAGCGGTAAGTCGGTAAGAGACATCATAGATCGCACCGTATCCAATAGAGTGCGATTATGACATTGAGACAGACCATTTCGCTGAGGTGTGCCAGGCGGCGTTAGTTGTGAAACAATTCCACACTTCCTTAGGTGCGTGCCAAACTCGTGACTTAAATATTCTCCGCCACGATCAGATCGTAGGCACTTTATTTTCCTGTCACGTTGATTCTCTACCTCACTCTGAAATTCCTTGACTTGTGTTTCATTAAGTAGACATACCCATATCTGCTCAAGTCATCAGTGAGGGTGAGAACATAACGGTAGCCACCACGAGCCTCGACGCTCATTGGACCGCATACATTGGTATGTATTATTTCCAACAAGTCAGTTGCTCGCTCCATTGTTCCGGAGAATGGTGTCTTGGTCATCTTTCCCATGAGGCATGGTTCACACGTGTCAAATGATTCGAAATCAAGTGACACCAAAAGTCCATCAGCATGGAGCTTCTTCATGCATTTGACACCAATATGACCAAGGCGGCAGTGCCACATGTAAGTGGGACTATCGTTATCAATCTTACACTTTTTGGTACTCACACTATGGACATGTGTAACATCACGTTCGAGATTCATCAAAAATAAACCATTGACCGGCGGGGCATGACCATAAAACATTTCTCGCATATAAATAGAACAACCATTATTCTCAGATTTAAATGAGTAGCAATCTCGCATCAAGCGAGATCTAGATACAATGTTCATGCTCAAAGCTAGTACTAAATAACAATTATTAAGGTTTAACACTAATCCCGAAGGTAGATGTAGAGGTAGCGTGCCGACGGCGATCACATCGACCTTGAAACCATTCCCGGCGTGCATCGTCACCTCGTCCTTTGCCAGCCTCCGCTTATTCCGCAGCTCCTTCTTGGAGTTACAAATGTGAGCAACTGCATCGGTATCAAATACCTAGGAGCTACTACGAGCGCTGGTTAGGTACACATCAATAACAAGTATATCACATATACCTTTAACGTTGCCATCCTTCTTATCCGCGAAGTACTTGGGGCAGTTCCGCTTCCAGTGACCGGTACCATTGCAATAAAAACACTCAGTCTCAGGCTTGGGTCCATTCTTGTTCTTCTTCTTCCAGGCAACTTGCTTACCGGGTGTGGCAACAGCTTTGCCGTCCTTCTTGAAGTTCTTCTTACCCTTGCCTTTCTTGAAACTAGTGGTCTTATTCACCATCAACACTTGATGCTCCTTTTTGATCTCGTCCTCTGCTGATTTCAGCATCGAGTACAACTCAAGAATGGACTTCTCCATCCCTTGCATGTTGTAGTTCATCACAAAGCTCTTGTAGCTAGGTGGAAGCGACTCGAGGATGTTGTCAATGACCGAGTCATCCGGGAGATTAACTCCCAGCTGAGTCAGGCGGTTGTGCAACCCGGACATCTTGAGTATGTGCTCGCTGACAGGACTATTTTCCTCCATCTTACAGCTGAAGAACTTGTCAGAGACGTCATATCTCTCGACTCAGGCATGAGCTTGGAAAACTAGTTTCAGCTCTTGGAACATCTCATATGCTTCGTGTTGCTCAAAATGCTTTTGGAGCCCCGGTTCTAAACTGTAAAGCATGCCGCACTGAACAAGGGAGTAATCATCGCAGCGAGAATGCCAAGCTTTCGCAACGTCCTGCTCTGCTGGGAGAATGGGTGGGTCACCTAGCGGTGCATCAAGGACATAAAATTTCTTGGAAGCTATGAGGATGATCCTCAAGCCACGGACCCATTCCACATAGTTGCTTCCATCATCTTTCAGTTTGGTTTTCTCTAGGAACGCGTTGAAGTTGGAGTTGGCATTAGCGTTGGCCATTGGATCTACAATATAGATTGTAAAGACAATTTTAGACCAAGTTCATGATAATTAAGTTCACATAATCAAATTATTTAATGAACTCCCACTTAGATAGACATCTCTCTAGTCATCTAAGTGACACATGATCCATGTCAACTAGCACGTGTCCGATCATCACGTGAGACGAACTAGTCATCCATGGTGAACATCTCCATGTTGATCGTATCTTCTATACGACTCATGTTCGACCTTTCGGTCTTCCGTGTTTCGAGGCCATGTCTGTACATGCTAGGCTCGTCAAGTCAACCTAAGTGTTTCGTGTGTGTAAATCTGGCTTACACCCGTTATATGCAAATGTTAAAACCTATCACACCCGATCATCATGTGGTGCTTCGGAACAACAATCCTTAGCAACGGTGCACAGTTAGGGTGAACACTTCTCTTGAAATTTTATTGAGAGATCATCTTATTTACTACCGTCGTTCTAAGAAAATAAGATGTAAACATGATAAACATCACATGTGATCAATATAGTGACATGATATGGCCAATATCATCTTGCTCCTTTGATCTCCATCTTCGGGGCACCATGATCATCACTGTCACCGGCACGACACCATGACCTCCATCGTCATGATCTCCATCATTGTGTTTTCATGAAGTTGTCTCGCCAACTATTACTTCTACTACTATGGCTAACATTTAGCAATAAAGTAAAGTAATTACATGGCGTTTATGATTGACAGGCAGGTCATACAATAAAATATGACAACTCCTATGGCTCCTGCCGGTTGTCATACTCATCGACATGCAAGTCGTAAATCCTATTACAAGAACATGATCAATCTCATACATCACAATGCATCACATCACATTCTTTGGCCATATCACATCACAAGGCATATGCTGCAAAAACAAGTTAGACGTCCTCTAATTTGTAGTTGCAAGTTTTTACGTGGCTGCTATAGGTTTCTAGCAAGAACGTTTCTTACCTACGCCAAAACCACAACGTGATATGCCAATTGCTATTTACCCTTCATAAGGACCCTTTTCATCAAATCCAATCCTACTAAGGTGGGAGAGACAGACACCCGCTAGCCACCTTATGCAACAAGTGCAAGTCAGGCGGTGGAACCAGTCTCACGTAAGCGTACGTGTAAAGTCGGTCCGGGCCGCTTCATCCCACAATACCGCCGAATCAAGATAAGACTAGTAGTGGTAAGCAAATTAACAAGATCGACGCCCACAACTGCTTTGTGTTGTACTCGTGCATAGATTCTACACATAGACCTAGCTCTGATACACTGTTGGGAGACGTAGTAGTAAATCAAAATTTTCCTACGTATCACCAAGATCTATCTATGGAGAAACTAGCAACGAGTGGGGAGAGATTGCATCTTCATACCTTTGAAGATCTCTAAGCGGAAGCGTTACAAGAAAGCGGTTGGTGGAGTCGTACTCGTAGCGATTCAGATCACGGTGGACTCCGATCTTAACGCCGAACAACGGCGCCTCCGCGTTCAACACACGTGTAGCCCGATGACGTCTCCTACGCCTTGATCCAGCAAGGAGAAAGGAGAGGTTGGGGAAGAGCTCCAACAGCAGCACGACGGCGTGGTGGTGGTGGAGTAGCAAGGTATTCCGGCAGGGCTTCACCTAAGCGCTGCGGAGGAGGAAGAAGAGATGTAGGGCTTCGCCGTGAGAGAGAGAGATCAGATCTTGTCTCAAAAGGCCAAAACCTCAAGTATATATAGGAGGAGGGAGAGGGAGGGCTGCCTTGGCCCCTCCTCCAAGGAGGAGAGCTTTGGCCGAACTAGGGGAAGAGTCCACCTCCCACAAGGGAGGTGGATCTCCTTCTTTTCAAACTCCTTTACCCTATCTCCTTATCTCCAGCTGCATGAGACTTTCTAGAAGGTCTTGGCCAGCACAAAAAGGGCTGGAACACCTCCTCTAAGGGCCCACGAAGTCCTATGGCCGTCACACCCCTCCCGGGGGTCCTCCGGCACCCTCCCGGCACTCCCGGTACACTACCGATGAGCCCGAAAACTTTCCGGTGACCAAAACTAGACTTCCTATATATCAATCTTTACCTCTGGACCATTACGGAGCTCCTCGTGACATTCGGGATCTCATCCGGGACTCCGAACAACCTTCAGTAATCACGTATACCATTTCCCTATAACCCTAGCGTCATCGAACCTTAAGTGTGTAGACCCTACAAGTTCGGGAGACACGTAGTCATGACCGAGACACCTCTCCGTTCAATAACCAACAGCGGGATCTGGATACCCATGTTGGCTCCCACATGCTCCACGATGATCTCATCGGATGAACCACGATGTCGGAGATTCAGTCAATCCCGTATACAATTCCCTTTGTCTATCGGTATGATACTTGCCCGAGATTCGATCGTCGGTATCTCTATACCTTGTTCAATCTCGTTACCAGCAAGTCTCTTTACTCGTTCCATAATACATCATCCCGTGGCTAACTCCTTAGTCACATTGAGCTCATTATGATGATGTCTTACCGAGTGGGCCCAAAGATACCTTTTCGTCATACGGAGTGACAAATCCCAGTCTCGATTCGTGCCAACCCAACAGACACTTTCGGAGATACCCGTAGTGCACCTTTATAGCCACCCAGTTACGTTGTGACGTTTGACACACCCAAAGCATTCCTACGGTATCCGGGAGTTGCACAATCTCATGGTCTAAGGAAACGATACTTGACATTGAAAAGCTTTAGCAGACGAACTACACGATCTTATGCTATGCTTAGGATTGGGTCTTGTCCATCAGATCATTCTCCTAATGATGTTATCCCGTTATCAATGACATTCAATGTCCATGGTGATGAAACCGTGACCATCTATTGATCAACGAGCTAGTCAACTAGAGGCTCACTAGGGACATGTTGTGGTCTATGTATTCACACATGTATTACGGTTTCCGGTTAACACAATTATAGCATGCAATTATCATGAACAAGGAAATACAATAATAACCATTTTATTATTGCCTCTAGGGCATATTTCCAACAATATAAACCTTAGGTCAAAATCAACGGCTGCTAGCACATTTTGTGTGGGAAAGGACTTTCTACCCCTAAATCTATCCTGCATGTGGATAGGCACACATGCCGGTATATGAGTACCATCCAGAGCTCCTATGCATCCCTACGAAAACAGAGAACTGGTTTCAAATGGACTGAATGGAATCTATAAATACGTTGCAGATACTAGTGAATAGTTTTATATGTACCTCAAAGTAAGGGTGAAATCTGGAGCTACTTGTTATCTTCGAATGTGTTTCGATGGATCTGATGCATATGACATCACGGGCAAGGACACACAAGGCATCTAAAATAGCATTGAAGTACCTACTAACTGTCTCGCCTGGTTGATAAAACTCAAAACCAACTGATCTGTTTTTCCAGTTATGTCCCACAACATGGATGAACATGGCAATTTGCTCCTCCACTGTTACATGGAAAGTGTCCACCATCAGACCACGACGTCTCAGGTTGGAACACAACTTGTGAAAAACAACTTTACGCATGCGCAACTCACTTATGCAGTGAGCCTCTGTTCCATAGTACATACGGTTTAGTCGTGACACCCTTTCAACATCTCGTTCGAGCATGGGAGCATAAGTTACATATTTTCTCTTCCTTTTTCGAATATTAATCCTGTACCAGTACATGGCTAAACACACAATAATGGCAGCAAGCAACCTTCTTCTCCACATGTCGTATTGATAGTAATGTGTGTAGTACTCTAAGCATAATATGGTTGAACCCATCTATGAAGCAATAATACAGTTAATAAAACTATGATGGCATCAGTGTGTATAAGTACATAAAAAATTATCTGAGAAGAGTTGAACAGAGGGTGACTTTAATTACTGAAGCAAAGAACCTATGATGGACCAGATCTTTGAGAAAATAAGACAGGAAACATTCACACGACATATTTTGCACTGCATTGATTATTTTTCTGTCACTCGTACACACATGGAGCAAAATACAGAAGGGGGGTGTGTTGTTACCTTATCTATTGACATAAATTTGACCTCTGAATCTGAGAAAGAAGACCGTAGTATACGCACAGTAGGAATACAAACAATCAGCCAAAATATTGGGAAATCCCTCAGATCTTGGTAGATGGCTGTTGTTTTTTCTTGAAAAATAGAAAGGCCCAGATCTGCACATACGTGATGAATATGAGCCAAGGGAGAGAGGAGATGGATGAGATGATTGCTGCGGAGGGGACGAATTTACCAGCGAGTATAATATGCAGCTTATCCTCAACGAGATTCAGGGGAAGCTCTCCGCCATGGGGTCGTAACAGTGTGAGGGGGAGGTGAGGCAACGAACTGGAGGCTGGGGAAAAGGAAGGGGTGACTTTAACCAGCTTGGCAGGGATTTTTCTGGGCTGCGTTGGCGCGTCGCGGACGGTGTGGCGGGAAAAATGGGCGCCACACATCTGGCGAAAATTTCTGCGGCAGAGTCCCCTCTATGTTGTGGCGAGCCTAACCTTAACACAGAACCAAACACACACCCTACGGACTTGTGGCTCGCCTAATGTTAGGCGTGGCAAGCTGGGGCTAGCAACCAAACAGCCTCTTAGTCCGGTTCTTCGAATGGGATAGCGCCCTTATCCCCTCTTCGAACACATGGAAAATCCTTGGTCCGATTCTTCAGATCGGATGACGATAGATCACATCGTCGTTTGTCATTTTGTTCGGTCACAATTCAGCCTGGACGAAGCCAGCAAGCTTTTCGGTCCGCTCATGACCCGTTCAGGACCGGCCTGGCCCGACAACAAAACAGGCCGGTCCGGGCTGAGTAATCTAGACCGAAAATAGTTCGGTCCGGTCCGGTCTTTAACCGGGCCGAACTAGCGGACCGAGGTCGATCTATTCGCTAGACACCGGATCCTCGCTCGATTTCTCCTCCTGGCTCGATTCCTCGTCCTCCTCGTCCTCCTCGCGACACAGACGCCTTCTTCTCTCCAATCCCTAGCCCTAACCAGTGCATGCAACCTCGCCACGCCACGCCGGCGCGCGCTGATGACCAAGGCCATCGATCGACGGGCACTCCATCAAATCAAACATCCCCCTCCTTCCTTCCTTGACTGGACGCACTAGGCGGCCGTCGTCCCTGCCGGCCAGGACGTGCACGCCGCAGTCACACACGAGCCAAGGAACCGCCGTGAAACATGCAGCGTCGCCACGCCAGCGCGTCCCGGCCGGCATACTTGCAGTCGTCTTCATCGTCTCAGTTCGCGTTCGACATGCGTGCAATAATCCGCCGGCCGGCCGCATCAAGAAAAGATGAGTTCTTTCTTCTCTTTGACACAAGACAAAAGCGTCCGCGCGTACGTCGTCTTGGGATAGGAACTCACTGTATGAATGTAGGAGTAAGTCCAGAGCATGCATGCAGACCGTCGATGCCGGCCGCGCGCCTCCGGTACATTGCATGCCATGCCAAAGCCCAGCTCCTCCGATCCTATTTCGCTAGCTGCTTACTCTCCATCGTCCACTTAATCTCCATCAAATCCATGTCAACGTCGGCCGGGAGCCCGGGACCCTACGAAACAAAACAGTTGGGTCGCCGCCGGCGCTCATGGCGTCGACTCCGACCGTGGAGAGGAGCTCGTCGAGGCCGTTTCCAGCAAGCACGCACGCTCACTCGTCAAAACCAGCTGACTAGGATCTAAACTACAGCTAAATAGGACCTAAACAACAGCTGGAAGAAGTTGTGGAATCGGTCCACACGGTCCTCAAAAGCCTGACCGAGCCGGCTTCCTTTCGGTCCGGTCCTGGAAAAAGAGCTCGGTGGTCAGCTCGGTCCGGACCGAACCGCCGGTGGCCGGTCCAAACGCCGGCTCGGCCCGGGACCGGACCGTATCCAGGCTGAGTCATAATGTCCCATGCTTGACTATGATGATGTTGGTTGTTGTGATGGTTTTGGCCTGCCCTGAAGCGAGTGGCGCCGACGTTGAGCATTGGGAGGATGTGGCATGTCCCGAAGCGAGTGGTACCGACTTTGAACACTAGCCGAGGATGTTTTAAGCATCGTCACAACTCAATTTATATATTAGTCCCGATTGCCTTACGAATCGGAACTAATGTGAGCATTAGTCCCGGTTCGATCAGCTAGGGTGCTGGTCGGGCATTAGTCCCGGTTTGAACGGGACCTTTAGTCCCGGTTGGAGACACCAACCGGGACTAAAGGGGCCGATACCCTTTAGTCTCGGTTGAAGACACGAACCGGGACTAAAGGGGTTGGGGCTTTAGTCCCGGTTCGTATCTCCAACCGGTTGGAGATACCAACCTGTACTAAAGGGTTTTGAAAGTTTTTTTTTTGTTTTTTTCTATTTGTTTACTATTTTTAGTTTTTGTTTTAAATTGCTTATATCTTTTAGGATATTTGATGTTTTTGAGTGATTCTTTTTGCATTAGATTCAAAATTTTGTCTAGTTTGTGTTTGTGCAATTAGTTTTCAAATTTGAATGGTTTAAATTTGAATTTGTTCAAATTTGCTTCAAACCCTAGATTGTGAATAACTTGAATTTAAAAATAGTGTTTAATTTAATTCTTTTTGCTCCTAGGCACATGTTAGATGGTGCATGTTGAACACACAAAAAGTATGGAGTTGAAGTAAGTTTAAAAAAATGAAATGCCTTTCTAACCGATGTGTTTTCGTCCAAAACCCTGATACTTTGAAAGGGATTGTCCAGTTTGTACATAAAGTGCATCTAGTTTTTATCATAAGCCTCTCAACTTTTTAGCACATGCTATGTGGGTGAAATAATAATACCATGCCAAGTTTCAACCTTTTCAGAGTTCATTTGTAGTGTTTTTCAATTTCAGGGTCATTTAGCTCAAAAAAAATCATTAAATGCATGAAAAATAGCAAATGAAGTTAGAAATGGGTTAACTCTGGCTTGGTTAACCTTTAGTTGTGACTCTGGCTGGGACGATGCTAGCATATGTAGTCGATGGTATGATTGGATGGACACCAACCCGGACTAAAGGGGTTCTGAAATTTTCAAACTCTACCCCCCTGGACCGCCTTTTTGAGTTTTCCAGAAAATAATAAAAAGTGATAAAATCTTCAAAAAATAAAATCCTTTGAGATGTAGTTAGGTTTTAGTGTCTAGTTGGTATAGAAATTTTGAAATGTGAATTTTGACCGTCTCTGCAAAAAAAATGAAAAAAATGTAAAACGGCCATAACTTTTGCATACCACGTCGAAAAAAAGTTTAATATATCAAAAAAAACTAGAGAAAAATTGGCACTCGATTTCACCGGAGTTTACCCGGTGAAGTTTTCTCAAATTGTCGAAATTCCAAAACTAAAAAAAGTTATTTCAAAAAGAAGATTTTTTCCTACAAAAATAAAAAAATATATTTAAAAATAAATAAATGATGTCATATTTGGATTCCTCACATTTTTTTGATAATAATGGATCTATTCTTTGTTGAATTTTGATTTACAGATTTAAAGATATTAATTATGCCATATGAATTGAATATATGGCAAAAAAAGATAGGGTGATAGAACTCGAAAGTTAAGCGTGCTCGAGTTAGAGCAGTGAGAGGATGGGTGGTGATTAGAGATTAAATTGTCAAATAATTCAAAAGCAGTGAGAAGGGATGATTGGGTGATTAGAGATTAAATTGTCAGATAATTCACAAATTTGAAAGTCAGAAAAAATTGAAAAACAAAAATAAAAAATTTATTTAAAAAAATACATTTAGTCCCGGTTTGTAACACCAACCGGGACTAAAGGTCCCGCTCCAGAAAGCTGCCACGTGGAGGGCCTTTAGTCCCAGTTCGTAACACAACCGGGACTAAAGGGTGGAGGCTTTAATCCTCACTCTTTAGTCCCGGTTCCAAAACCGGGACTGAAGGCCCTCTGGAACCGAGACTAAAGGCCAGTTTTCTACTAGTGCACGTGTCACTTATCCTCGAGGTGAGGACTAAATCCATGATCTGAAGCTAAGTGTTTCTAGTGGGCATCGCTTTGCTGTTGTCTTGGACAGATCCATGGTGGAGTTAGCGCGGCGGTGCTGCAATTCGGCCACCAACAATGGACGATGCGGAACACGATACTGTCTGCAACATTGCTGATGTTCGCAACATCGCATTTGTTGCAATTTTTACGTCATCGGACGATCTACTTGTAACTTTTGGAGCAAATAACACTGATGGTGTTAAAACTTGGCGCAGCTAGAACTTACGGGATACATCAAACTGATTCATAACTTGGCTTGATCGTGCAAATGCGGTGCAAATCGTGATTGTGTATGCCCGGACCATTGACTAGGCATGCCAGTATGGCGTGAGGCCCGTGGTCAGTGATTCGACAGCAGAAAAGGAATAAAACTCTGTGGTTACTGGTGAGGTGGGTGTTGGAAATATGCCCTAGAGGCAATAATAAATTAGTTATTATCATGTTTCCTTGTTCATGATAATCGTTTATTATCCATGCTATAATTGTATTGATCGGAGACTTAGATGCATGTGTGGATACATAGACAAAATCATGTCCCTAGTATGCCTCTAATAAAATAGCTCGTTGATCAAAGATGGTTAAGGTTTCCTAGCCATGGACATGAGATGTCATTTGATAAACGGGATCACATCATTAGGAGAATGGTGTGATGGACAAGACCCAAACTACAAACGTAGCATATGATCGTGTCAGTTTATTGCTACTCTTTTCTGCATGTCAAGTATATGTTCCTATGACCATGAGATCATGCAACTCATGAATATCGGAGGAGTGCCTTGTGTGTATCAGACATCGCAACGTAACTGGGTGACTATAAAGGTGCTCTACAGGTATCTCCGAGGGTGTCTGTTGAGTTGGCATGGATCAAGACTGGGATTTGTTACTCCGTGTGACGGAGAGGTATCTCAGGGCCCACTCGGTAATACAACATCACAATAAGCCTTGCAAGCAATGTGACTAAGTGTTAGCCACGGAATCTTGTATTACGGAACGAGTAAAGAGATTTGCCGGTAACGAGGTTGAACTAGGTATACAGATACAGACGATCGAATCTCGGGCAAGTAACCTACCGAAGAACAAAGGGAACATCATACGGGATTAACTGAATCCTTGACATAGAGGTTCGACCGATAAAGATCTTCGTAGAATATGTAGGAACCAATATGGACATCCAGGTCCCTCCATTGGGCTGTGGGAGAGTAAATACCAGCCCTTTGTGGGCTGGTGGAAGTCCCACACAAGGCCCATGTGGCTGGGAAGAAAAGCCCAAAAGGAAAAAGGTGGAAAAAGGCAAAAAAAGGCCAAATAAGGAAGGAGTCCTAATCCTACTAGGAGTGGAGGAGGAGGACTCCTCCCTCCTTGGTTTGACCGACCCAAGGGCTGCCTCTTTGGCAGACAAGCCTCCTCCTCCTCTCCTCCTATATATACTAGAGGATTTTAGGGTTTTGGCACAAGATTTTCAGCCACGTGCCACCCGTTCCTCTAGTGCATAGCTTCTCCTCTAGATCAGTTTTCTGCAGTGCTTAGGCGAAGCCCTGCCGGAATAGTTCCACCACCATCACCGCAGCGCCGTCACGCTGCCGGAGAACTCTTCTACCTCTCCACTCCCTCTTGCTGGATCAAGAAGGCGGAGATTGTCATCGAGCTGTACGTGTGCTGAACGCGGAGGTGCCGTCCGTTCGGCGCTAGATCGGAAGGACCGTGATCCAGATCGCGAGACGGATCGTGATGAGTTCGCGGGACGGATCATGATGAGTTCGCGGGACGGATCGTGATGAGTTCGCGGGACGGATCGTGATGAGATCGTGGGACGGATCGTGATGAAGTTCGCGGGACGGATCATGATTGGATCGCGGGACGGATCGTGATGAGATCGCGGGACACTCGGCAATTTGGATCGCGAAGATGTTCGACTACACCAACCGCGTTTCTTAACGCTTCCCGCTTAGCGATCTACAAGGGTACGTAGATCCACTCTCCCTCTCGTAGATGCTCATCACCATGGATAGATCTTGCGTGTGCGTAGGAAATTTTTTGTTTCCCATGCAACGTTCCCCAACAGTGGCATCATGAGCTAGGTCTATGTGTAGATGAGGTCTCGAGTAGAACACAAAGAGTTTGTGGGCGTTGATGCTTAGATTGCTTCCTTCCTTGGTCGTGTTTTGGTTCAGCGGTATTGTGAGATGAAGCGGCCCGGACCAAAATTACTCGTACGCTTACGAGAGACCGGTTCTGTCGACCGCAACTTGTTGCATAGATGGCTTGCGGGTGCCAATTTCTCTCACTTTAGTTGGATCGGATTCGACAAAGGCGGTCCTTGAGAAGGTTGAAAAGCAACTAGTGTATCACCGTTGTGGTTTTTGCATAGATGATAATTGTTCTTGCTAGATACCCGTAGCAGCCACGCAAAACATGCAACAACAATTAGAGAATGTCTAACTTGTTTTTGCAGGGTATGTTATGATGTGATATGACCAATTACATGTTGTGATATATGTGATGTATGAGATGATCATGTGATGTATAGATTATCACGACTTGCATGTCGATGAGTACGGCAACCGGTAGGAGCCATAGGGTTGTCTTTAATTATTGTATGACCTGCGTGTCAATCATTAAGCGCTATGTAATGCTTTACTTTATCGCTAAAAGGTAGCAATAGTAGTAGAAGCATGGTGGGCGCGACAACCCCGATGGCGACACGTTGATGGAGATCAAGATGATGGAGATCCTGGTGTCATGCCGGTGACGATGGAGATCATGCCAGTGCTTCCATGATGGAGATCAAAAGCACAAGTTCATGGCCATATCATGTCACTTATGATTTGCATGTGATGTTAATCCTTTTATGCACCTTGTTTTGCTTAGGACGACGGTAGCATTATAAGGTGATCCCTCACTTAATTTCAAGATAAATTGTGTTCTCCCCGAGTGTGCACCGTTGCGAAAGTTCTTCGTGTCGAGACACCACGTGATGATCGGGTGTGATAGACTCAACATTCACATACAACGGATGCAAGCCAGTGTTGCACATGCAGAACACTCGGGTTAAACTTGACGAGCCTAGCATGTACAAACATGGCCTCGGAACACAAGAGACCGAAAGGTCAAACATGAGTCATATAGTAGATATGATCAACATGATGATGTTCACCATTGTAACCACCTCAACTCATGTGATGATCAGACTTGAGTTGGTGAAATGGATTATGTATCACTCGAATGACCGGAGGGATGTCAATTTGAGTGGGAGTTCTTAAGTAATATGATAAATTGGACTCATTATCATGAACATAGTCAGTAGTGTCTTTGCAAACTGTGTTGTAGATTACTAGCTCACGCTGTAGCTCCCTTGTATTTTTATATGTTCCTAGAGAAATAGAGTTGAAAGATGATGGTAGAAATATTGCGGACTGGCTCCGTGATCTAAGGATTGTCCTTGTTGCTGCATAGAAGGCTTATGTCCTTAATGCACCGCTCGGTGCGCCAACCCCTCTAGCATCGTTTGTAGATGTTGTGAACATCTGACAGGCACGTTCCGATGACTACTTGATAGTTTAGTGCGTCATGCATTACGGCTTAGAATTGAGGCTTCGAAACATTTTGAACGTCATGGAACATATGAGATGTTCTAAGAGCTGAAATTAGGATCTCAGGCTCGTGCCCGTGTTGCGAGATATGAGATCTCCGACAAGATTCTTTGCCTACAAGATGAAGGAGAATAGCTCAATCGTTGAGCATGTGCTCAGATTGTCTGGGTGCTACAATCGCTTGAATCGAGTGGGAGTTGATATTCCAGATAAGATAGTGATTGATATAGTTCTCCAAGTCACTGTCACTAAGCTACTAGAACTTGGTAATGAACTATAAAACGCCAGGGATAGAAATAATGATCCCTGAGCTGTTCGCGATGTTTGACACCGCGAAGGTAGAAATCAAGAAGGAGCGTCAAGTGTTGATGGTTAGTAAAACCACTAGTTTCGAGAAGAGCAAGGAGGGAAACTTCATGGATGGCAAGTCAGTTGCTGCTGCAGTGAAGCAACCCAAAGTTGAACTCAAACCCAAGACTAAGTGCTTCGACTATGAGGAGAGCGGTCACTGAAGCGGAACAACCCTAGATACTTGGTAGATAAGAAGGTTGGCAACGTCAACAGAAGTATATTTGATATACGTGTTATTGATGTGTACCTTGCTAGTACTCCTAGTAGCACCTGGGTATTGGATACCGGTTCGGTTGCTAAATGTTAGAAACTCGAAATAAAATCTACGTAATAAACGGAGAACTAGCTAAGGGTGAGGTGACGATGTGTGTTGGAAGTGTTTCCAAGGTTGATGTGATCGACATCGCACGCTCTCTCTACCTTTGGGATTAGTAACAAACCTAAATAAGTGTTATTTGGTGTTTTGCGTTGAGCATGAACGTGATTAGATCATGTTTATTGCAACACGGTTATTCATTTAAGTTAGATAATAATGGTTATTCTGTTTACATGAATAATACCTTCAATGGTCATGCACCCAGTGAGAATGGTTTGTTGAATCTTGATCGTAGTAATACACATGTTCATAACATTGATGCCAAAAGATGCAAAGTTAATAATGATAGTACCACATACTTGTGGCACTGCTGCTAAATGTCATATTGGTATAAAACGCATGAAGAAACTCCATGCTGATGGATCTTTGGACTCTTTCGATTTCGAATCGGTTGAGACATGCGGACCATGCCTCTTGGTCAAAGATGACTAAGGACCCCGTTTTCTGGTTTAACGGAGCGGGCAAGTGATTTATTGGAAATGATACATGTTGATGTATGCAATCCAATGAGTCTTGTAGCGGGCGGTGGATATCATTATTTTCTTACCTTCACTGATGATTTGGGTAGATATAGTGTATGTTTACTTAATGAAACACAAGTCTGAATCGTTTGAAAAGTTCAAGCAAATTCAGAGTGAAGTTTAAGATCATCGTGACAAGAAGATAAAAATATCCGCGATATGATCGTGGAGGTGAATATCTGAGTTACGAGTTTGGCATAGAACTTTTGACAATGTGAAAGGTGTTTCACAATACACGCTACCTAGAACACCATAGTATGATGGTATGTCCGAACGTCATAGTCGTGCTCTATTGGATATGGTGCATGTTATGATGTCTCTTATCGTTTTGCTACTATAATTTTGGGGTTGTGCATTAGAGACAACTACATTCACTTTAAATAGGGCACCATCTAAATCCGTTGAGATGACACCGTGTGAATTATGGTTTGATAGAAACATAAGCTGTCATTTCTTGATGTTTGGGGCTGCGACGCTTGTGTGGAAAATGTTTTCACCTAATGAGCTCGAACCCAAAGCGGACAAATGCATCTTCGTAGAATACCCTAAGAACAGTTGGGTGAACCTTCTATCTCAGATCCAAGCATAAGGTGTTTGTTGCTAAAACGGGTCCTTTCCCGAGAAAAAGTTTCTCTCGAAAGAATTGAGTGGGAGGAAGATAGAACTTGATAAGGTTGTTGAACCTTTGTTTCAACCAGAGAGTAGCGCAGCGCAGAAAGATGTTTCTGTGGAACCTACGTTAGTTGAAGAGGAAGTAAATGATGATGATCATGAAGCTTCAGATCAAGTTACTATCGAACCTCGTAGGTCGACAAGGATGTGTACTGCTCCTGAGCGGTACGACAACCCTGTCTTGGAGGTCATGTTGTTGGATAACGATGAACCTACGGGCTGTGGAGAAGCGATGATGGGCCCGGATTCCGACAAATGGTTAGAGGCCATAAAATCCGAGAAAGGATCCATGTATGAAAACCAAGTATAGACTTTGGTAGACTTGCTCGTTGGACGACAGGTCGTAGAGTACAAATGGATCTTTAAGATGAAGACAGACGTTGATGGTGAATGTCACCATTTATAAAGCTCGACTTGTCACAAAGAAGTTTCCGCCAAGTTCAAGGAGTTGACTGCGATGAGACTTTCTCACTCGTAGCGATGCTAAAGTCTGTTGGAATTATGTTAGCAGTTGCTGCATTTTTCAATTATGAAATCTGGCAGATGGATACCAAAACATCGTTTCCTTCCTTAAGGAAAGGTTGTATGAGATACAACCAGAAGGTTTTGTCAGTCCTAAGGATGTTAAAAGGTGTGCAAGCTTCAGTGAACCTTCTATGAACTGAAGCAAGCATCTCGGAGTTGGAATATACACTTTGATAAGGTGATCAAAGTTTTTGAGTCTATAAAAAGTTTATGAGAAACTTGTATTTACAATAAAGTGACTGGGGGCACTATAGAGTTTCTGGTAAGCATATGTGGTTGACATATTGTTGATCAGAAATGATGTAGAATTTCTGGAAAGCATAAACGGTTGTTTGAAAAAGAGTTTTTCAAAGGAAGACCTGGATAAAGCTACCTAATTGTTGAGCATCAAGATCTATAGAGATAGATCAAGAAGCTTGATGAGACTTTTCAATAAGTACATACCTTGACAAAGTTTTTGAAAGAATTCAAAATGGATCAGTCAGAGAAAGAGTTGCCGCCTGATTTGTAAGGTGTGAAGTTGATTAAGACTCAATGCCCAGTGACTCCAGAAGATAGAGAAAAGATGAGTGTCATCCCCTATGCTTCAGCCATAGGCTCTATCATGTATGCAATGCTATGCACAAGACCCGATGTCAGCCGTGCCATAAGTATGGCCAGAAGGTTTCAAAGTGATCTTGGAATGGAGCACTGGACAACAGTCAAGATTATCCTTAGTAACTAAAAGACTAAGGAGATGTTTCTCGATTATGGAGGTGATAAAGAGTTCGCCGTAAAGAGTTACCTCGATGCAAGCTTTAACACCGATCCAGATGACTCGTAGTAGCAATCTGGATACGTATAGTGGAGCAGCCATTTGGAATAGTACTAGGTGGAGTGTGGTAGCAGTATTTACGGTTTGACATAGAAATTTGCAAAGTACACACGGATCTGAATGTCGTAGACCCGTTGACTATAAGACTTCTCTCACATGCAAAGCATGATCAAGCCCCAGAACTCATTGGGTGTTAGATTCATAACAATGCGAATCACATGGTGATGTGAACTAGATTATTGACTCTAGTGCAAGTGGGAGACTATTGGAAATATGCCCTAGAGGCAATAATAAATTAGTTATTATCATGTTTCCTTGTTCATGATAATCGTTTATTATCCATGCTATAATTGTATTCATCGGAGACTTAGATGCATGTGTGGATACATAGACAAAATCATGTCCCTAGTATGCCTCTAATAGACTAGCTCGTTGATCAAAGATGGTTAAGGTTTCCTAGCCATGGACATGAGATGTCATTTGATAAACGGGATCACATCATTAGGAGAATGGTGTGATGGACAAGACCCAAACTACAAACGTAGCATATGACCGTGTCAGTTTATTGCTACTGTTTTCTGCATGTCAAGTATATGTTCCTATGACCATGAGATCATGCAACTCACGAATACCGGAGGAGTGCCTTGTGTGTATCAAACGTCGCAACATAACTGGGTGACTATAAAGGTGCTCTACAGGTATTTCCGAGGGTGTCTGTTGAGTTGGCATGGATCAAGACTGGGACTTGTTACTTCGTGTGACGGAGAGGTATCTCAGGGCCCACTCGGTAATACAACATCACAATAAGCCTTGCAAGCAATGTGACTAAGTGTTAGCCACGGGATCTTGTATTACGGAACGAGTAAAGAGACTTTCCGGTAACGAGGTTGAACTAGGTATACATATACAGACGATCGAATCTCGGGCAAGTAACCTACCGAAGAACAAAGGGAACATCATACGGGATTAACTGAATCCTTGACATAGAGGTTCGACCGATAAAGATCTTCGTAGAATATGTAGGAACCAATATGGACATCTAGGTCCCTCCATTGGTTATTGACCGTAGAGGTGTCTCGGTCATGTCTACATAGTTCTCGAACCCGCAGGGTCTGCACACTTAAGGTTTGGTGACGTTTCGGTAGTATAGAGTTATGTATGGTGATGACCGTAGGTTGTGCGGAGTCCCGGATGAGACCCCGTACATCACGAGGAGCTCCAAAATGGTCCGGAGGTAAAGATTGATATATAGGAAGTCCTGTTTTGGTCACCGGAAAAGTTTTGGGCTCATCGGTAGTGTACCGGGAGTGCCGATAGTGTACCGGGGGACCATCGGAAGGGGTATTTCGACCCAAGAGGCTATATGGGCTGTGGGAGAGTAAATACCAGTACTTTGTGGGCTGGTGGAAGTCCCACACAAGTCCCATGTGGCTGGGAAGAAAAGCCCAAAAGGAAAAAGGTGGAAAAAGGCAAAAAAAGGCCAAATAAGGAAGGAGTCCTAATCCTACTAGGAGTGGAGGAGGAGGACTCCTCCCTCCTTGGTTTGGCCGACCCAAGGGCTGCCTCTTTGGCAGCCAAGCCTCCTCCTCCTCTCCTCCTATATATACTAGAGGATTTTAGGGTTTTGGCACAAGATTTTCAACCACGTGCCACCCGTTCCTCTAGTGCATAGGTTCTCCTCTAGATCGGTTTTCTGCAGTGCTTAGGCGAAGCCCTGCCGGAATAGTTCCACCACCATCGCCGCGGTGCCGTCATGCTGCCGGAGAACTCTTCTACCTCTCCGCTCCCTCTTGCTGGATCAAGAAGGCAGAGATCGTCATCGAGCTGTAGTGTGCGGAACGCGGAGGTGCCGTCCGTTCGGCGCTAGATCGGAAGGACCGTGATCAAGATCGCGAGACGGATCGTGATGAGTTCGCGGGACGGATCGTGATGAGATCGCGGGACGGGTCGTGATGAAGTTCGCGGGATGGATCGTGATTGGATCGCGGGACGGATCGTGATGAGATCGCGGGACACTCGGCGATTTGGACCGCGAAGACTTTCGACTACACCAACCGCGTTTCTTAACGCTTCCCACTTAGCGATCTACAAGGGTACGTAGATCCACTCTCCCTCTCGTAGATGCTCATCACCATGGATAGATCTTGCGTGTGCGTTGGAAAATTTTTGTTTCCCATGCAACGTTCCCCAACAGTGGGACCTTAGTTTCAAACCAACACCCCTAAACCTTAAATACATATAGTCAGGCATAGATATTCATGTATTGCAGGATAACATATAGTCAGTCATGTATTCCAAGATAACATATAGTCAGTCATAGCCACTCCAACCCTATCGCATTCATGTATCGTGGGATCCCTACGTCTATGCCTGACCATGGGTAACCCGGCCCGAACAACCCGACCTGACCCGGACGGCCTGAAAATATCGGGCCGGGCCAGGCCTAATTGTCCCACCGGGCTAGGCTCAGGCCTAGGATTTGAGCCCGACGAGCGGGCCGGGCCGAGTGGGCTGTGTCGGGCTTTTTCGGCCCATGACTCGCTAGAAACTGCCGATTCAGAAGTTTCTAGTGAGCCCGTCTATGGACTGCTTTAAGTTTCGTGCGGATGCGAGTCAGTCCGTTATGTTTGTAACCAAACGCATATTTTTGACCCAATTGGGTCTGATTGCAATTTTGTGGACAACCAAACATGTATCCGGGTCTCCTGGCCGATCTTTTAAAAAGATCAACCGGCAAGGTATACATGTTGATATAGATTTGTTCTAAAAAATGATATAGATATAGATTTGGGAAACGTTTATGTACGACACACCGACCGAGTGATTCGGCTAGTCAAGCGCGAGCCACTCGATGCATCGCCATCCCACGTCCGGTGTTGTCCCTAGCTTACCTTTTTTTCGTCTTCTTCCTCCCGATCTCCTACATTGCATAGGCCGACATCGGGATTTTTTGCTACACCCGTTGCCACGCCGTGCTACAACCAGCGCATAAAATTGCTATAACCTACTAAGCCAGAGCTGGAAACAACCAACATTTTTGCTGCATCGTCGGAGTGTTTTTTCTGCGATAAGGACGACGGAGGACATGATTTGTTGCAAACGTCAAATCTAGAGCTAGAACCAGCGTATGGTTTTGCTGCAATCGGTTGGGGTGATTTTTTTTTCATCGGCGACGGTGAAGCCATGTTTTCTGTTGCAACCGAGAACCACGAAAGCTTCCATCAATGATTTTTTTTGCTACAACCGACAAAACTAGAGCTGGAACGAGCGGCGAAGGTGAGGGTCGAGGAGCGGCGAGCGGCGGCGAAGGCGAGCGGAGGTGAGCCGCAGGTGCTTCGAATGTGGACACAAACGGATCTGACAGTTAAACCGGCGGATCTGGCTCATTGGAATCGCGCAGATCGGATGGCTGCCTGGCTTCCGGCTCAAAGTTGGGCCGGCACGCCGACGCCTATCGCTTCATTTTGCAATATTTTTTGTAGAAAGGGAAAATTCTATTGCCTGTCCGTATGTACCTTCTGGGTTGCTGCATTTTGCCTGTCAAAATACAGAAAAAAGTTGATACAATAAGAAATAACGTCTACAATGAAGAATAAATTTCACGTACTAACTCGAACAGTCGGACTGTCGGAGTCTAATTTGGAATTGGTCGATTCGGTCCATGGTGGATTTCTTCCTAAAGTCTACCGTCCGTAGATCAATCCTACAAAGCATCGATACTTTAAAAATCTGTGTACCATCGTATAATACTTTGCCGATACTTCGATACTTCAATACGGCTTCGATACATGTATTCTCAAGTATCGTTTTTTTCAATTTTAAAATAAAAGAAAAAAATGTCGATACGGTATCCCCAAAGTATCGTCGGTCAATACTGTTCCTGCCTTGATGTATCGTTGATCCATTCATGTAGTTAGTGGGTGTGTAATGTACTAATGTAATAGTTGAATAAAAGTCTTTGCTAATGATGTTGCTTGTTGGATAAAATTACTTGTTGTTGTTGGCTTGCTGCTTTTTGATATTTGTGACGTAAAATTACTTGCTGATGTTGTTGTTGCCTCCGATTGCTAGGAAAGAAGATACAAATATACATTACGACATATTTTATTTTTCTTTATCATCATTTGAGCATTATTGATGTATATTGCTTGCTCATTTTAGTAATCATTATGTTTATAAGTGAGAGTTTATATTTATAGTTATGAGAAAAATGAGCTCAATGAAGATTGTGCTTTGATATTGTTATCAAGAACAAAACTTCTAACACGCTTTGAAGAACAGTAATGGAACAGTATTTTGATCTCTAAGTTGTTATCAAGAAAAGAATTGGATTGAGACAGTTCCTAACCGTGTGACCCTTTCGATGATGATGAGATTTTTAAAATGAGAAATAATGAGATATGAAAGCAATTTGGTAACCAATAAGACGGCATTTTAATTTCACTCGACACATTTTATTATATTAGCTCTCGTTATATGTTATTTAATTGTTATTTATATATGATTGTCGTATCGCCTTATTATTGTTTCTAGAAATTGGCGTGTTCCGTATCGCGGTATCGCTTCGTAGGATCAATCATGGAGCGAAATTGGGCGCGTCCACCGACGACGATAGATCGCACGTACCGGCCGGAGATTGGATTTCAGTTTGAAGGACGATCGGCCAGCAATGGCGCTACCCCACGGCGGCCTCAACTCCTTGCCACTGCTCGTCTTCGAACACCAGCCCATACGGAACGAGACAACGGCGGCCACCGGAGGCGATGATCAAGATATCCCTGAGATGCTCATGTTTAGCATATCGGAAGAGAGAAGATGCACGGAGCCGACACCCGCCATGCTATCCCCGCAGAACGACCAGATCTGCTTCGCCACCCCGCGGGGCTGGATCTTCATGACTTCATCCTGCACGGCGCCGCCCCGTGGGAGACCTGGCTGTGGCATCCGGTCACCGGAGAGAGCATACCCCTCCCGCCCATACGAGACGACCACTACGTCCCCACCAACTGCGCCTGCTACCTCACCCACAGCTCCGCCACGGATCCTACTGTGCCGTCGTGCTGCTCGACGTCTGCGACCCCGACATGTGGTTCTGCCGAATCAACGGAGGAAGCACTAGGGAATGGGCGCAGCACACGTATGACGTGGGCGAATACACTCTCCCAGAGCCAGAGGACGACGGCGACGGTGACGGCGACTCCACTTCCACTCCCCCGACCAAGAGAGTCACAGCCGGCGTCGCCGCCGCCGTGGGAGGGAAGCTGCATTTCATCTTCTCGGAATCAAACCAGTACAAGATGGGCGTCGTTCACCTCGACTTCGAAGCTCCTGCCCCTGCGGCCGAGCTTCACACGCTGGAGGAGGTGGACGCCGCGATCACTCTGCCGGTAGGCATGTGCGGTGGCGTGACCAGCCTGCTGGAGTCACAGGGGGAGCTTTTCCAGGTCTGCGTTTGCTTCCGGGAATTTAACCCCAACGACATCGACATCGGCGCCGTCCTTGTCCTCAAGATGGATTTCGACCATGACCGCTGCTGGCGCAGGGTGCATGACATTGGAGACAGGGTCTTCATGTTGTCTCACGGAGGCAATGCAGTTTCTTACCCGGCGAGCGCGTGCAACCTGCAAGGGAACCGTGTCTACTTCATGAAGAACTTCCTCGAGGATGATGGGGATCTGTGCATCTACGACCTGGTGGAAGATGTCATGGAAATTCTTGTGGTTCATGAACGAGACATGACTCTTGCACGCACCAAACCTTATTGGATTGTACCGCCTGCCGCCTGCCGCACACATTCCATACGAATGTAATTAGTTTACGATTTTGCCAAATCATATCTAGAAAAATTGGACACAATCAAATGTAAAAAAACATGCACATCAACAAACATAAATCTTGTTTCAACAACTTATTTGTTTCAGACCCAACTAGTTACTAAAGTTTCGTTGATAGTTCTGATTGTCATAGGGTATTTATGATTTGTTTCGCCAGTTTTCACACATAAAATCAATGAGATAGGACTTATATGTGCAATACTTATGGAGCATCATATGGGTGTGGTTTTGGCTTATTAATGTGTTAAAGTTTCCTTGTTTCCCGTCGGCGCTGCCCTGGTCTGCCTCATCTCCTGTAGCCCTAGGAACATGAGGGTGCGGTGGATCCTGGCTTTGCCGGCGGGAGAAAGACAAGACGACAACGGCTCCCTGGTGTCGGTGTCAAAACCGGCGGATCTCGGGTAGGGGGTCCCGAGCTGTGAGACTAGGATTGATGGTAACAAAGGACGAAGGAGACGATGTTTACCCAGATTCAGGCCCTCCTATGGAGGTAAAACCCTACGTACTGCTCGATTATATTGATGGTATGAAGGTTGTAGAGTCGATCTACCTTGAGATCAGATAGCTAAAACCCTAGATGAGTTTGTCTGCCCTATAATCTAAAACCCTCCCGGTTTATATAGACACCGGGGGTACCTAGGATTTACACATGGTAGGTCTCCTGTCGGGGATGGAGATATCGATTTCCTCGTCTTGACTTGGAGTGCACGACGCGCCTTCAAGACTTTCTTCTAGAACACAGGGTCTCGATGTATCCGACCCCTCCTACGACAATCAGAATGTGGCCCACCAGGCCGACCTATTGGGAGACAGGCCAGCGGCCCGAGGACCCCTTAGTCCAAGACTCCCTCAGTAGCCCCCGAACTAGTTCCCAATGCCAAGGGTCTCAGCTCTGTTAGCTTCATGTGATCAGAGAATTCGGCTTGCGGGGTGAGTTCTTCCTCCCATTAATGATCGGCTAAGATTAGGCCGGCTTCTGATGACGCGTAATTTTTCCGATCATACGATCGTGCGAACACCATGAATTGCTTAGTCCCGAAGGCCAAACATCAAAGTGTAAACAATGTTTTCTGACGACCATTCCGACGAAGGGTCATGGCCTACCACGACCACAAAACCAGTTATGAAAACTCGATTCGCGGTTCGAGGTCGTTTTTACATTGGCACGACTCGTCAATGTTTAAATCGTGCTCCATTTCACATGGGATATGATTAACATATCATCTTACTTTACGCGTGTATAACGACATGCATGTCTTGGGAAGCGGAGATATTTGCGGCGCAGTAAGGGAGGCTAATCGGCGTCATGCCTCATAAAAAGGGGAAAAACAAGGTCTATTCACGCTTCCCATTTGCATCCTCTGCTTCCTCAATCTCCCCAAGCTTCAAGAGCCCAGATCCAGTTCTTCCTCGATTTCTCCTCCAAGCCTAGCCATGGAGGGTTCGGGATCCAACGGCAAGTGGGAGGCCTCCACGGTCACCGACCAGGACATCCAGGACTTAAAGCTCGCCGGCTACCTCCCTGCCAACGTCTTCCACCGCGCCGCAGAAGCTAACCAGGTGGTCCCCACCCCCAAACCAGGCGAGAGGGTGGTGATCGTCCCCCATTTCATCCGGGGACTGAGCTTGGGAGGCCTCCACGGAGCAAACCATTTCTTCGGGCCTCCCCAATGTGGGCTTATCAGCTTGAGGATGAGCCTACTGTGCACCAACTCTTCCATACTACCCACGAGAAATTGTGGAAGGCACTATTTAAGCCCTGGAAGAGCTGGCCAACCGAGAAGGAGGATTCGGGCCTAAGCGCCGATAACCCTCCTACCTAGGTACGATATAATTTCAATCAACTGGCTCTAGTTTTTGACAAAAGGACTGAATGCCTTTCCCTTCATCTTTGTAGAAATGGTTGAGCAAGGCCACGGGAATTAACTGCCCAGCACCACATCCCGAAGACCCTAGGTCGGAGTTGTTGACGGAGATGCTCGTAGTGGCGCCATACACGGTGCCAAAGAAGGAGGAGAAGAAGAAAGCCAGAGAAGGTCTCCGCATAAGGGACCATCCGGACGCTATGTCCGAGGAAACCCATGCCTCCTCCACCCACGAGGAAGAGCATGAGGACGAGGGGGTGATTCCCCCCTCACAAGAAAGAGGGCAGCGTCGCCGGACTCCGCGGAGGATGTACCTCCTCCTGCCCCGAAGAGGGCGTGTCGACCGAGGTTGATCCTGGCCGACAACAGCTTGGACTCTGATGCCGAGTCCGAGGACTTCGAGAAGGTTCCTCAAAGGAACCTAAGGGTCAAGCCCCCATCTCAAAGGTATGAATCCGAAGACTCCCTGAGTCAATGATGCAAAGTTTTTAATGTTTTTAATGTATGAACGCGTTTTGATCCGCAGTCCACCACGCGTTCCCCCACCGGCCAAGTTTTGGATGGGGAGTATCCACTCGCCGAGCTGGCGGAGAGTGGGACTGTGTCACACCCCCACTCCATCCATAGAGGTGTCATCCCGCCAGGCTCCTTTGGAGACGAACACAGGTGATGGGGATGATGACGTCATGACCGAGGTTAATGCCTCGACTGTCGAAGACCGGGGGAGGAGCCCCTCCCGACCCCTGAGGAGGAAGGACAAAGGAATGTCCAATCCCCTCTGAGGTCATCTCCTGAGCGCACTGTGCCTCTAGAGCTATTGGCTCAATCCCTAGTCAAAGATCAGGTTAACCGGTCACCACCGGCACCACCAATGACTGGGTGGCCGATCATGGAGGAGGTTCTGTCAAGCGCCTCCATCTCTGTAGATCACCGCACTCTTATGGGTATGGTTTTGCAAGGCATTCAGTCTGTTGATAGCGGACTGAAGGAGGCCTTCAATGGTCTCTTGACGGGCTTCCAGGTGATCCATGTAATACCCTTTTCCTAAAATTTTAATTTTATTAGGTTTGTGTTATAGTTACATATATATTAGCCCCCGAGCTTTGGGTGAGTTTAGAAAGACTCACTCAGGGTCAAATACCCAGTAGTAACCAACGATGCTCAAGACATAATTCGGCCCATACTATTCTAAAAGCCCTTGAGAGGACCGAGCACAGGGTCGTGTTCTTGATAGTTCGAGGGTTTGGATGCACATTGTCTAATATATATTTATTGTTTGTAGGCCTCGTCATCGTCGGCGGCCTTTAATGTCGTGGAGCTTGCCAAGCTAAATCGGAAGCTCAAGACCTCCGAAGAGGAGCTTGATGCCCTGAATAAGAGGTTCGATGAGGCGCAAGGTAAGCCAAATTGTAATATCTGGGTTTTCTATCATTAGCGATCCACACTGGTGACCAAGTGTAATTATATATTTATTGTTTACACAACTTCGGCCAAGGAGGTCGAGAAGCTCAAGGTCGAGCTTAAAAAGATGAAGCAAGAGGCCACGGAAAAGAAGGCAGTAGCCGAACAAGCAACGGTCGCGCTCTTCGCATTGAAAACCGCGAGCGCTAAGCATGAAGCCCAGGTGGAGGAGGTGCAACAGGAGCTCAAGGATGCCAGCAAGAAGTATGAGACCCTTGAGCAGAAAGGCAAGGAGCGAGCCACTGAGCTATCCACGCTGAAATCTGAGCTCCAAACGGAGCAGGTGGATAGGTAGTTCTTTGAAGAATAGATCCGCCAAGTAAAAGCTATCATAGACGGTAAGCCGTATTTACTACAGTGTGCCTTTGGTGATAGCATGTTTGCGTTTCTCACCCAGGTGTGGCGTTCCTCAGGCGTATGTTTGGATCTCCAAAAGAGTGTAGCGGACGCGAACCAATTCTATGATTCGCGAGAAGAAAGCGATGAGGCTCGGCTCTTTTGGGCATAGTTTGAAGCCCCCGAGCGCTCTCCTCTTCTCACCGAACAAATGAAGCAGTTGATGGAGCTACACGGGATGGCAGAGCCGGCCATGAAGGATCTCTACATCCGGCTATGGCCCGACGAGCCATTGCCGAGCAGCTACTTTGGCTTGGTGCGGAGGCCGAGTAACGCTGCACCTCGGATTGACGCGCTAAAGCGTTCTACCTGCATCGAGGGAGCTGGGATGGCCTTTGCAAGGACCATGATGCACTGGCCGAGGCTCGATCCGACCGAGATGGCCACC
This sequence comes from Hordeum marinum, assembly GCA_022496015.1. NCBI lineage: Eukaryota > Viridiplantae > Streptophyta > Magnoliopsida > Poales > Poaceae > Hordeum > Hordeum marinum. The sequence goes on along the minus strand of CM039673.1, from coordinate 553,903,582 downwards.
ACACCTCCGCCCTTTAGAAAGGAGTATAGGTGCCCCGAGCGATACTTCTCCATAGTGATGGCGGGTGCTCGGGCGATAGAGGCTCAATGCTCAAATGATAAATTTCATGAATGAGTGTGTTGTAATATGTCTGAAGAATGTTTAACGCTTTATGATGATGTTGCATGGTTTATCATGTCTTTTAAGTTTTGCATTCTTTGTGACTCCCATGTGGTCATTTAATCTGAAAGTTGCGAGTCGTCGGCTTCAGCCCCCACGTAGATATTACGCAAGGTGTCTCTGCCTCCGCACTGTGACCCTTAGCCGAGGTATCGATGCCCGAAGGCGGTAGTGCGAGGGGGACATGGCAATCAGACTATGATTCTTTATTGCTTTCACTTAGCCATAGGAGCGTGAAAAGGAATGCGGGGGTTGATGACTAGCCCCCAGTGGTTTGTGATGTTCGGATGAACCGCGGCTAAAGCCAGCATCACATGGTTTGTACGAGTACGAAACCCATCGTATGACACGGAATAACCTCTAACGATTTTTTAGTATGACACTTATGCTCGGATTTGCAGACCGGTTCTCGCTTACTATGATGGTCAGTTTTTGGCTTTCTCCCGTGAGGTGCTTGACCAGGCGAGCTGAAAACACAATTGCAGTGGTTCTCCCTTTGCCCTTTTAGCTGAACGAGTGGAACGTAAGAGGGCAATCACAAATCCAGGCAACCTAACTATTGACCCAAGACATAGTTCGGATCCGATGCATATAAAGAAAAATCCAAGATGTCGAACACGCAATCATTTGTGTCAGAGTGATTCTTAGGGTGGTATTGGAGATTCAATCCCCGGTCTATTGGCTGGTTGCATCGTAATGTATACCGAACAATTTTGCAAGAAGTGTTGATGAGGGAAGAACAGAGTATGTAGCATACGATACAGTGAAGAGGCCATACATAATGGTTGACGAGGATATGTACCTAGGGTAGGGTCCTAGGCATGACCTACATACCCTACCTAAGGACGCTACATTGGAGGACTTGAAGATCACAAATAAGCTTCCGACTGGATCCCATGTAGTGTTTAAGTCACTCGACAGGTTATCCACTCGGAGACTTCTTCATTCACTCGACAGTAGTCTGCCACTCGGAAGACCTCATTCCCAGTCGATACCAGAAGACTAGAAGCCCCCATCAAGAGGCCAACGGGCAGGCGTTAGTCCTTTCGTCATTAGTAGCTTTTATTACGTACGTTACCAGTAACGCCAGACTTTAAACCCACGATCGGACTCTTAGATGCCGGACAATTATGAGGGGCAGCGAACTCTATATAAGCCGCCCCTCCCCTCTGGCACAAGGGTTCGTAACCACTGTAATCTCAATATTCCACACGACAAAACTCCCGAGCACTGAGACATAGGGCTGTTACCTCCATGAGAGGGGCCTGAACTCATACATCCGTGTGTACACCCTCGCTATAGCTAGGACTCTACCCTCTCCCTACGTACTCCTACCTTCTACTTTCAAGCTCGTTCCCACGACAGTTGATGCCCATCGTGGGGCAGGCGTCTAAGGGACTTCTGGAGAGGTTGCATTTTCCATCCTTCGATATGTCTTCCGGCGGTGTTTTTTCTCCGGGCCACGAGATCCGTTTCAGAGCGCTCAGCTTCATCACCGACGATTTGGCATGGCTTCAGGAAGCACCTCTCGATGTCGAGGCACTCCCAGTCTGCGAAGCCGCGCACTTCCGCGCGAGTTCCTGCGGCGTGTTGCTGCATCAGTCATCGACTCCCTATGCATCGGCTCCCCTCGCTGTTCGCAATCGCAAGCGGTCCAGCCGCTCACGGCTCCAGCGTTGGGTCAAGCATGCAGTGGAGCGTCAAAATTCTTCTTCGTAGATCGCAGCACTCGAGCCTGCCGAGTCCCTTCATGGTGTGTTTGAGTCGGATTTTCATCCATCCGATATCCCTTCCGAGTGCGAGAGCTGCGATCTAGCAGCGGAGGTCCTTATGGCAAGCTCCCATCAAAGCCACCTGGCTTTGGCCATGACAAGCGCGAGGCTGGCCACCCGTCGAGTGAATAGCCGCGCCATGAGGGGGAGGTTCTTCATACCCCCATCATCGGTACGACCGCCGAGGCTCAGGCCTTGGAGGCCACGCGCATTCGGCTGGAAGAGCTCCAGAGAGAACTCGATGAGCGCGCTCGCCAGCGCCCTCCACACACCGGTCGACGTCAGCGACGACTGTTTCCGACTGGGTCTCATAACAATGTTGAGGTATATCGAACTCCCATGTTAAATGTTGCAGTTGCTGCTAGGATAGCAGATTCTATTCAGCCGTCGCGGTCAGAGGTTGGTAGAGGATTGATGCAGATCAGAGCTTTATTAGATGTTGTGCAGCGTCAAAATTCTGTTGTGTCTTAGTCGCGCAACAGGATACATAGCAACTCACCCAGGGCGGAGACTGTTTAGTCGACACACAACCCTGGATCGCCCTTGCACCGTAGGGGTGGAGGTTTTCGTGAAGAGCAAGTCAGAGATCAGTTTCACCGTGAAGACCACCGTCGAGTGCCCACTCCTCCTCGGGGTGGTCCATACATGCCCCGGCACCAGGACGATAGGCGCTCCTTCGGTGATGAGCGGAATGCAAGTTTTGATCCCCGCGACATACTCATCCAAAAGCGGATTGACAGGGGCAGAGCCCATAGAGAAGGACAAGATAGAGATTTTCCGAGTGGTAGCTCGGCTATGGTTTCTGGTCTTGAGTGTTTCAGCAGAAACATCCGTTCTGCAGAGATTCCCCCCAACTTCAGGTTGGCGGCTGGGATCGGAAAGTTTACTGGCGAATCAAAGCCAGAGACTTGGTTAGATGATTACCGGGTGGCTGTACAGATCGGTGGTGGCAATGACAATGTCGCAATGAAGCACCTGTCCTTGATGTTAGATGGTTCAACTCATGCTTGGTTGAATCGCTTGGCTCCTTCCAGTATATATTGCTGGGAGGATCTTGCCCAAGTGTTTATCCGAACCTTCGAGGGCACTTGCAAGCGTCCTGCAGGTCTGGTCGACTTACAGCACTGTGTCTAGAAGCCCAATGAGACTTTGAGAGATTATATTCAGTGGTGGTCCACTCTGCATCATACAGTGGAGAATGTGTCAGAACACTAGGCTGTCTGTGCTTTCAAGGCCGGTGTGAGATACAGAGAGCTTTATCTAAAGTTTGGTTGAACGGGTGATATTTCACTCGGCAAGATGATGGAAATCGCCACTCGGTACGCCAATGGCGAAGAAGAAGACCACCTCCGTAGCGGCAAAGTAAAAGCAGTCGCCAGTGATACTGGTGGTAATAACAATCGGAAAGAGAAGCAGAAAGTTGATGGTTCGGTCCAAGCAGAGGCAGCCGCTCTGGCAACTCAAACAAAGAATAAGGGGAAGGCTAAAGCACGGTATGACCCCAAGAAAAAAAATCAGTCAGGGACTGATATCATGGATCATCCGTGTGTAATTCACACGAGGAAAGATGAGGAGAGAAATTTGATTCTGCCCAAGCACACCACTTGACAGTGTCGAACACTCATTCAGCAGTTCAAAGAGACTCCGCCGAGCGACAAGCCTCCTGAAAAGGGGGAGGATGATGATAAAGAAACATTCCCAGATGTCACTGCTACACTTGTGATTTTTGCTGATGTCGAGAGCAAGAGTCGTCTGAAGGTCATCAACAGAGAAGTTAACATGTATGTACCTGATATCCCCACCTACCTCAAGTGGTCCCAGTATGCCATCACATTCGACCAAATAGACCATCCTGCTCATGTGGCCACTCCTGGTCGACAGGCTCTAGTAGGTGATCTGGTGGTGGGGGGCACTCAACTCAGAAAGGTCCTCATGGACGGTGGCAGCGGTCTGAACATCCTCTATGCGGACACCCTGAAAGGGATGGGCATTTAGATGTCCCGACTAAGTGAAAGCAACATGCAATTTCACGGAGTCATCCCAGGGAAGAAGGCCAAGTCACTCGGCCAGATAGCGTTGGACGTGACATTCGGGAATGACAAAAAATTCCGAAAAGAAAAGTTGGCGTTTGAAGTCATGGATTTCCAAAGTGCCTACCATGCCATTTTGGGTCGACCCGCGTATGCACGTTTCATGGCCCGACCATGTTACGTGTATCTCAAGTTGAAGATGTCGGGCCCTAAGGGCGTGATCACGGTCACTGGCAATCGACAACGGGCCGAAGAATGCCTCCAGCAAGGCTCCAAGATCGCTGATCATCAGATGGCCATGGTCGAGCTGGAAGAGTACAAGAAAAGCGTTGACCCTGCTGATTTGCTCCGTGCAAAGAAGTTGTCTTTCGAGTTGGCATTTCAGTCGACAAGGGAAGTGAAGAAGGTGCACATCCACCCGACAGATCCTACTGCTACCCCGACGAATATATCATCATCACTCGACAACAAATAGGAAGCCGTGCTCATCCAGTTCCTCCATGAGAACTGGGATATCTTCGCATGGAAGCCTGCTGACATGCCGGGGGTTCCCAGGGAGCTGGCTGAGCCCCGTCTGAGATTTGATCCGAAAGCTAAACCCGTCAGGGAGCATCTGTGTCGATCAGCGGCGGAGAAGCGCAAAGCATTCAGTGAAGAAGTGGCCTGTCTCTTGCAAGCCAAGTTCATTCGGGAGATTTACCACTCCGAGTGGCTCTCGAATGTCGTGATGGTGCCCAAGAAAGATAAGTCGTTGCGTATGTGCATTGACTTCAAACATTGTCCGCTCCCCCGCATAGATCAGATTGTTGACTCAACTGTGGGATGCGAGCGTTTATCATTTCTAGATGCTTACTCTGGGTAGCATAAGATCCGTCTGCATGGCCTAGATGAAATAAAGACAGCCTTCATCACCCCATTCGGGTGTTTTTGCTACATCACTATGTCATTCGGTCTCAAAAATGCCGGTGCAAATTTTATGCGCATGATTCAGAAGTGTTTACTCGACCAGATCCCTCGAAATGTCAAGGCGTACATGGATGATATAGTGGTCAAGTCCCGCAAAGGTTCCGACCTGCTGGCTGATTTGGCCGAAACATTTGCCAATCTGAGGAGATACGACATAAAGCTGAATCCGGCCAAGTGTACTTTCGGCGTCCCTGGCGGCAAGTTACTCGGTTTTCTTGTTTCCGAACGAGGGATCGACGTCAACCCTGAGAAAATCAGCGCCATTACCCGAATGAAGACTCCCGTGCGAGTGCATGACGTTCAGAAGCTCACAGGTTGTTTGGCAGCATTGAGTCGATTCATTTCCCGTCTTGGTGAGAAGGCTCTGCCTTTGATGAAGAAGTCTGACACCTTCGAGTGGACTCCTGAAGCCGAAGCATCGTTTGTTGAGCTCAAAGTCCTGCTCTCCACCCAGCTGGTGCTTGTCGCTCCTTGCAACAAAGAGCCCTTGCTCCTGTACATTGCGTCCACTAATCAGGTCATCAGTACAGTGCTAATGGTCGAGCGGGAAGAGGAGGGTAAAGCTTGTAAAGTCCAGCAGCCAGTTTATTATGTCTTGGAAGTTTTGTCCCCCTCAAAGCAAACATATACACACTATCAGAAGCTGGTCTATGGTATTTACCTGTCAGTGAAGAAGGTGGCGCATTATTTCCAAGACCACTCAATTTCAGTCGTTAGTGATGCTCCTCTTTCTAAGATTTTCAATAATCGGGACGCATCAGGTCGAGTGGCTAAGTGGGCAATTGAGCTCGGACACTTTGACATCAGATTCGAAGCTAAGAAAGCAATCAAGTCCCAAGCATTGGCAGATTTTATGACCAAGTGGATTGAACAGCAACAACCAATCCAGATTCACTCGGCACATTGGACCATGTTCTTCGATGACTCTAAAATGTTGAATGGGTACGGTGCTGGCATTGTCTTGATATCTCCCAAGGGCGACAAGCTCATCTATGTCTTGCAAATTCACTTCGATTCCTCCAACAATGAGGCAGAGTATGAAGCACTTTTGTATGGGTTGCGCATGGCTATATCACTCGGCGTCAAGTGCTTGATGGTTTATGGCGACTCAGATTTGGTGGTGAATCAAGTGATGAAAGAGTGGGATGTTCGAAACCCCGCTATGATTGGGTACTGTAATGCTGTCGGAAAGTTGGAGAAGAAATTCGAAGGCCTGGAACTTCATCATGTTCCCCGACTGAAAAATCAGGCAGCTGATGAACTAGCAAAGATTGGGTCCACTCGACGGCCTGTCCCCAGTGATGTGTTCTTAGAGCACCTGCACACTCCTTTGGTGCAAGAAGATCCTTTCACCGAAGATCCCCCACAAGCTTTGAGTTCCACTGATCTGACTGAAGTTGATGTCCCTGCAGTGATTGATTTGGTCATGGAGATTCTGGTTGTCATTCCTGATTGCACGGTGCCTTACATTGCCTATATCCTCAGACAAGAGCTCCCTGAAGATGAAACAGAGGCTCGACAGATTGTGCGCAGGTCCAAGGCCTTTACTCTGATGGGAGATCAGCTGTTCAGAGAGAGCGCGACTGACATTATGCAGCATTGCATTTCCCTCGAGGAAGGTTGAATGATTCTGGATGAGATCCACTCGGGAACTTGCGGCCATCATGCGTCCTCACGGACGATTGTCGCTAAAGCATACCGAGCTGATTTCTACTGGCTACGAGCTAATGAGATGGCTAAAGACATCGTCGTTCATTGTGATGGATGCCAATTCTATGCAAACTTGTCACACAAGCCGGCCTCAGCTCTGAAGACAATCCCCTTGGCCTGGTTGTTCGCTGTTTGGGGACTCGACATGGTTGGTCCCTTTCGGGCCGGAAAAGGAGGATTCACTCATTTGCTGGTAGCAGTCGACAAGTTTATCAAGTGGATAGAATCCAAGCCCATCGAGAAGCTGAATTCCCGCACGGCGGTCACATTCATGAGGGAGATAATCTTTCTATATGGCGTTCCCCACAGTATCATCACCGACAACGGCACCAACTTTGACTCGGAAGAATTCAAGAACTTCTGTAATTCCCAGGGCACTCGGGTGGATTATGCATCTGTTGTACATCCTCAAACCAATGGACAAGTCGAGCAGGCTAATGGTCTCATCCTACAAGGTCTGAAGCCTCGTCTCATGCGTGATTTGGATCATGCCGCCGGTGCCTGGGTAACTAAGTTGCCGTCTGTTTTGTGGGGTTTGAGAACGACGCCTAATCGGTCGACTGGACGGACTCCTTTTTTCCTGGTCTATGGAGCTGAAGCCGTCCTACTGAGTGATTTGTTTCATTACTCCCCTCGAGTGGAACTCTATTCCGAAGCTGAAGCCGAATAGGCCAGACAAGATGGTGTTGATCTCCTGGAAGAAGAGCGAGAAATGGCTCTGATCCGGACTACTGCCTATTAGCAAGATCTATGGCGTTTCCATGTGAAGAATGCCAAGAGTCGGTCGTTTCATGAGGGAGACTTGGTGCTCCAAGTGGATCAACATCGACCTCATAAACTTGCCCCGGCATGGGAAGGTCCTTTCATCGTCACCAAAGTGTTGAACAACGGAGCCTATCACCTGTACAACCTCAAGAAACAGATCGATGAAACGAGGGCCTGGAATGCAGATTTGCTTCGTTGCTTTTATACTTAGAGACAGAAGAGTTTTGATGTAATAAAAATATTTCATCTATGCAAATCAAGACTTTCGCAGTTTATTGTCGATTCCGATCGTACAGTTTCATACTTGGGAATTCTCTGAGTGATGAGCAATCCTCACACTCGGGGGCTTAGCTGTGAACTTGTTTCGCCTAAGTTAAAAACCTTGTCGGGTGAATAGCAGTCCATTCACTCGACGACTTAGCTGCGAATCGATATTCGCCAAAGTTCGAAACTACTCCGAGTGATGAGGAATCCTCACACTCGGGGGCTTAGCTGCGAACATGTTTCGCCTAAGTTAAAAACCTTGTCGGGTGAATAGCAGTCCATTCACTCGACGACTTAGCTGCGAATCGATATTCGCCTAAGTTCGAAACTACTCCGAGTTATGAGCAATCCTCACACTCAGAGCTTAGCTGCGAACATGCTTTCGCCTAGGTTAAAAACCTTGTCGGGTGAATAGCAGTACATTCACTCGACTACTTAGCTGCAAATCGATGTTCGCCTAAGTTCTAAACTACTCCGAGTGATGAGCAATCCTCACACTCGGGGGCTTAGTTGCGAACATGCTTTCGCCTAAGTTAAAAACCTTGTCGGGTGAATAGCAGTACATTCACTCGACGACTTAGCTGCGAACCGATATTCGCCTAAGTTCGAAACTACTCTGAGTGATGAGCAATCCTCACACTCGGGGGGCTTAGCTGCGAACATGCTTTTGCCTAAGTTAAAAACCTTGTCGGGTGAATAGCAGTCCATTCACTCGACTACTTAGCTGCGAATCGATGTTCGCCTAAGTTCTAAACTACTCCGAGTGATGAACAATCCTCACACTCGGGACATTAGCTGCGAACATGCTTTCGCCTAAGTTAAAAACCTTGTCGGGTGAATAGCAGTCCATTCACTCGACTACTTAGCTGCGAATCGATATTCGCCTAAGTTCTAAACTACTCCGAGTGATGAGAAATCCTCACACTCGGAGGCTTAGCTGCGAACATGCTTTCGCCTAAGTTAAAAACCTTGTCGGGTGAATAGTAGTCCATTCACTCGACAACTTAGCTGCGAATCGACATTCTCCTAAGTTCAAAACTACTCCGAGTGATGAGCAATCCTCACACTCAGGGGGGCTTAGCTGCGAACAAATTTTCGCCTAAGTTAAAAACCCTGCCGTGTGGTTAGAAATCTAACCACTCGACATCCAAGCTACAAATAAATCTTCTCCTAGGCTTAAGAACTACCCCTAGTGATGAGCAATACTCGCACCCATGGGCTTAGCTGCGAACCAGCCTTCACCTAAGTCAGAAAATAAATACAATTGAACAAGCGATTGAAAGCCAAATACGGATAAATCCAAAGGTTAAATCGCACATAAATGTTCCGTGAGAAAGCAAACATGCTAGGCCAGAATGAAGTTTAAACGGATACAATTCCACTCGGCATACCGAGGCAAATAAAAGTCTATCTTTCAAAGATCAAATGTTTTAAGCACCCGATGGGCTGGCTGGCTCGACGAAAGTGTCCAAGTCGATGCCATCTGCAATCCTGGCGGCTGCGTCGATGAAGGTCTCCATGAAGTCCTCGAACTAAAGTTTCTTCGTGTTAACCACTCGGAGCTCCTTCAACTTGTCTTCCCTCACGTCCCTACAATGGACCCTAACGAGGGAGAGTGTCATGTCAGCCCCGCAGCGAGCAGCAGACTTCTTCCAGGCCTACACTCGACTAGGAAGGTCGTTCAGGCGTGCCATCATGGAGTTAATGTCGAGCTGAAGAGTGTCCTCAGGCCACAGCTCCTTGTCGATCCTCTCCATCGTAGATTTCAGTCGAACGAGATATGCCTGAATGCCCTGGATCCTAAAGTTGAGTCTGAGCATGTTGGGCTCAATTTCCTCTGTCTCCTTTTCATAGTCTTGGCAGAATTCTGTTGAAGATAAGGAGTGGGAATGGAATCAGTGAGTTGCAATCTTCAAAGATTTCATAAAGTTCAGTCGATAAGAGATACTCACCGTAGAGCATGATGTACATCTTCCTCAAGAATTCTCCCAAGTGCTTATCCAAGCCATTGCTCCTTTTTGTCAGCTGCTCAGTTCTTTTGACGAGGTCCACACGCTCCTGCTTCAGTTTGGAGTTCTCCTCCTCCATCTTCTTAGCAACCGTCAGCTTCCGATCTGCAGTCTCAGTTTTCTCCTTGGCCACCCGTTGGGCATCGGCGAGTGCTTTGTCCTTGTCCTCCAGTGCCTTATTCATGGAATCTAAATAAACAACATTGTTGAATCGCGCTTGGAGTCGACAATTTTCATTGCGTACGTCTGTTCGAGTGAGAGCACTCAGTTCAAAGCGTGAAAAGTGAGGATGGGAATGTAGAGAGTCAATAGTAGTTACCTCCCAGAGATTTCAGCTCAGCCCGTGCTCGCTCCAAAGCATTGTTGGAGGCTTCCAGATCCACGCGCAGCCGGTTCCTTCATCTTCAAGGTCCTTGTACTGTGTTCCAAGTTCGCAAGCCTCTGAAACCAACAAAAGAAAGAAATTCAATCGACAAGTAATACCAACACTCCGAAGTGCAGAAGATCAAAGGCGGTGTTTTAGGCTATGAATACCGTCAAGTGACCTGTCGGCTCCCACTATCCTGGAACAGCGTCATATAATGGTTGATCAATGACGTCCACGAAACCTGTGTCTAGGGGAAGAAGAATTTGAACAAAAGTCCACTCGACATGTCGAGTGGCTCGGGTACTCCGTGTACCGTAAACAAGTTCAAAGCAGTCTCTATTAGACCCCCGCCAGTGCAAGCACTCGACGGCGGTCTCGGGGACTACACCCAGTGGGTGCACTCAGAGTGCCCCCACTGGAATGGTTAACACTCGATCTGTCGAGTGACCCATCGACCCCATTCCGCACCTTTGAAGCAGAGTCATATCACGGTTGATCAAATGATGTCCGTAAAACCTACATGGTATCTTCGGTGCGGGATGGTGAAGAAAAACAAAATACACTCGACACGTCGAGCGATGATAGTACTCCGCGTACGACAAAAATTCCGATTTCAAGTTTTCCAGACTACTGCTTATCGTCTGTGATCAACAGTAGCCTCGGGGACTACACCCAGTGGGTGCACTCAGCGTGCCCCCACTGGTTACTAAAACAGTCAACAAGGTCTGCCCTGTCCGAACATTCAACGGTCTCTTTCAGACCGACGCCGTTGCAAGCACCCGACGGCGGTCTCGGGGACTACACCCAGTGGGTGCACTTAGCATGCCCCCACTGGATCCGCCAACTCTCGACCTGTCGAGTGGCAGAAAATATCCATCATTGGAACATCCGTCACTCAATCTGTCGAGTGACATGCCACCCCACTCCGTGAAGTGTAGTCTATCTTTATGTAGCGTCATATCATAGTTGATCAATGATATCCATGAAACCTACAAAGTAGCTTCAGAGTGGTGCGATCAAGGGCAAACGTATCCCGCATACGACAAACTCTAAGACCTCTGCCGATGCAAGCACTCGACAGCAGTGTCGGGGACTACACCTAGTGAGTGCACTTAGCGTGCTCCCACTGGATCTACCAACTCTCGACCTGTCGAGTGGCAGAAAATATCCTTCATTGGAACATCCATCACTCGATATGTCGAGTGACACGCCGCTTTCCACTCTATGAAGTGCAATCTATCCTTATGTAGCGTCATATCATGGTTTATCAATGATATCCATGAAACCTACAAAGTAGCTTCGGAGTGGCGCGACTAAGGGCAAACGTATCAAGCATACGATAGACTCTAAGACCCCTGTCGATGCAAACACTCGACAGCGGTCTCGGGGACTACACTCAGTGGGTGCACTTAGAGTGCCCCCACTGATCCAAAATCTACTCGATTAAGACCTGATCTACTCGAGTGGAGAAATTTCAAATATTCTATGAGTGGAAAATAAACACCCAGTGGCTGTACAGTCAAGAAAAGATAGGAATTCAATCGGAAATGTACTTACAATCGAACTTACTCGGACATTTGTGCAAAGCGTTGTGCTGGCGTCGTAAGCCAGCTTGCTGGCCTCATATGCTTCCTTGGTACGCAGCATCATTTGCTCTGCCTGAAGCATGGCCTCCTTCGCAGCTCCGGTCTGATATTCCGGAACGCGATGCAGAGGGAAAGCCGTCACTAGCGAGATCGACATAATAGAAGGGGCAGCTGAAGTAGTCTGAGCAGGGCCGGTTGGAGTTGATGTCACGATGGTTGAGACAGCTGGAGGGGCACTCGTCAGAGGCACTGTAGGGTCAGCCCTGATCCGTGTCGATTCGCTCATCCCCTGGGAGGATTCCACAGTCGACCTCTGAAGCATCTGCACAGATGAGGCTCCTCAAGTGCGGGCGCACGAGATGCCTGGGTGTTCCTCGTCATCTTCCAGCTGGATGATCTCTGCAAATATCAATCGACAATGTTAACTTTTGCAAGTGACGAATCTTATTCGAGTGAACCGAAGACTTGTCTACCTCTGTGAGAAGTTGCAGCGTCAGCGGTGTCAATGTCCATTGCTTCCCCTCCGTCTCGAGGAGGTGATGTTACTGAAGTAGTGGCTCTAATGGATTAAACATCACTCTGTTAGCAACAATGCAAAGTCACAGTCGACAGCAAGAATTTGAAAGCAAATACTCGCGTGGAGACGACAGGCACAGCCATCCTCATGCGAGGCAACGCTTTGCGAGGTTTGGTTGTATTTGGCTTGGGCTTCTTTGTCGATCGCTCACTTGACTCAACGGTCGAAGGGCGACTCCACTTCGGGTTCTTCTCACTTGGGCCTGGAGCCTTGTCCTTCGCAACCGTAGGGTCTTGGCAAGACTTGGAACGTTGTTCGCATTGAGAAGGAGACTCGACCTCTTCTTCGTTCTTGCCTGAGTACTCGTATTCCTCCTCTGAGTCAGAAGAGCCGTTGCCATCCATGCTGCCGCCCTCACTTACCACACCATCTTCAGGTTGGTTCCCATTGGGAACAGGCAAGTACATGTCCGTCCATTCCTGCAGAATTCCAACAAGGATGACATGTTGGAAATATGCCCTAGAGGCAATAATAAATTAGTTATTATCATATTTCCTTGTTCATGATAATCGTTTATTATCTATGCTATAATTGTATTGATTGGAGACTTAAATGCATGTGTGGATACATAGACAAAACCATGTCCCTAGTATGCCTCTAATAGACTAGCTCGTTGATCAAAAGATGGTTAAGGTTTCCTAGCCATGGACATGAGATGCCATTTGATAACGGGGTCACATCATTAGGAGAATGATGTGATGGACAAGACCCAAACTGCAAACGTAGCATATGATCATGTCAGTTTATTGCTACTGTTTTCCGCATGTCAAGTATGTGTTCCTATGACCATGAGATCATGCAACTCACAGATATCGGAGGAGTGCCTTGTGTGTATCAAACGTCGCAACGTAACTGGGTGACTATAAAGGTGCTCTACAGGTATCTCCGATGGTGTCTGTTGAGTTGGCATGGATCGAGACTGGGATTTGTTACTATGGGTGACGGAGAGGTATCTCGGGGCCCACTCGGTAATGCAACATCACAATAAGCCTTGCAAGCAATGTGACTAATTGTTAGTTGCGGGATCTTGTATTACGGAATGAGTAAAGAGACTTGCCGGTAACGAGGTTGAACTAGGTATGGAGATACCGACGATCGAATCTCGGGCAAGTAACATACCGAAGAACAAAGGGAACGTTATACGGGATTAACTGAATCCTTGACATAGAGGTTCGACCGATAAAGAACTTCGTAGAATATGTAGGAACCAATGTGGACGTCCAGGTCCCGCCATTGGTTATTGACCATAGAGGTGTCTCGGTCATGTCTACATAGTTCTCGAACCCGCAGGGTCTGCACACTTAAGGTTCGGTGGCGTTTCGGTAGTGTAGAGTTATGTATGGTGGTGACCGAAGTTTGTTCGGAGTCCCAGATGAGATCCCGGACGTCACGAGGAGCTCCGGAATGGTCCAGAGGTAAATATTCATATATAGGAAGTCCCGGTTTGGTTTCTGGAAAAGTTTCGGGCTCATCGGTAGTGTACCGGGAGTGCCGGTAGTGTACCGGGAGTGCCGGTAGTGTATCGGGAGGCCTCCGGGAGGGGTATTTCGACCCCAAGAGGTCCATGGGCTGTGGGAGAATAATAACCAGCCCTTAGTGGGCTGGGAAAACAGCCACAAAGGCCCATGGCGCAGGAGAGGAAGTCCTAAAGCAAAAAGTGGAAAATCAGCCAATAGGAGGCAATCCTACTCCAACCAGGATTGGAGGTGAAGTAGGATTGCTTCCCACCTCCTATTTCGGCCGACCCAAAGGCCTTGGCTGCCTCTCCTCTCCTCTCCTCCTATATATACTAGTGGATTGGGTGGGTTTTGGACAGAATTTCCGGCCACGTGCTACCCGTTACACCGGTGCATAGTTTCTCCTCTAGATCGGTTTTCTGTAGCGCTTAGGCGAAGCCCTGCCGGAATTGCTCCACCACCATCACCGGAGCACCGTCATGCTGCCGGTGAACTCTCTCTCCTCTCCACCTCCTCTCGCTGGATCGAGACGGTGGAGATCGTCATCAAGCTGCACGTGTGCTGAACGCGGAGGTGTCGTCCGATCGGCGCTAGATCGGAAGGACCGTGATCGAGATCGCGAGACGGTTCGTGATGTGATCACGGAACGGATCGTGATGAGTTCGCGGGACAGATCGTGATCAAGATCGTGAGATGGATCGTGATGAGTTCGCGGGACGGATCATGATGTGTTCGCGGGACGGTTCGTGATTGGATCGCGGGACGCTCGGCGATTTGGATCGCGAAGATGTTTGACTACACCAACCGCGTTTCCTAACGCTTCCCGCTTAGCGATCTACAAGGGTACGTAGATCCACTCTCCCTCTCGTAGATGCTCATCACCATGGATAGGTTTGCGTGTGCGTAGGAAAATTTTTGTTTCCCATGCGACGTTCCCCAACAGTGGCATCATGAGCTAGGTTGATGGTTCGATGAGATCTCGAGTAGAACACAAAAGGTTTGTGGGCGTTGATGCTTAGATTGCTTCCTCCCTTGGTCGGATTTTGGTTCAGCGGGATTGTGAGATGAAGCGGCCCGGACCAACATTACTCGTACGCTTACGAGAGACCGGTTCCCTCGACGCAACTTGTTGCTTAGATGGCTTGCGGGTGACAGTTTCTCTCACTTTAGTTGGATCGGATCCGACAAAGGTGGTCCTTGAGAAGGTTGAAAAGCAATCTATGTATCGCCGTTGTGGTTTATGCGTAGGTGAGAATCGTTCTTGCTAGATACCCGTAGCAGCCACGTAAAACATGCAACAACAATTAGAGGACGTCTAACTTGTTTTTGCAGGGTATGTTGTGATGTGATATGGCCAATTACATGATGAGATATATGTGATGTATGAGATGATCATGTGATGTATAGAATTTCACGACTTGCATGTCGTTGAGTACGGAAACCGGCAGGAGCCATAGGGTTGTCTTTAATTTTTGTATGACCTGCGTGTCAATCATTAAGCGCTATGTAATGCTTTACTTTATCGCTAAGCGGTAGCAATAGAAGTAGAAGCAGGGCTGGCGCCACAACCCCAATGGCAACACATTGATGGAGATCAAGATGATGGAGATCATGGTGTTGTGCCGGTGACGATGGAGATCATGCCTGTGTTTCGAAGATGGAGATCTTAAACACAAGTTCATGGCCATATCATGTCACTTATGAATTGCATGAGATGTTAATCCTTTTATGCACCTTGGTTTGCTTAGTACAGCGGTAGCATTATAAGGTGATCCCTCACTTGAATTTCAAGATGAACTGTGTTCTCCCTGAGTGTGCACCATTGCGAAAGTTCGTCGTGTTGAGACACCACGTGATGATCGGGTGTGATAGACTCTACGTTCACATACAATGGGTGCAAGCCAGATTTGCACGTGCAGAACACTCGGGTTAAACTTGACGAGCCTAGCATGTACAGACATGGCCTCGGAACACGAGAGACTGAAAGGTCGAACATGAGTCATATAGTAGATATGATCAACATAATGATGTTCACCATTTCAGCCACCTCAACTCACGTGATGATCGGACTTGAGTTGGTGAATTTGGATCATGTATCACTCAAATGATCGGAGGGATGTCAATTTGAGTGGGAGTTCTTAAGTAATATGATTAATTGAAATCGTTATCATGAACATAGTCAAAGTGTCTTTGAAATTATGTTGTAGATTACTAGCTCGCGCTGTAGCTCCCTTAAATTTTTATATGTTCCTAGAGAAATAGAGTTGAAAGATGTTGGTAGGAATATTGCGGACTGGGTCCGTGATCTGAGGATTGGCCTCATTGCTGTACAGAAGGCTTATGTCCTTAATGCACCGCTCAGTGCGCCACCCCCTCTAGAATCGTCTATAGATGTTGTGAACATCTGACAGGCATGTTTCGATGACTACTTGATAGTTGAGTGCGTCATGCATTATGGCTTAGAATTGAGGCTCCGAAACGTTTTGAATGTCACGGAACATATGAGATGTTCTAGGAGCAGAGATTGTGATCTCAGGCTCGTGCCTTTGTTGCGAGATATGAGATCTCCAACAAGATTCTTTGCCTGTAAGATGAAGGAGAATAGCTCAATCATTGAGCATGTACTCAGGTTATCTGGGTACTACAATCGCTTGAATCAAGTGGGAGTTGATATTCCAGATAAGATAGTGATTGATATAGTTCTCCAAGTCACTGTCACTAAAGCTACTAGAACTTAGTGATGAACTATAATACACCAGGGATAGAAGTATTGATCCCTGAGCTGTTCGCGGTGTATGACACCGCGAAGGTAGAAATCAAGAAGGAGCGTCAAGTGTTGATGGTTAATCAAACCACTAGTTTTGAAAAGGGCAAGAGCAAGGAGGGAAACTTCATGGATAGCAAGTCAGTTGCTGCTCCAGTGAAGCAACCCAAAGTTGAACTCAAACCCGAGACTAAGTGCTTCTGTTATGAGGTGAGCGGTCGCTGAAGCAGAACAACCCTAGATACTTGGTAGATAAGAAGGCTGGCAACATTGATAGAAGTATATTTGATATACGAGTTATTGATGTGTACCTTGCTAGTACTCCTAGTAGCACCTGGGTATTGGATACCGGTTCGGTTGCTAAATGTTAGTAACTCGAAATAAAAGCTACGGAATAAACGGAGAACTAGCTAAGGGTGAGGTGACGATATGTGTTGGAAATGTTTCCAAGGTTGATGTGATCAACATCGCACGCTCTCTCTACCTATAGGATTAGTGACGAACCTAAATAAATGTTATTTGGTGTTTTGTGTTGAGCATGGACATGATTAGATCATGTTTATTGCAATACGGTTATTCATTTAAGTTAGAGAATAATGGTTATTCTGTTTACATGAATAAAACCTTCAATGGTCATGCACCCAGTGAGAATGGTTTGTTGAAATCTTGATCGTAGTAATACACATGTTCATAACATTGATGTCAAAAGATACAAAGTTAAATAATGATAGTACCACATACTTGTGGCACTGCCGCAAAATGTCATATTGGTATAAAGCGCATGAAGAAACTCCATGGTGATGGATATTTGGACTCATTCGATTTCGAATCGGTTGAGACATGCGAACCATACCTCTTGGGCAAGATGACTAAATGACCCCGTTGGATGGAGCGGGCAAGTGATTCATCGGAAATGATACATGTTGATGTATGCAATCTAGTGAGTCTTGTAGCATGGAGTGGATATCGTTATTTTCTTACCTTCACTGATGATTTGAGTAGATATAGTGTATATTTACTTAATGAAACACAAGTCTGAATCGTTCGAAAGGTTCAAGCAAATTCAGAGTGAAGTTTAAAGATCATCGTGACAAGAAGATAAAAATGACTGCGATATGATCGTGGAGGTGAATATCTGAGTCACGAATTTGGCATACAACTTAAGACAATGTGCAAGTTGTTTCATAACTAAACGCCACCTGGAACACCATAGTGTGATGGTGTGTCTGAACATCATAGTTATGCTCTATTGGACATGGTGCGTGCTATGATGTCTCTTGTCGTTTTACTACTATAATTTTGGGGTTATGCATTAGAGACAACTACATTCACTTTAAATAGGGCACCATATAAATCCGTTGAGATGACACCACGTGAATTATGGTTTGATAGAAACCTAAGCTGTCATTTCTTAATACTTGGGGCTGCGACACTTGTGTGGAAAATGTTTTCACCTAATGAGGTCGAACCCAAGGCGGACAAATGCATCTTCATAGAATACCCTAAGATCAGTTGGGTGAACCTTCTATCTCAGATCCAAGTGCAAAGTGTTTGTTACCAAAACGGATCCTTTCTCGAGGAAAATTTTCTCTCGAAAGAATTAAGTGGGAGGAAGATAAGAACTTGATGAGGTTGTTTAAACTTTGTTCAACCAGAGAGTAGCGCAGCGCAGGATGTTGTTTCTGTGAAGCCTACGTTAGTTGAAGAGGAGGTTAATGATGATGATCATGAAGCTTTAGGATCAAGTTACTATCGAACTTCGTAGGTCGACAAGGATGTGTACTGCTCCTGAGCGGTACGGCAACCCTGTCTTGGAGGTCATGTTGTTGGACAACGATGAACCTACGAGCTATGGAGAACCGATGATGGGCCCGGATTCCGACAAATGGTTGGAGGCCATGAAATCCGAGATAGGATCCATGTATGAAAACCAAGTATAGACTTTGGTAGACTTGCTCATTGGACGGCAGGTTGTTGAGTGCAAATGGATCTTTAAAATGAAGACAGACGCTGATGGTAATTGTCACCATTTGTAAAGCTCGACTTGTTGCAAATATGTTTGTGACAAGTTCAAGGAGTTGACTGCGATGAGACTTTCTCATTCGTAGCGATGCTAAAGTCTGTTGGAATTATGTTAGCAGTTACTGCATTTTCAATTATGAAATGTGGCATATGGATGTCAAAACATCGTTTCCTTAACGGTTAACTTGAGGAAAGGTTGTATGTGAAACAACCGGAAGGTTTTGTCAGGCCTAAGGATGCTAAAAGGTGTGCAAGCTTCGGTGATCCTTCCATGGACTGAAGCAAGCATCTCGGAGTTGGAATATACGCTTTGATGAGGTGATCAAAGTTTTGATGTTTATACAAAGTTTACGAGAAACTTGTATTTGCAATAAAGTGAGTGGGAGCACTATAGAATTTCTGATAAGTATATGTGGATGACATATTGTTGATCGGAAATAATGTAGAATTTTTGGAAAGCATAAATGGTTGTTTGAAAAGTGATTTTCAAAGGAAGACCTGGATAAAGCTACCTAATTGTTGAGTGTCAAAATCTATAGAGATAGATCAAGATGCTTGATGAGACTTTCAATAAGTGCATACCTTGACAAGATTTTGAAAGAGTTCAAAATGGATCAGCCAGAGAAATAGTTCTCGTCTGATTTGTAAGGTGTGAAGTTGAGTGAGACTCAAAGCTCGACAACGGCAGAAGAAAGAGAAAGGACGAACGTCGTCCCCTATGCCTTAGCCATAGGCTCTATATTATGCCATGCTGTGTACCGCACCTGTGTGTGCCTTGCCATGAGTCTGTCAAGGGGTACAAGAGTGGTCCAGGAGTGGATCACTGGACAGCGGTCGAAATTATCCTTAGTAACCAGAGGACTAAGGAAATGTTTCTTGATTATGGAGGTGATAAAGAGTTTGTCGTAAAGAGTTACGTCGATGCAAGCTTTAAACACTAATCCGGATGACTCGTAGTAGCAATCTGGATACGTATAGTGGAGCAGCCATTTGGAAATAGTACCAAGTGAAGTGTGGTAGCAGTGTTTACAGTTTGACATAGGTATTTGCAAAGTGCACACGGATCTGAATGTTACAGACCCGTTGACTATAAGACCTCTCTCACATGCAAAGCATGATCGAGCCCCAGAACTCGTTGGGTGTTAGATTCATAACAATGCGAATCACATGGTGATGTGAACTAGATTATTGACTCTAGTGCAAGTGGGAGACTGTTGGAAATATGCCCTAGAGGCAATAATAAATTATTTATTATCATATTTCCTTGTTCATGATAATCGTTTATTATCCATGCTATAATTGTATTGATCGGAGACTTAAATGCATGTGTGGATACATAGACAAAACCATGTCCCTAGTATGCCTCTAAGAGACTAGCTCGTTGATCAAAAGATGGTTAAGGTTTCCTAGCCATGGACATGAGATGTCATTTGATAACGGGGTCACATCATTTGGAGAATGATGTGATGGACAAGACCCAAACTTCAAACATAGCATATGATCGTGTCAGTTTACTGCTACTGTTTTCCGCATGTCAAGTATGTGTTCCTATGACCATGAGATCATGCAACTCACAGATATCGGAGGAGTGCCTTGTGTGTATCAAACGTCGCAATGTAACTTGTGACTATAAAAGTGCTCTACAGGTATCTCCGATGGTGTCTGTTGAGTTGGCATGGATCGAGACTGGGATTTGTTACTCCGTGTGACGGAGAGGTATCTCGGGGCCCACTCGGTAATGCAACATCACAATAAGCCTTGCAGGCAATGTCACTAATTGTTAGTTGCGGGATCTTGTATTACGGAACGAGTAAAGAGACTTGCCGGTAACGAGGTTGAACTAGGTATGGAGATACCGACGATCGAATCTTGGGCAAGTAACATACCGAAGAACAAAGGGAACGTTATACGGGATTAACTGAATCCTTAACATAGAGGTTCGACCGATAAAGATCTTCGTAGAATATGTAGGAACCAATGTGGACGTCCAGGTCCCGCCATTGTTTATTGACCGTAGAGGTGTCTCGGTCATGTCTACATAGTTCTCGAACCCGCAGGGTCTGCACACTTAAGGTTCGGTGACGTTTCGGTAGTGTAGAGTTATGTATGGTGGTGACCGAAGTTTGTTCGGAGTCCCGGATGAGATCCCGGACGTCACGAGGAGCTCCAGAATGTTCCGGAGGTAAAGATTTATATATAGGAAGTCCCGGTTTGGTTTCCGGAAAAGTTTCGGGCTCATCGGTAGTGTACCGGGAGTGCCGGTAGTGTACCGGGAGGCCTCCGGGAGGGGTATTTCGACCCCAAGAGGTCCATGGGCTGTGGGAAAATAATAACCAGCCCTTAGTGGGCTGGGAAAACAGCCACAAAGGCCCATGGAGCAGGAGAGAAAGTCCTAAAGCAAAAAGTGGAAAATCAGCCAATAGGAGGCAATCCTACTCCAACTAGGATTGGAGGTGAAGTAGGATTGCTTCCCACCTCCTATTTCGGCCGACCCAAAGGCCTTGGCTGCCTCTCCTCTCCTCTCCTCCTATATATACTAGTGGATTGGGTGGGTTTTGGACAGAATTTCCGGCCACGTGCTACCCGTTACACCGGTGCATAGTTTCTCCTCTAGATCGGTTTTCTGCAGCGCTTAGGCGAAGCCCTGCCGGAATTGCTCCACCACCATCACCGGAGCGCCGTCACGCTGCCGGTGAACTCTCTCTCCTCTCCACCTCCTCTCGCTGGATCGAGACGGTGGAGATCGTCATCAAGCTGCACGTGTGCTGAACGCGGAGGTGCCGTCCGTTCGGCGCTAGATCGGAAGGACCGTGATCGAGATCGCGAGACGGTTCGTGATGTGATCACGGAATGGATCGTGATGAGTTCGCGGGACAGATCGTGATCAAGATCGTGAGACGGATCGTGATGAGTTCGCGGGACAGATCATGATGTGTTCGCGGGACGGTTCGTGATTGGATCGCGGGACGCTCGGCGATTTGGATCACGAAGATGTTCGACTACACCAACCGCGTTTCCTAACGCTTCCCTCTTAGCGATCTACAAGGGTACGTAGATCCACTCTCCCTCTCGTAGATGCTCATCACCATGGATAGGTTTGCGTGTGCGTAGGAATTTTTTTGTTTCCCATGCGACGTTCCCCAACATGACAGTCCATAAATCAATACATCACTCGACAGTATAAGTATTTCAGTCGACAAAATGCAACCTACCAAGTTCTTCGGCGGGTTTTCGGCCGAGTAAGGTCGGTTCCTCTTGGCTCCCACGGGATTGTCACATGCTCCGGTGATGCCGTGAAGCCACTGCTCGACAGTCTCTTGCGGAACCTCTTCTGGGTGTGTCCTGGTTGAGTCCTCAGGGCCCGCATAGTGCCACATGGTGTGATCCTTGGCTTGGAGAGGCTGAATCCATCGATTGAGAAAGGTCTCCAGCAGATCCAGACTGGTCACTCCGCCTCGAACCAGTTTCACCATGGCGTCCACCAAGATCCCCACTTGTTCATGTTCCTCTTCGGACACCTTTAGGGACTTGGGGATAGCTAGACGGTCAGATCTGTAGGGGGAAAGGCCAGTCGACATGTTAGGAGAAGCTATGTCTTTGCAATAGAACCAAGTTGACTGCCGGCCTCTAACAGATTCAGGGAAAGTCATAGCAGGGAAAGAACTACGAGCTCTCTTTTGAAGCCCTAAACCCCCACACAACTGCAACACATGAGTTTTCCCATCCGCCGGGTCTGCTTTCTTCATAGTCTGAGATCTAATCGCAAAGATGTGCTTAAAGAGTCCCCAGTGGGGAGGACAGCCCCGAAAACACTCGCACAAAGTTACGAAGGCAGACAAGTAAGCAATTGCATTCGGCGGGAAATGATGAAGTTGAGCGCCAAGGAAGCTCAGGAACCCTCTAAAGAACGGGTGGGGAGGCATAGAAAAACCTCTTTCAACATGGGAGAGGAGGAGAACTCGCTCCCCATCGCACGGCTCCGGCTCGCGCTCTCCTTCCGGCAACCTCCAAGCGCCCTCCGCCACGAGCCCATCAGCAACCAGGCCGTCCATGTCCACTCGGGTGACCACCGAGGGGAGAAAGTCCCCCTGCATCCATCCCGCCGACACGGTGAACCGAGCGGTCGAGGGCTTCTTGCCCATGGCTTTCGCTTCCCCCTTCTTGGCACGCTCTAGTTTCTCCATGGTGCTCTTCGTCGTCGCAGCGGCAGCTCTCGTCGGAGAAGGATGGGCTGTGGCGCTGGGGTCAGAGGAGGCGGAGGAAGAGAGGAAGTTTGGGCAAAGATACTGTGCAAGCCGCGGCGCGCCGAGATTTATACTCCGCCGAGTGACTCACTGACTAGTAGGCCCACGAGATTACCACGCACGCCAACCGCTCACGGTGCCTAGTACGTGGCGATATGACCGACACGAGAATCGAGGCGTCATGCCTCCACTTGCCCTGATCGTGGCGTCATCATCGCACCCGTGCGCGCTTCCCAAAGTTTCGTATCCCGCAAAATCCGGGTCTGACAGACCGACCCGTCACCTCCGAAGATTCCTTCAGTTCACTCGGAGCAGAGTAGGCATTGAACATTCACTCGGACACTTTCAAGGCTAAATGGATCCAGGCGAATGATGAAGAATTCAATCAACGCAAGTTTCGTTGAAGCCCCGAATATCATTCGAAAGATTTGATGCCTTGATTCCGAATCGACAATAATACCCCCATTCACCACTCTAACCCCGATCCATTCGGGGGCTAATGAAGAGGATATGTACCTAGGGTAGGTCCTAGGCATGACCTACATACCCTACCTAAGGACGCTACATTGGAGGACTTGAAGATCACAAATAAGCTTCCGACTGGATCCCATGCAGCGCTTAAGTCACTCGACAGGTTATCCACTCGGAGACTTCTTCATTCACTCGACAGTAGTCTGCCACTCGGAAGACCTCATTCCCTCGACACCAGAAGACCAGAAGCCCCCATCAAGAGGCCAATGGGAAGGCGTTAGTCCTTTCGTCATTAGTAGCTTTTATTACATACGTTACCACCAACGCCAGACTTTAAACTCACGATCGGACCCTTAGATGCCGGACAATTATGAGGGGCAGCGAACTCTATATAAGCCGCCCCTCCCCTCTGGCACAAGGGTTCGCAACCACTGTAATTTCACTATTCCACACGACAAAGCTCCCGAGCACTGAGATGTAGGCTTGTTACCTCCACGAGAGGGACCTGAACTCATACATCCATGTGTACACCCTCGCCGTAGCTAGGACTCTGCCCTCTCCCTACGCACCCCTACCTTCTACTGCAGGCTCGTTCCCATGACAATGGTCTTTTATTTTCTCAACAATTATTATAACACAAATTGCCAAAGCAACTGTTTACAGGTATTTGGAGATTAAATATAAAATTTACAAAGGAGAGGTTGTATCGGGGGTCTTCGATTGGTTGCTTGACGTGCTCAATGAGCCATGTCGCCAGTTTTCTCCTGTGCCTCCTAAGGAGTTACATTCCTTTAAGGGTGATGTTGTTGGCAAGTGGACCTATGAAAGGAGATCTTGAGAAGTCACCGAAGTATGGATGAGCTTTACGGTTTAATAGGTCCTTAATGGTACATGTGGTATGTCCGAGGACGTGTATTGGTAGTAGTTTGGTCCAGCCGAACACTTACCATTTGATGGTTGTTCCCCACTGCTACCCATGGAATCTTGAGTGCAAAGTTGTGCCCTCTCAACACATGTTTGGCAGGCACTAGGGTTGTACAATGGGGAGCGTGTTCCTATTTCTAGGGAGAAGAAGGTTCTCGGAGTTCGGACTGAAACCGAGCTCGTATGTCAACCTTACATGCCTTTATGGCGGATTTTGGCGTTTGCCGATCATCATCGTAATGGAATTCGGCCGCTAGGGCCAATGCATGTTCCTCAGTTCGGAGGGAACGCTCTATGTTGCCGTTGACAGTAATGACCCCTTGGGCCCGGACAACTTTAGCTTGAGGTATGTGTAGTGTGGGACGATGTTAAAGCAAGTGAATGTTGTACGGCCTAGCAGGGTGTGATAACCGCTGCGCAAAGGTACACTGTCAAAGATCAAGTCCTTGTTAAGGAAGTGATCGGGCGAACCAAACACTACTTTCAGGCTCACAGAGCCTGTGCACCGGGCTTCGACGCCTGGGATGGATGCTAGGTTTGATCCTTGATGGATCTATACCCATCTTTTTCACCGTGTTTGAGTAACTCAGATTGAGGCTACTTCCTCCGTCCATTAGGACTTTAGTGAGGTGATACCCATCGATAATGGGGCCTAGGACGAGGGAAGCTGAACCCCCATAACGGATACTGGTCGGGCTGTCTCGTCGATCGAAGGTGATCAAGTACGCCGACCATGGGTTATACTACGGGTCTACAGGCTCTATGGCGTAGACCTCTCGAAGGGCATGCTTCCTGCCCTTTTTGGGTATATCATATTCACAGTCTTCACCTCTGGAGGGAACTGCTTCTGTCCGCCATTGATCGGACCGCGGGGCTCATCATCGTCCTCACTGCATGGGCCCTTGCCTTGCTCCTCGGTTCCGACTTTACCAGCTTGTTTGAACACCCAATAGTTACGGTTTGTGTGGGTGGTGGGATTGTCTTGAGTGCCATGGATTTGGCAAGGCCTCTCCATGATCTTGTCCAATGGGGTAGGTCCGTCACGATTGCCTTTAGGAGGCTTCTTCCGCTGCCCGAATCGAGGGTAGCGAAAACAGGCGTTAACGGTCGTGTCGTCGGCATCACTATTGTTGTGTTGGCGCTTATTTTTGTTGTGTCTTGGTTTCCCATTTCTGTCCCGAACTTCGGAGGTTCCGGGGTCTTCGGGGTTGTGGCTCAGTCTAGCTAGCCAATTATCCTCGCCCGTGCAAAAGCGAGTCATGAGTGATGTAAGGGCAGACATTGTCCTAGGCTTGTCCCGACCGAACTAGCGAGCCAGCCATTCATCCCGAATATTGTGCCCGAAAGAGGCTATTGCCTCGGCACCTGGGCAATCAACGATCTGGTTTTTCTTGGTCAAGAACCCATTCCAGAATTGTCGAGCGGACTCTCATGCCTTCTGGACGACGTTGCTTAGGTCGGGAGGAGTCCGGCAGCCGTACATAGGTGCCTTGGAAGTTAGATCGGAATGCATCCTCTAGATCCTCCCAACACCCGATAGAATTTTTGGGGAGGCTATTTAACCAGTGCCAAGCTGGTCCCTTAAGTTTTAGGTGTAGGTACTTGATGGCGTGGAGATCGTCTCCTCGTGACATGTGAATGTGGAGGAGGAAATCCTCGATCCATACTGTTGGGTCAGTTGTTCCTTCATATTGCTCTACGTTCACGGGTTTAAATCCTTCCAAGAACTGATGCTACATCACCTCATCGGTGAATCACAGTGGGTGGGTGGCGCCTCTGAACCGGGCTATGTCATGCCGGTAATCGGCGTCTGTTCTGGCCCGATTTCGTTCCCGACCTCTATTGTTGCGGCCGAGCCAAGGCCGATATCCATCCCGTCTATCGGGGGAGTACCCTCTTGATCCGTAGATGGATCTTGTGTGGCTTGTTCTGTAATCCAGGTCGTGTCACGGGTCATACCTATCCTCGGGCTCTATTGGCCCTTTTCCCCTTTTGCGGGGTATTGCCAGCCTATAACCGGCGTCGCCAGCCGTCCTATCTCGTCCTTAGAGAGGGCGGTCCGACTGGTCATATGGAGTGTGCGTGGGAGACGGTGTATTAGGCACCTCGTCATCGAATTGCGGCAGTAGTCGTCGGCATGGGTAGCTCTTGGGTTGGTCCAATAGACCGGCACCGTACCCTTCCTCCGCTGATAGGACCCTTGTTCTTCTATAGTTGAGGTTATCCTGTTCGGCCTTAAGCTGTCGTTCTTTTTTCCTTCAGGCTTCGAGTAGTGGCTATAAGTTGTTGCCTAAGCCGTTCCTGATCCTCAAGGTTTTCAGGGACGGTGAAGTCTTCAGCTTCCGGGCTGTCCTCCTCCTCTACAGGGGGGAGGTAGTTGTCGTCCTCGGAATCGTTTGGGTCCTCGGGGTCACGCTGGTCCTTCGGCCTCTCCTGGTCCTCTAGTGGTTGCTCGGGGATATCGGGATCGCCGAGGTCTTCCGAGGTATCGCTTTCCCCGGTGCCAGCAATAGCTTCCCTTCCCCTTTTTGCCTTTGACCGTTTGCGCGGTTTCCGGCGCTTCACCCAATTTATCGCCATTGTTTATGGGTATGTGCTCACCGTTATCGGTTGGAATATCCACCATGTAGATGTCGTAGGTGGAGTTGGCAGTCCATCGCTCGGTGTTGACGGGGGTGGGAGCGTTGTCCTCTTCATCCATGTATTCCCCCTCCTCGGAGGCGTAGTCCAACATATCGGTTAAGTCTTGGACAGTGGCTACGAAGTGGGTGGTGGGTGGGATAAAAAATTCCTCTTGAGCCGCCTCAAGGCCGATATGAGTGTGGATTGGGGTTGGGTCGTCAGTAATTTCCATTGACAAGATCCGATCTAGAGACTCGTTGAGTGTCGAGAGCTTGATCGGGTCAATCTGCTCAGAGCTTTCGGAGTTAACCTCCGATGTGTCCGCACAAGAAGTGTGTTCGGCAAGAGCTCGTCCCCTGCCATCTGGTGCTATGGCAGGATCCGGACTAAAAGCCATATCATCGTCGGGGTTGGTCCCGCAGGCAGGATCAAAAGTGAAATCCGAGGTTAAGGCCTCGGAGTCCTCGGGCGTGTCAAATGAGATTGCGAGCCCGGTGAGCCAAAGATCGCCCCGAGAGTCTACGGAGAACCCTAAGTTCCCGAATCTGGCCTCTTGATCAGGGGCGAAACTCCCGACTCGTCTAAAACGACCGGTCGGGTCAGCATGCAACACGATGCTGCCAAAAGCGAAGATCTGTCCAGGGACAACGCGGGCCATCGATTCCTTTGGCGATCGTAGCGGAACTCTCAATGAAAGAACCAATATCGGCGTCAAAATCGGCGGATCTCGGGTAGGGGGTCCCGAGCTGTGAGACTAGGATCGATGGTAACAAGGGACGAAGGAGACGATGTTTACCCAGGTCCGGGCCCTCCTATGGAGGTAAAATCATACGTCCTGCTCGATTATATTGATGGTATGAAGGTTAGAGAGTCGATCTACCTCGAGATCAGATAGCTAAAACCCTAGATGAGTTTCTCTGCCCTATAATCTAAAACCCTCCCGGTTTATATAGACACCAAGGGATACCTAGGGGTATACACATGGTAGGTCTCCTGTCGGGGATGGAGATGTCAATTTCCTCATCTTGACTTGGAGTGCACGACGCGCCTTCAGGACTTCCTTCTAGAACACAGGATCCGGACCCTCCTGCGACAGTCAGAATGCGGCCCACCAGGCTGGCCTATTGGGAGACAGGCCAGCGGCCCGAGGACCCCTTAGTCCAGGACTCCCTCACCTGGAGATGAAATAAGGTCTTCTCGTCCAACCCTCATTTCGACGGTGCGTCTAGCGACGTCAGAGGGCATGTGTAGGTGTGTCTTTGACGGATCTTGCAGGGATTTGATCGGTGTTTTTCTTCAGAGGACTTGCTTGGATCTTGTCTTCGTTCGTTTGTGCATGTGTGTTTACAGGTTGGGTCCTTCCAATCTACTGCAAGCCAAACAGGGTGGTGTAACACTTTCTTGTAAGTATCCCAAATAGTAATTGTCCTAATGAAGAGCAAAGGAGGGTATTTATGAGCAACATTTCTGTCACGCACAACTTGTCATATCTCTTATGTGAAGTTGCTTGCGATTTTGTAGACCATGTTAATGTCCCAAGAGACAAATGAACCAGGTTGTTAAATATGGTAGGTTTGTGATAATGAGAACAATAGTAACTTAAAATCAAAGAACAAAAATAAGACGGAAAGTATAAATCCACCACCCAATATGCAACATAGAGGTATACGAATAGGGCATACAAGTGACAAGTTCTCAATTTATTATACACAGAGACCATATAGTTCATCATTCATCATCACAGCGGAAGTCTCAAATAGTCATGTAACTATGCCATGTAACTAATCACAAACAATCCAGCGGTCATTCGGTGAGTCAATACCTGAATCGTCAGCCTGTTTTATCTTTGAAACGTAATGTGCCGACTTGTGAGAGAGATGAGACGGCTAGTATTGAGTCCCGGGTAGGTATAGCCGCGAGTAATGCTCCACATACGTAATGTTACGTTCAGATTCTACGTAAAATCTGATGTGGGGGTTGTTAGTTGGGCCAGGATTAGCAGCTGGGGCCCACCCGGTTAAAATCAGGGAGAGGAGAAAACTTTATGGAAGGTTAAGTAAGCCTACGTAGCACCTTTCATAGGTGTAGAATTATTGGTATAGCCACTCGTGAAAATCCTCTGGGGATAGCTCCCCCGAAAAGTAAACACAAACATATTAAATATGATGATAGGAAGGATTTGGTGAAGGGAAAAGGGGAATGTAGCGCCGGAAGGAGCAAGGCCCCGAGCTTCACAGCCACACCGTCCAAAGGAGCCAACACCATGGCCGGGCTGCGGTCTCCCTGGGTGGGTCCTTCAGGACGCGTTTGGTTGTTCGGACTGAACAGTGTGAGATTGCATACTAGAAACGAGCCGGGTTAAGTAAACCCTGGTTAATAAGATACAAGCCAAAATACGACTATTCCAAGTTGCTTGGTTGCCTATATGAGGGGTCTTGTCATTAAAAACCAATTTCGATCTGGTGTTTGGTTGTCAAGCTCGCATATTGATTAAGAGTTAACGTCCGTATTTAAAGCAGAGGCCGTACCGCGGACGACCCGAACGCCAACGCGAGCACCATCACGCTCCTCCTGGCTGACATCGTGCCGGTGACCGCAGCGACGTCGCTGGTCTTGTGCCAGAGCCGCTGCCCACCGGTTGTGTACTTCGTCCATCAAGCGTTTTGGATTCTGAATGGATGAACTTTCTCGGGGTGGGGGGGGCGAGATTCTCGGTTACCACGGTTACCGAGAAATCCCGAGCATATTTCAGACAAAATTTAATTAAAAATTGAATTCAAATATTTTTAAACTAGATATACATACGACTTGAACCGATATAGACTGCAAAAGTGATATTATCTCAGTGGAGCGTTCTCTACATGTGCTTAAGCGAAGAGGTTGCGAGTTCGACTCCAGTTTTGGTCCTTATTTTTTTCACAAACGTATGCTGAAAAATTATCAAAATAAAATAATATAGGTTGTGCATAAGAGGGTACTCGAACACCAGCGACCTTTCTGGGAGGGAACAAGTTGGTTACCACCACGACCCAACTATGTATGCTGATATTATTGAGAAGCTGACCTATTTTACTAGGATTTGGACATAAAAATTCACAAAAATCGGGATACGTCTTTCTCATGGGGCAGCGAGAAGCTCGGTATCCGTTCGGTAACCGTTTTTAGTAGGATTCCCAAGCTCTTGGCCATCGTCGTCGTTACTGTAGGACAACCTTGCAACAAGCTTGGCGCCTCGTTGGACCGATCGCGGCGGCGGCGAGGTGGAAGGAGCTCCACGACGAGTGGTCGTGGGAGGGACTGCTGCGGCCGCTGGACCTGGACCTCCGGCGCACAGTGAACCTGAAGCTTGATATGCTGGACAGCTGCTCGTCGACCTTGTTTAAGGCAAGGAAGAAGAGCAGCACGATGGGGAGGAGAGCCCCAAGGAGGAATGAGACGAAGCGGCTGACTCCGTCGTCGGAGTTGTGCTGCGTGCTCCTCAGGCTGCCCATGACGACCGCACCAGATCAGTACTCGTCGGTGAACCGACTTGTCGTAGAGGAGCGCTGGGCATCCTGGATCAATGCTTGTTGCTTTGTTCTGCACTGCATGGATGCCCCTGAGGCAGATTTTGTGGCGGTGAGAGGAGGAGTACGGGCGATTCTATACCACAAGTCCTTGCCATTTTGTTTTTACATGAGGCAAAAGCTTTGCCTATTCATTAATTAAGAACAAGGTTGCCGGGCTGATAGGAAAAACCGGACGAAAACCGATTCAAACGGAGCCAAGTCCCGGCTCGAACCACCACACCACAAGGCCACAACACACTTATCAACGACGTCCCAACCAACACTGGAGCACACTAGCGCCACATACAGACCAACCAACTCTTGCCGGAGAGAAGAAGCCATGACTGCTATGAGAGGAGAAGACGAGGACGCTCCCACAAGGTGAAGATGCCTGCAAACCACTAAACACGATGTCGATACGCTGCCAACCAACATCAAGAGCAATCTTGTCGCCCGAGCAACACGAGGTGAATGCAATCGATGCTGCCAAACTCTCGAGGCCGCTGCCCCGACCTCCTCTGCTCCATTGCACCCTGCACAGTCCACCAACATACCACCTTCCGGGACCGCCGTCCCGGCATACCACCGCTCGCCATCGAGCTGCAACACCGCACGACTTAGTCACCCACAGCCCAAGCTGAACAGAGCGACCGCTCGCACACCACGGTTGTCGCACCAACTCATCCGGGGCCGCTGCCGCGACGTGAAGTCAGACCGCCCCCTCTAGGACGCGTCGACCGAGCCGACAACCCCATCACACCAGCAACACAGAATTTCCACCACAAGGCATGTTGAGATGTTGCCCCTCCTCATGGAGCCGCATCCACCCATGGTTCCCGAAGCCGCCACCTCGACGCACAAACATCAAACATCCAGGGCCGCCGCCCCGACATCCACCAACCTTGACGACAAGAACCGCGCAAACATCTGCATCTAGCTCTCCAAGGCGATGCCTCCAAGGAGGAAGTGACGTAGCCGCCATCGTCCCCCACTCCGAGAGACCGGAGCTACGGATTTCACCCGGAGAGCCCACCTGCCATGGGGTGGACAGAAGCTCCATGAACACACCTCCAACGAGGAAAATGGCACAGAGGTGCCATCACTGTCGGCACCAACCGAGGTTGGGCAAGGCTTTCGCCTAGAACTCGCCCACAAACCCAAGAAAGGCCAGGTTGCGCAGTCAGATATGGGCATAGAAGCACCAAGACGTAGTAGTAAATCAAAATTTTCCTACGTGTTCACCAAGAGCTATCTATGGAGAAACCAGGAACGAGTAAGGGAAGAGTGCATCTTCATACCTTTGAAGATCGCAAAGAGGAAGCGTTACTAGAACGTGGTTGGTGGAGTCGTACTCGCAGCGATTCAGATCGCGGCGGGATCCGATCTAAGCGCCGAACAACGGCGCCTCCGTGTTCAACACACGTGCAGCCCGGTGATGTCTCCTACGCCTTGATCCAGCAAGGAAGAAGGAGAGGTTGAGGGAGAGCTCCGGCAGCACGACAGCGTGGTGACGGTGGAGCTGCGTGGTCTCCGGCAGGGCTTCGCCAAGCACCGCGGAGAACGAGGAAGAGGAAGGGTAGGGCTGCGCCGACAGAGAGAGAGAGAGAACTCGGGTGTCTGGCAGCCCCCAAAACCGCACATATATATAGGGGGAAAGAGGATGGGTGCGGAAGCCCTAGGGTTCCCTTCCCAGGGCCGGCGGCCAACCCTAGATCAATCTAGGGGGGCGGCCAAGGAGGGAGTGGGAGGGGCGGCGCCCTAGGTGGGCCTAGGGGCCATGTGCCTCTAGGGTTTGCCCCCTCCCACCTCAAGCTGCGCCTTGGGCCCCTTGTGGGGCGCACCAGCCCACCTAGGGCTGGTTCCCTCCCACTTGTGGCCCATGCAGCCCTCCGGTGCCGGTGGCCCCACTTGGTGGACCACTGGAACCCTTCCGGTGGTCCCGGTACGTTACCGGTGATGCCCGAAACTCTTCTGGTGACCAAAACCTCACTTCCTATATATGAATCTTTACCTCTGGACCATTCCGGAACTCCTCATGACGTCCGTGATCTCATCCGGGACTCCAAAAAACCTTCGGTAACCACGTACACTATTTCCCTATAACCCTAGCATCATCGAACCTTAAGTGTGTAGACCCTACGGGTTCGGGAGGCATGTGGACATGACCGAGACACCTCTCCGGTCAATAACCAACAGCGGGATCTGGATACCCATGTTGGATCCCACATCCTCCACGATGATCTCATCAGATGAACGACGATGTCGGGGATTCAATCAATCCCTATACAATTCCCTTTGTCTATCGGTATGACACTTGCCCGAGATTCGATCATCGATATCCCTATACCTTGTTCAATCTCATTACTGGCAAGTCTCTTTACTCGTTCCCTAATACATCATCCCATGGCTAATTCCTTAGTCACATTGAGCTCATTATGATGATGTCTTACCGAGTGGGCTCAGAGATACCTCTCCGTGACACGGAGTGATAAATCCCAATCTTGATTCGTGCCAACCCAACAGACACTTTCGGAGATACCCATAGTGTACC
The DNA here is from genome assembly GCA_022496015.1 of Hordeum marinum. Taxonomy (NCBI): domain Eukaryota; kingdom Viridiplantae; phylum Streptophyta; class Magnoliopsida; order Poales; family Poaceae; genus Hordeum; species Hordeum marinum. The sequence continues at coordinate 553,870,774 of CM039673.1, read as the reverse complement.
TTTATAGCCACCCAGTTACGTTATGACGTTTGGTACACCCAAAGCATTCCTACGGTATCCGGGAGTTGCACAATCTCATGGTCTAAGGAAACGATACTTGACATTAGAAAAGCTTTAGCAGACGAACTACACGATTGTGTGCTATGCTTAGGATTGGGTCTTGTCCATCACATCATTCTCCTAATGATGTGATCCCATTATCAACGACATCCAATCTCCATGGTCATGAAACCTTGACCATCTATTGATCAACGAGCTAGTCAACTAGAGGCTCAATAGGGACATGTTGTGGTCTATGTATTCACACATGCATTACGGTTTCCGGTTAATACAATTATAGCATGAATAATAGACAATTATCATGAACAAGGAAATACAATAATAACCATTTTATTATTGCCTCTAGGGCATATTTCCAATAGTCTCCCACTTGCACTAGAGTCAAAAAACTAGTTACATTATGATGAATCGAACACCCATAGAGTTTTGTGGTTGATCATGTTTTGCTCGTGAGAGAGGTTTAGTCAACGGATCTGCGACATTCCGATCTGTATGTACTTTACAAATATCTATATCTCCCTCCTGAATGTAATCATGGATGGATTTGAAGCGGCGCTTGATGTGTCTTGTCTTCTTGTGAAACCTGGGCTCCTTCGCAAGGGCAATAGCTCTAGTGTTGTCACAGAATAGAGTCATCGGGCCCGACGCATTGGGAATCACTCCTAGGTCGGTGATGAACTCCTTCATCCAGACTCCTTCCTTTGTTGCTTCCGAAGCAGCTATGTACTCCGCTTCACATGTAGATGCTGCCATGACGCTTTGCTTGCTGCTACACCAGCTGACTGCCCCTCCATTTAAAATATGCACATATCCGGTTTACGACTTGGAGTCATCCCGATCTGTGTCGAAGCAAGCATCGACGTAACCCTTTACGACGAGCTCTTCGACACCTCCATATATGAGAAACATGTCCTTTGTCCTTTTTAGGTACTTTAGGATATTCTTGACCGTTGTCCAGTGTTCCACTCCGAGATCACTTTGGTACCTTCCTACCATACTTATGGCAAGGTTCACATCAGGTCCGGTACACAACATGACATACATAATAGAGCCTATGGCTGAAGCATAGGGGATGACACTCATCTCTTCTCTATCCTTTGTCGTGGTCGGGCATTGAGTCGTACTCAATCTCACACCCTGTAACACATGCAAGAACCCCTTCTTGGACTGATCCATATTGAACTTCTTAAATATCTTGTCAAGGTATGTGCTTTGTGAAAGACCTATGAGGCGTCTCGATCTATCTCTATAGATCTTGATGCCTAATATGTAAGCAGCTTCTCCAAGGTCCTTCATTGAAAAACACTTATTCAAGTAGGCCTTTGTGCTTTCCAAAAGTTCTATATTATTTCCCATCAACAATATGTAATCCACATATAATATGAGAAATTCTACAGAGCTCCCACTGACTTTCTTGAAAATACAGGGTTCTCCATAAACCTGTATATACCCAGACGCTTTAATCACCTCATTAAAGCGAATGTTCCAACTCCGAGATGCTTGCACCAGCCCATAGATGGAGCGCTGGAGCTTGCACACCTTGTTAGCATCTTTAGGATCGACAAAACTCTCTGGCTGCATCATATACAGTTCTTCCTTAAGGAAGCCATTAAGGAATGCCGTTTTGACGTCCATTTGCCAGATCTCATAATCATAAAATGCGTCAATTGCTAACATGATTCGGACGGACTTCAGCATTGCTACGGGTGAGAAAGTCTCATCGTAGTCAACTCCTTGAACTTGTTGATAACCCTTAGCGACAAGGCGAGCCTTATAGACGGTCACATTACCATCCGCGTTCGTCTTCTTCTTAAAGATCCATTTATTTTCTATGGCTCTCTTATCATCAGGAAAGTCCACCAAAATCCATACTTTGTTCTCATACATGGATCCTATCTCGGATTTCATGGCTTCAAGCCATTTGTTGGAATCCGGGCCCATCGTCGCTTCTTCATAGTTTGAAGGTTCACCATTGTCCAACAACATGATCTCCACGACAGGGTTGCCGTACCACTTCTGTGCGGAATGTGTCCTAGTGGATCTTCGACGTTCAATAGTAACGTGATCTAAAGTTTCATGATCATCATCATTAACTTCCTCTCCAGTCGGTGTAGGCTCCATGGAAACAACTTCCCGTGTTGCGCTACTCTCCGGTTCAAGTGGAGGTACGATTACCTCATCAATTTCTATTTTCCTCCCACTTACTTCTTTCGAGAGAAACTCTTTCTCGAGAAAGGATCCATTCTTGGCAACAAACACTTTGCCTTCGCATCTGAGGTAGAAGGTATACCCAATAGTTTCTTTGGGGTATCCTATGAAGACGCACTTTTCCGCTTTGGGTTCGAGCTTCTCAGGTTCAAGTTTCTTCACATAAGCATCGCATCCCCAAACTTTTAGAAACGATAGCTTAGGTTTCTTTACAAACCATAATTCATACGGTGTCATCTCAACGGACTTTGACGGTGCCCTGTTTAAAGTGAATGCGACAGTCTCTAATGCATATCCCCAAAATGATAGCGGTAAGTCAGTAAGAGACATCTCTCATAGATCGCACCATATCCAATAGAGTGCGATTGCGACGTTCATACACACCATTTCGCTGAGGTGTGCCAGGCGGCGTGAGTTGTGAAACAATTCCACATTTCCTTAGGCGCGTGCCAAACTCGTGACTCAAATATTCTCCGCCACGATCATATCGTAGGCACTTTATTTTCCTGTCACGTCGATTCTCTACCTCACTCTTAAATTCCTTGAACCTTTCAAAGGTTTCAGACTTGTATTTCATTAAGTAGACATACCAATATCTGCTCAAGTCATCAGTGAGGGTGAAAACATAACGGTAGCCACCGCGAGCCTCGACGCTCATTGGACCACATACATCGGTATGTATTATTTCCAACAAGTCAGTTGCTCGCTCCATTGTTCCAGAGAGCAGAGTCTTGGTCATCTTGCCCATGAGGCATGGTTCGCACATGTCAAATGATTCAAAATCAAGAGACTCCAAAAGTCCATCAGCATGGAGCTTCTTCATGCGTTTGACACCAATATGACCAAGGCAGCAGTGCCACATGTAAGTGGGACTATCGTTATCAACCTTACACTTTTTGGTACTCACACTATGCACATGTGTAACATCACGTTCGAGATTCATCAAAATAAACCATTGACCAGTGGGGCATGACCATAAAACATTTCACTCATATAAATAGAACAACCATTATTCTCAGATTTAAATGAGTAGCCATCTCGCATCAAGCGAGATCCAGATACAATGTTCATGCTCAAAGCTGGTACTAAATAACAATTATTAAGGTTTAAAACTAATCTCGAAGGTAGATGTAGAGGTAGCGTGCCGACGGCGATCACATCGACCTTGGAACCATTCCCGACGTGCATCGTCGCCTCGTCCTTTGCCAGTCTCCACTTATTCTGCAGCTACTGCTTGGAGTTACGAATATGAGCAACTGCACCGGTATCAAATACACAGGAGCTACTACGAGCGCTGGTAAGGTACACATCAATAACAAGTATATCACATATACCTTTAACGTTGTCGGCCTTCTTACCCACTAAACACTTGGGGCAGTTACGCTTCTAGTGACCGGTACCCTTGCAATAAAAGCACTCAGTCTCAGGCTTGTGTCCATGCTTGTTCTTCTTCCCGACAACTTGCTTACCGGGCGCGGCAACAGCTTTGCCGTCCTTCTTGAAGTTCTTCTTACCCTTCCCTTTCTAGAAACTAGTGGTCTTATTCACCATCAACACTTGATGCTCCTTTTTGATCTCGACCTCCGCTGATTTCAGCATCGAGTACAACTCAGAAATGGACTTCTCCATACCCTGCATGTTGTAGTTCATCACAAAGCTCTTGTAGCTAGGTGGAAGCGACTGGAGGATTCTGTCAATGACCGAGTCATCCGGGAGATTAACTCCCAGCTGAGTCAAGCGATTGTGCAACCCAGACATTTTGAGTATGTGCTCACTAACAGAACTATTCTCCTCCATCTTACAGCTGAAGAACTTGTCGGATACGTCATATCTCTCGACCCGGGCATGAGCTTGGAAAACCAGTTTCAGCTCTTGGAACATCTCATATGCTCCATGTTGCTCGAAACGCTTTTGGAGCCCTGGTTCTAAACTGTAAAGCATGCCGCACTGAACCAGGGAGTAATCATCACAGCGTGACTGCCAAGAGTTCGTAACGTCTTGGTCCGCTGGGAAAATGGGTGGGTCGCCTAGAGGTGCATCAAGGACATACAATCTCTTGGAAGCTATGAGGATGATCCTCAAGCTACGGACCTAGTCCGCATAGTTGCTTCCATCATCTTTCAGTTTGGTTTTCTCTAGGAATGCGTTGAAGTTGAGGATGACATTAGCGTTGGCCATTGGATCTACAATATAAATTGTAAAGACAATTTTAGACTAAGTTCATGATAATTAAGTTCACATAATCAAATTATTTAATAAACTCCCTCTTAGATAGACATCTCTCTAGTCATCCAAGTGATACATGATCCATGTCAACTAGCCCATGTCCGATCATGATGTGAGACGGACTAGTCATCCATGGTGAACATCTCCATGTTGATTGCATCTACTATACGACTCATGTTCGACCTTTCGGTCTTCTGTGTTCCGAGGCCATGTCTGTACATGCTAGGCTCGTCAAGTCAACCTAAGTGTTTCGCGTGTGTAAATCTGGCTTACACCCGTTGGATGCGAACGTTAGAACATATCACACCCGATCATCACGTGGTGCTTCGGAACAACGATCCTTAGCAACGGTGCATAGTTAGGGTGAACACCTTTCTTGAAATTTTATTGAGAGATCATCTTATTTACTACCGTCGTTCTAAGAAAATAAGATATAAACATGATAAACATCACATGCAATCAATATAGTGACATGATATGGCCAATATCATCTTGCTCCTTTGATCTCCATCTTCGGGGCACCATGATCATCACTGTCACCCGCACGACACCATGATATCCATCATCATGATCTCCATCATCGTGTCTTCATGAAGTTGTCTCGCCAACTATTACTTCTACTACTATGACTAACGTTGAGCAATAAAGTAAAGTAATTACATGGCGTTTATGATTGACACGCATGTCATACAATAAAATAAGACAACTCATATGGCTCCTGCCGGTTGTCATACTCATCGACATGAAAGTCGTGAATCCTATTACAAGAACATGATCAATCTCATACATCACAATGCATCACATCACATCATTTGGCCATATCACATCACAAGGCATATGCTGCAAAAACAAGTTAGACGTCCTCTAATTTGTAGTTGCAACTTTTTACGTGGCTGCTATAGGTTTCTAGCAAGAACGTTTCTTACCTACGCCAAAACCACAACGTGATATGCCAACTGCTATTTACCCTTCATAAGGACCCTTTTCATCGAATCCAATCCGACTAAGGTGGGAGAGACAGACACCCTAGCCACCTTATGCAACAAGTGCATGTCAGGCGGTGGAACCGGTCTCACGTAAGCGTACGTGTAAAGTTGGTCTAGGCCGCTTCATCCCACAATACTGCCGAATAAAGATAAGACTAGTAGTCGTAAGCAAATTAACAAGATCAACGCCCACAACAACTTTGTGTTCTACTCGTGCATAGATTCTACGCATAGACCTAGCTCATGATGCCACTGTTGGGAGACGTACTAGTAAATCAAAATTTTCCTACGTGTTCACCAAGATCTATCTATGGAGAAACCAGCAACGAGTAAGGAAAGAGTGCATCTTCATACCTTTGAAGATCGCAAAGCAGAAGCGTTACTAGAACACGGTTGGTGAAGTCGTACTCACAGCGATTCAGATCGTGTTGGAATCCGATCTAAGCGCCGAACAATGGCGCCTCTGCGTTCAACACACATGCAGCCCGGTGACGTCTCCTACGCCTTGATCCAGCAAGGAAGAAGGAGAGGTTGAGGGAGAGCTCCGGCAGCATGACGGCGTGGTGATGGTGGAGCTGCGTGGTCTCCGGCAAGGCTTTGCCAAGCACCACGGAGAACGAGGAAGAGGAAGGGTAGGGCTGCGGTGAGAGAGAGAGAGACCTCGTGTGTCTGGAAGCCCCCAAAACCCCACATATATATAGGGGAAGGAGGAGGGGTGTGGCAGCCCTAGGGTTCCCTCCCCAGGGTCGGCGGCCAACTCTAGATCAATCTAGGGCCATGGCCAAGGAGGGAGTGGGAGGGGCGGCACCCTAGGTGGGCCTAGGGCCCATCTGCCTCTAGGGTTTGCCCCCCTCCCACCTCAAGCTGCGCCTTGGCCCCTTATGGGGTGCACCAGCCCACCTAGGGCTGGTTCCCTCCCACTTGTGGCCCATGCAGCCCTCCGGTGCCGGTGGCCCCACTTGGTGGACCCCGGAACCCTTCCGGTGGTCCCGGTACGTTACCGGTGATGCCCGAAACTCTTCCAGTGACCAAAACCTCACTTCCTATATATGGATCTTTACCTCCGAACCATTTCGGAACTCCTTGTGACGTCCGGGATCTCATATGGGACTCCGAACAACCTTCGGTAACCACGTACACTATTTCCCTATAACCCTAGCATCATCAAACCTTAAGTGTGTAGACCCTATGGGTTCGGGAGGCATGTAGACATGACCAAGACACCTCTTCGGTCAATAACCAACGGTGGGATCTGGATACCCATGTTGGCTCCCACATGCTCCATGATGATCTCATCGGATGAACCACGATGTCGGGGATTTAATCAATCTCGTATACAATTCCCTTTGTCTATTGGTATGACACTTGACCGAGATTCGATCATCTATATCCCTATACCTTGTTCAATCTCGTTACCGGCAAGTCTCTTTACTCGTTCCGTAATACATCATCCCGTGGCTAACTCCTTAGTCACATTGAGCTCATTATGATGATGTCTTACCAAGTGGGCCTAGAGATACCTCTCCGTCACACGGAGTGACAAATCCCAGTCTCGATTCGTGCCAACCCAACAGACACTTTCAGAGATACCCGTAGTGTACCTTTATAGCCACCCAGTTACGTTTTGACGTTTGGCACACCCAAACATTCCTACGGTATCCGGGAGTTGCACAATCTCATGGTCTAAGGAAACGATACTTGACATTAGAAAAGATTTAGCTGACGAACTACACGATCTTGTGCTATGCTTAGAATTGGGTCTTGTCCATCACATCATTCTCCTAATGATGTGATCCCGTTATCAACGACATCCAATGTCCATGGTCATGAAACCGTGACCATCTATTGATCAACGAGCTAGTCAACTAGAGGCTCACTAGGGACATGTTGTGGTCTATGTATTCACACGTGCATTACGGTTTCCGGTTAATACAATTATAGCATGAATAATAGACAATTATCATGAACAAGGAAATACAATAATAACCATTTTATTATTGCCTCTAGGGCATATTTCCAACACAGCCATGGATCCACGGAGTAGCCGTTAGATCCACGCACCACGGCTCCCTGCCGACAAGAACCAACAACATTGAGCCCAAGGCCACCACCCCGGCGTCCTCCACTCCCTCTGCAGACTCCAGTAACTACTGCCCGCGCCAGAGAGTAGCAGCAGCAGCAGACATGGAGCCCCTCCACCCGCCGGACGGACAGGAGAAGCTAGATCCAGACGAGTCCGACCAAATCCAACCCACCCCACCCGCCTTCTCCGCACAACCGCCGACACATCCCGACCGGAGACGCACGAGGCCGCCTCGCCGGCAGCCGCCGCCCCCAATGCACAATGCGCCACCGGCAACTGGAACAAGCGCCGCCAGCCGTTGCTCCCACCCCCTGAGAACTGAGCAACGGAGAAGTCCCCGTTGCAGCCACCACCACACGGGCTTTTCTTGGAGGTGGCCACAGGCGGCGGCGAGAGGGGTAGGGGCAGTGGAGGGCGTTGCTGGCAGCGAGGGATCGAGTAGCCGCCCGTGTCACCTAACCTAGACGACGCGGGGACCAGCGAGGAGGGGGGCTGCCGACCGTCCTTGCCATTTTTATTCAATCAGACTATGCATATGTGGTGAACGCTCTCAAAGAAACTGAAGCAGACAGATCCTATCTACGCTATCTAGTGCAAGAAATTAAGGAGATGCCAGAGGATAGGGGCTCGTTTTCCTTCAAACCGGTCCTTTATGTAATGAGTGAACTACAAAAAAAACCACCAGATTGATGCATAAGTTTGCAGAAAATACTAGTTTACGAATTTGGGCCAAAAACCACTAATTCTGGGCCTAATGTTTTGCAGAAAACAGTGATCGGTCTCTTTGGACATTCTAAACCAATATTATGACATACGGGTCCTGCAAAAGCTGACGTGCATAAGTGTTGGTCCCTGGTATTTTTGCATAGGCATCCTTGGGAAAAGATCCAAAAAGCAATTAGGTCCTAGGTCATGAGCACGGTTGTTGCTTGCTTGCGCACCGTCGCACGGCTAGTGCTCCACTGCAGCTGCTTGCTCCGTTGTTGCTGCTTTGCTCCGCTGCTACCGCTTGCGCGCCGCCGCATGGCCGCTGCTTGCTCCGCCCCTGCTGCTTCTGCCAAGGTTGTCAGAAAATCGTGATTTTGAATCGGATTGAAACTCTAATGATAGGATCACAACTCGTAGAATCTTCACTATCCATATTTTAGAAATGTAGATTCTATGAACTAAAATCGTAGAATCAGAGGGTTAGTTTGGATCGTACAGTCATAGAATCGTATAACAAAATCGCGATTCTGACAACCTTGCCTTCTGTTGCTGCTTCTGCATCATTGCTGCTTGCTCCACTGTTGCTGCTTGCTCTGTTGCTGCTTCTTGCAGCCGCCACGTTGCTGCTGGTTCTGCACCGTCACACCATTGTTGCTTGCTCCACTCCTGTTGATGCTTTCGCGCTGCCGCTCCATTGTTCCTTGCTCCGCTGTTCTGCTTCTTTCATGCCGCCGCGTTGTTGTTGCTTCTACGCCGTTGTTGCTTGCTCTGATGATGCTGCTTCCTCAGTCGTAGCTCACACCCGTGATGCGCGTTGCCGTTGCTGCTTGCTCCGTTTCAGGCCCTGAATCTCGAGGACCACGACGACGAGGACTTGCGGCAACGGCTGGTCCTCGCCGACGTCTAGGGGCGCACCTCCTCTTCTCTCTGTATCGGGTGGGGAGGGAGAGTTGTTTTGGGGACAAAGATTTTTTTGGAAAAAGACTAGTTATCAAATGTGGAACCCACATGCCACAATTGTCATTAAAATGGTCTAAGTCATCCATTAGTTTTTCTGCAAAATATTAGTCCAAGAATTAGTGGTTTCTAGCCCAAATTCGTAAACTAGTGTTTTCTGCAAACCTATTCTTCAATGTGTTTTTTTGCAATTCACTCTTTACATAATAGGATTGCAGATTATTTAGCTTATATGTCAAGAGGAGACTACCGAACTAAGTTGTGGGTGCAGGATACTCCAAATGCTCTTGGATTATACTCTTGTTCCTTAATTAATAAATCTCATGTTTTGAGTCAAAAAAGTGATTTTGTGGATGCCCTTAACAAATTATCCGCACCATAAGTCTCAAGCTACACAAACTCAACACTCCTTACTCCAAGGTGACCACGAGTACTCTATTTCGCTTGAAGGCATGAAGGCTAAGGGTTCCTTTGATTTAAAGAAATTTCATAGGACTTTTGGTGGATTTGGACCCTTAGGAAATTTTTCTTTGATGGACGTTCGATTCGTAGGATTGATATCCTTAAAAAAAATTCCATATGATCCATTTGTACTATATTTTGGAGGAAAATTTCCATCCACTCAAACATTTTGTAGAATTCTTTGTTTTTCCTTTGCTATCAAACATTCTTTCAAATCATGTAGGGTACTATAGGACATGTCATCCTATTCCTGCATTTTCCCTATTCCTTCGCTTTGAGGATCCTGCGAATCAAAGAAGCCTTGCTTATATATAGCTGATTTCTGACTGTTGCAATTTGTATGACGACCTTCTAATTTGTTGTGTAGAATTTTGTGTGCTAACTCATTAGATAATAAAAACATAAAATTTAAAGGCACATTCAATAGCAAGAAACATTCAAAGACTTCCATCATATAAAAGAAGAAAGATGTAATTGGGCAAAATAGAAAAGACAAGTCATGCGAGGGAGCGTATGTCCTGGTCAAAGTGTAACAAACAACGTCCAATAAACCTATCAAATAGTTTATAATATAAAACAAAACATATAGCTGGAATAGCTCAGTTGGCCAGAGCGTGTGGCTGTTAACCACAAGGTCGGAGGTTCAAGCCCTCCTTCTAGCGACTTTTCTATTTTATTTTCTTCTTATGTAATTTTTTGACTGTCATCCCTCCTTCTAGCGTTTTTATTTATTTTCATGTACATTTTCGTTTGTCAAAACTCTCATCTGATTTGAGTTCTTGAATTCCCATTTTTTAACCAGATCATATAAAGAGTTTCCTTCTAGCGACTTCTCTATTTTAGTTTCTTCTTATGTAATTTTTTGTCTGTCAAACTGTCATCCCTCCTTCTAGCGTTTTTTTTATTTTCATGTACATTTTTGTTTGTCAAAACTCTCATCTGATTTGAGTTCTTGAATTCCCATTTTTTAACCAGATCATATAAAGAGTTTCCTTCTAGCGACTTCTCTATTTTATTTTCTTCTTATGTAATTTTTTGTCTGTCAAACTGTCATCCCTCCTTCTAGCGTTTTTTTTATTTTCATGTACATTTTTGTTTGTCAAAACTCTCATCTGATTTGAGTTCTCGAATGCCCATTTTTTAACCAGATCATATAAAGAGTTTCCTGCTATATTTCGTTCATGGTTAATTCCTGCTTTCCCTCCTTCTAGCGACTTTTGATTTTATTTTCTTCTTATGTAATTTTTTGTCTGTCAAACTGCCATTCCTCCTTCTAGCATTTTTTTTATTTTCATGTACATTTTTGTTTGTCAAAACTCTCATCTGATTTGAGTTCTTGAATTCCCAATTTTTAACCAGATCATATAAAGAGTTTCCTGCTATATTTCATTCATGGTTAATTCCTGCTTTTTATACATATATAAAAGGCGCAAGGAACGCCTCACTTTAAATTAATAAAGCCCACATGGGTCACGAGTTTTAATTTTGGAAAAAGAACAATATCTATTACAAAGATCCACCAGAAGTACAAAAGGCCTAAAAAACATAATAAAAATTAAATTGAGGTCCACAGACCACCGAACAACCACTGTCGTTATTAGAATGAACCGTCGATGCGGCGCTGTCGTCGTTCCCATACTGGAGCCAGCCTGACCTTGTCGATGACAGTTGAGAATTCTTCATGCATGTCCCCCTAAGGACAAGCGCCCTAAAACCGTAGTGTTCGTCGTTGAATTCTTCAATCGACACCAAATCTCGTTGTTGATTATTTTTCTTATGTACATTTTGTCTGTCAAATTGTCATCCCCCCTTCTAGCTTTTTTATTTATTTTTATGTACATTTTTGTTTGTCAAACTATCATCTGATTTGAGTTCTCAAATTTTCATTATTTTACCAGATCATATGAAGGTTTTCCTGCTATATTTTGCTTATGGTTAATTTCTGCTTTTTATAGATATAAAAGGTGCAAGGAATGCCCCGCTTTAAATTAATAAATCCCAAACGGGTCACAAGGTCTTTTATTTGCAAAAAGGAACAAGATATATTACAAAGATCCGTAGAAGTAATTTTGAAGCAATGCAGCTGGAATAGCTCAGTTGGCTAGAGCGTGTGGCTGTTAACCACAAGGTCGGAGGTCTATTTTTTCTGAACATATCTTGTTTTCTTGCTATATATGTCCTGAACTCCTGATGTCTTTTACAGATATTTGTCCGCGTGGTTCTTTTATGCTTTTAACCATATTAACATTCGTGCGCGTATGATATAAAGAGAAATCCAAATGTATTACTTTAATATCAAAGATTTCTTCTAGCGCGTTTAATTTATTTTTTCTGAACATATCTTGTTTTCTTGCTATATATGTCCTGAACTCCTGATGTCTTTTACAGATATTTGTCCGCGTGGTTCTTTTATGCTTTTAACCATATTAACATTCGTGCGTGTATGATATAAAGAGAAATCCAAATGTATTACTTTAATATCAAAGATTTCTTTTTGACTAATTGGACAACTTTGGTAGAGAATAAGTACTATTGGTTCAAGCCCTCCTTCTAGCATATTTCCAAAAAAAACATGTACAAATTTTGTGAGTGACAGGGTATATTCTTTTTAAAAGCATATCATGTTTTCTTGCTATATTTGTCTTAGTGTCTTTTGCAGATATTTTTCGACACGATTGATTTATGGTTTTATGCATATTAATTTTTCATGCACGTATCGTATAAAAGAAATCCAAATGGATTATTTTAAATTTTTAATACCAGGTTTCATGATTTTGTACTATTGGTCAACATAGCTAAAGAATAATTATTTGTCGAAGATGTGCAAATTTGCCCCTTTTTTCATATATGATGCCCTTTCTAGAGAAATTCTTTTGTTATTTTCATGATTGGCATCAGAGGGACAAAGTATTCTTTCTAAAATCAAATATTTTTTCCTGCAATATTTGTCTTAATGTCCTTCATAGATATTTGTCCGCGCGGTGGAGTTACGGTTTTATATCAACTTTCATGAGCCTCCCGGCACGCATGTGTTATGAAAAAAGTATTATTTTAATATCATGTTTTCCTGCTATATTTATTTTACTATTGGATAAATTTTGCAGAGAATAAGTAGACGTTGAAGATATGTGAATTTGCCTTTTCTATATAATGCATTAGTATTCTCCCTGCTTAAGAAAACGTGATAACACAATGTATACCAGTGTTTTGTTCCAAAAATGTTTTAAAAATTGCAATGAGAAGAGAACATTGCAGATGGTGGCATGTATGCTGCCATACTACTCCCTCCGTTCCTAAATATAAGTCTTTCTAGAGATTTAACTAGGAAATACATACGGATGTATATAGACATACTTTAAAATGTAAATTCATTCATTTTGTTCCGTATGTAGTCCATAGTGAAATTTAGAGAAAGCTTATATTTAGAAACGGAAGGAGTACTTCGCAAAAAAAACACGGAAGGAGTACATATGATCCCATTTTTCAGCACATGTAAGGGTACCACATCGTCATCATTTTTTTTATGTTTAGCAACAAATTATTCCGCCAAAGCCAACATCATCGTCAATCTTTGTTTTTGTCACAAAAAATCGTTCCACCGAAACCAGAAGTTCAGGAGGCTTGTAATTTTGTCCTCGACCAATTTATTGCTATACATTCCTGCAGCAATATGTGTGGTATTATCTAGTTTTGTAAAAACATAATGATTTTTCTAATGTATTCATTTCGGCCCTCATTTTGGAGAAAGTATGGTATTTCAATAGACATTTTTACCTTTTTTAGAATATAGAGATTTTACTTTGACACGGTTTGAAATAACGAAATGGCTATCCCTGATTCCAGTAAATTCCATATTCACCTGGTCCCATTTTATCTTATTTCCTCGCTGTGCCTACGATTGTGTGTCTCTCCTACTCCCTCCGTTCATAAGTATAAGTCTTTTTAAAGATTTCACTACGAATTACATACAAATATATATAAACATATTTTAGAGTTTAGATTCAATTATTTTGCTCCGCATGTAGTCCGTAGTGAAATATTTAAAAAGACTTATATTTAGGAACGGGGGAGTATATGTCATCCAACCAACATGTGTGAAATTTTCATGCCGGTTTTTTCCTACATGCATATTTGAAACTTGTTTTTGACATAAAAATGAAATTCACCGGTTGTCGCTCCTTTTTATATTTCAGTAATCTTTTGAGCTTCTTGTTGTTTTGAGATAATCTTTTGAGCTTCTGTCCGCGTTTCAAATCGAGGGCTATACGTTGGGCCCATACACAATGGGTTGGTAGCTAGCTTACCACTGTCTCTGGAGGCCCAAACACACCGGTGAGCTACCGAATTCTCTGGCGCGACGGCGAACCTCTCGGGGAAAAAAAGGCGACGCGGCGGCGCTGCAGCCGGCGGCCACCCCACAAAGCGCTCACGGGAACGAGCGGATCAATACCAGGTGCATCGGCTGTGCCCCCTGCTTCGCGACGGTCTTCTCCGGTGCCGTGGGGATCGCGCCCTCTGCAGCCGACTTGTAAGCACTCTCTGCTCTTTACTCCTCGCCTGCACTTGAATCTTCAAATGTGACCGGGGGGCTGGCATTTTGGGAGGTTTTTCGCATTTCGAGCACGGCGGCTAAGCAAAGCCGATGCTCTGATCGAAATTGAGTCCATGATGCGGAACTCAGGATAGTTTTGCAACTCAGGCATTTGGATGAGGCCGGTACATGTTATTGCCTTGCAGGTGTATGATGAAATGCTTAAGCCAGATTCGATGATTATAAATGTTATCTCTTCCATGATTGTTCGATCCGTTACCGCTTTGTATACTTTCGTTTACTCGCTTAGAGAAACAACAAGGTTCTGCTGTGGCCAGTGTGCCTCACTGCTCACTAAGCATTGTTTAGATGGGCAAGGCTTGGGCCTGATATCAGGGTATTTTGGTCCCCTTTTTTTTTCCAGCACTGCCAGTGGTCACGCAAATAAAATATCGGTTTACCTTACGGAATTCATCAGGTTTTGCACTTGTGGCAGTGTGGATGCCTATGATCGAGTAAATCATGCGGGGAAAGCTTTGGATAAGATTTGCTCCCTTTCTTGCTAAGCGTTATGTCTCTACCTGCCGGACCACATTATCTTCATCTGCATCGTCCTCGGTATTACAACCATGGCTCTTTATTGGTCTCGGTAACCCCGGTGAGAAGTACCAATCCACCAGACACAATGTAAGTTCTCCTCATGTTTTGTCTGGAATTCACCGGCTCAGCTTTATTCTCATAATTCTGTTGGTATTGTCTTTTGCCTTGCAGGTTGGTTTTGATATGATAGATGCATTTGCAGAGTCTCAGGGCATAACCCTGGCCACACATCATTTCAAAGCACTATTTGGTGAAGGTTTGGCTCCATCTGTATATCCCTCAGAAAGAATGTTTCTCTTTACTCTTTGAGTAATGCATATTATGTTTTCAAAGTACAAAGAGTTGAATTTAATTGTAGTGCCGGCCTTCCGCAGGGGTGGTAGATGGTGTCCCTGTTTTGCTTGCCAAGCCTCAAACATACATAAATCTGAGTGGTGAATCTGTAAGCAACAGTTTTGGAAGACTTCTTCAAATTTAATACTATACATTTTTCATGCGATGCAGTTCATTTTTACTAGCTTGAATGTGAACCACGACAGCAAGTTAAATGATTGTGACGATGACACCCCTGTGTGTTTTCCTTTTCTTATTACAGGCTGGTGCACTTGCCGCCTATTATAAACTGCCACTTCACCGTGTCATAGTGGTGAGCGCTTGTTTTCTAATCTTCATCGGCGCCACCTTATATAGTGATCTGACTTCTCTGTTTTATGAGTTTTAGGCATATGATGACACGGACCTGCCATGTGGAGTTCTCCGTTTACAACCTAAAGGAGGGTATGGACGTCACAATGGGTTGGTAAACCTTAACTCTATGTGCTCTCTGAAAGAGTTTTATTCCTGGGTCAAAAGATTCCAAAGGGAAAACCATGTATTCATGCATTGTGGTTAAATACAGAAATAATAAAAAGCATAGATCTGTAATTTATCAGTTTAAAATGTCAGACCGTTGTCTTAGACCTCTAATCTAGTCTGCTGGTATGCCCTTAGGAGATACACTGTTTCAGTGAAGCGGTAATCGTTATGCTACTTATCGTTAAGAAACAGAGGTTGCCAGAACTTCTCTTCCGTTCTGTAGATTTTTTTACAAGTGGAAAAAGCTTGTTCATTTCATTGATAAAGCAGGTGTGTCGAATTAGTAATTATACTTCATATTTGTTTTGTATTCCTGAATGCACACGTTTTTTCTTTTCATTTCATCATGCTACCATGATCCTTTTAGTGCACTTGTTTCTACTGGCCATTTAACAGACTTTGACATTAAGTCAGTTACTTGAAAATCATCTTCCGAACATGAGCACTCTTTAATGAGTGTCATAGGATTCTCCGTCATTAAATTTGGTATTTGCGTATGGATGCAGACCATTGGCACTCTCAAATCTATGTGATGTTCTGTCAGATGAGGGTTTTATTTAATCTTGATAGGGAACATTTACGTGGTTAGTTTATCAGGTTGAAGAGTGTGATCTACCATTTTTGCAAGAACCGGGAATTTGGTCGATTAAGGATTGGTAGGTTTGACAACTGAAGGATTAAGATTTTATTTTCCTTTTCTGGACCAAAAAAATAATCATAGTTTGGCATATGTAGGGATTGGACGACCACCTGGTCAGATGGATCCCAAAGCCTTTGTGCTTCAGAAGTTCAACAAGACTGGTCGGGAACGGGTAAATCTTTATTGCTTTTACCATGCAGTTCAAGTTCAATGTTATGCTTCTTTCTATTATCTTGTCTTAATTGTTATTAGCTCTTAATATTAAAACGACTTCATCTGTTCTATGGGTACATGATCATGTCCATTAATTTGCTAGGAAAGGTATGACCAAACAGTATTGTATAAGCACGCTCTTAACTTAGTCTACATCAGTTTAACCTTGGTGAGTTTTTTGCAATGTTGATTGCAATACGGCAAACACCTTATTTGTATGGGCAGTTTTAATTGAGTAGCCCATTTTATGACTGCATACTATTTTTAATTAGTACTCTTGAGAGTCAGCAATAGAAGGAATCTTGGGCATTAAGATGGTGTCCAAAACTCAAATTTGGTGATCAGTATATTCTGAGACAACTCGGCTTAACCATATTCTTTTCATATGATCAAACTAGATGCGGATAGATATTGTGCTTCAAACTGAACATAGTCTGACTGACTGACTGACTGACTCGAGCGGTATTCCACGGTCGGTCGGAAGAAGTATACTAGAATAAGGTTCTATGTTGAATGTTGTATACATTAACCGGAAACTTATTGTGTTTTGCTTCTTCCTGTTTTGAACCTAGATTGATTCAGCCATAAAAGAGGGGTGCGACATTCTGAAGATGGTGGTGACCAAGGGTCTGACGGAGGCGGCGAGAGTTTCAAATGTGGATCAGAAGTACAAGCATCTGGTCTCACATGACCAGCAGTTGTAATTCACACAAGATGACTACAAACCGCTTGGGGCTGGAGAAATGTTGTGTGCTCTTCTGCAAGGTCTGACGTGCCTGTGCAGTTTTAACAGGAAAGGAGGAAGAGCGGTGTACGTCGGCCCATTCCATTCCAGCAGATGCGCTCATGTGGTTGCGATTTCTGAGGTGTTTTTGAAATTGTGTCGCTGGATGATGGTCTGACGATGAGCGGCCTACTGGCAAGGCTTAGGTACGAACCATGTGGATCTGGGCGTGGTACGGGTCGGCGACCGTCGTCGTCTATCTCATCTCCTGTCGCAAATAAAACTTGGCAGATGTGTCGCCTCCCCAACCTCATCTCTCCACGTAGGAACGCACATCACAGGTAGTGACCCCGAATGTCATCAAAAAGGCAGACCAACACTATGTGACAGCTTACCATTTAAAATTCAAATCCTATGATAAAAAATCCGAGTCCAAAGAAGTCACCAGACTCTAGCGGATGGATGGAGGTTTTTCCCTTCAGTTTTGCTAAGTTCGTTATGTCCCGGTCAATATCATATTTTTTTTGATCTTACATGAAGATTTGTGGAAAAAAATAGTTTTTTTCTTCTTATATTAGTATATAAGAAAAAAAACTGTTTTGTTTTTTGCATGAATCTTCATGTACAAAATATCATGTACTCCGGACTAGGAATACTATATCATATACTGCAGACACATAAAAGAAAATCATATACTCCCGGGAGTACTATATCAGTTTTAGTTGGACTTTGTGGCCATCACTGAGTCGGGTAGACATGATTTCCAGACATGTGATCTTGACCACTTTTCATCTGGTAATGATTATGTATGTCATGTCTTACCCCCGTCCGCAAGGTTAGGTGGAATTTTGCTTGGCATCCACTCAACATACCTGGAACTTTTGTCCATGTCAAAGGGTGAGTATCATATCAAATTTCACCTTCGAAACAGGTCTGACAACTTTCTTTGGAGCCTGATGGTTGTATATGGCGCCGCTCAAGAGGAGTTTAAGTCTGTTTTTCTTAAGGAAATTGTTAATACCTGCCAAGACAATCCTCACCCTAATGTTAATCGAGGGAGGGGGGGGTCAATATCCTTCGATATCAGCAGGAAAAAAACAATGATCGGTTTGACACTAGATGGTCTTTCCTCTTCAACGATGTCATTGATAGCTTGGACTTGAGGGAGCTCACTATGTCTAGTCGTGAGTTCACCTGGACCAATAATCGATCTATTTCAACTTATGAAAAACTTGATCGGGTGCTAGTAACCACAGACTGGGAATATAAATATCCCCTGGCCTCGGTACGGGCGCTAGAAAGAATTGAGGCCTTATCGGATCATGCTCCATTGCTAACCGATTTTGGACAAACAACTCCAAGCTCTAACACTCCACGGTTTAAAATCAAGCTGGGATGGCTCATTAGAGAGGGATTTCACGACCTGGTTAAGAAGGTGTGGGCGCGTCAACCTCGGGGTAACACGCCCATTCAACGATGGAACAATCGAATTCGCGCATTGCGTCGATTCCTCCGTGGATGGGCTAAACATACTGCTGGCATATATAAAAAAGAAAAGTTGCGTCTATCTACCTTAATCGATACCCTTGATAAAATTACGGAGGTGAGGCCCCTTTCTGCTGTTGAGATCGAGCAAAAAAGGCGTCTAAATGAGCAGATCACCCGTCTTTTACACAAGGAAGAGATTAAATGGTACCAACGGTGCAAGGCTGACTCGCTTGTTCAAGGTGATGGCAATACGAATTTCAAATGTTGGCAAATGGCAGACATAGAAAGAAACGTATTTTCGCACTTGACCAGGACGAAGGCCGTATCGAGGGTGATGTACCACTCAGAAACTTCATTAGTAAGTACTACAAAGAGCTTTTTGGACCTTCAGTTGAAAGTTCCTTTACGCCGGATGAGTCTAATACACATGACATCCCTCAAGTTTCAGAGGCGGAAAATGATTTTTTAACCTCTCCGTTCACTGAGGAGGAAATCCACACTTCGGTGTTTCGAATGGAACACAACAAGGCCACTGGGCCAAACGGGTTTCCGGCAGAGTTTTATCAATGTTTTGGGGATATGATTAAGGTGGATTTGGTGTAGTTGTTTAACCAATTACACACACAAAACCTTGACATTGCCCGTTTAAACTTTGGGGAAATTATTCTACTGCCCAAGACTAAGGAGGCTAGTCGTATTCAACAATATCAACCGATTTGCCTCCTAAATGCTTTAAAATCTTTACAAAGGTTGCAACAAATCGATTGGATGGGGTGGCTGACCATGTGGTCAAACCCACTCAAATGGCGTTTATGCAAGGATGCAATATACTAGATGGAGTGGTTGTGCTGCATCAAATCGTACATGAGCTTCATCGTAAAAAGTTGAGCGGAGTCATCCTGAAAATTGACTTCGAAAAGGCCTATTATAAAGTAAAATGACCCTTTCTCTTGCAAACTTTATGCATGAAGGGGTTTTCGCCAAAATGGCGCCGATGGGTAGATAGTTTTGATTCTGGTGGTAGTGTGGCTATCAAAGTCAACGATGATGTTGGCAATTATTTTCAGACCAAGAAGGGCCTTCGCCAAGGGGACACCATAGCCCCTATTTTGTTTAACATCACGACCGATATGTTAGCTATCCTTATTGAGAGGGCTAAGGTGGCCGGTCAAATTAGTGGTGTTATTCTACATTTAGTAGAAGAAGGTTTGTCTATTCTACAATATGCGGATGATAATATTCTCTTTATGGATAATGACCTAGATAAAGCAAGAAACCTCAATCTGCTTTTATGCGCATTTGAGGAGCTATCTGGTCTTAAAAATAATTTTTCATAAAAGACAACTTTTTTGCTTTGGCGACGTTGCAGAGTCGGCAGCTGAGTATGTTGGCATTTTTGGCTGCCAGCTGAGACAGTTCCCGATTTGGTATCTTGGTATTTCGATTTATTACCGGCGCTTAACTATCGCTGAGTGGAAGTATATGGAAGAGAGACTTGAGAAATGGCTAGCCAGTTGGAAGGCCAAGCTCTTGTCATATGGGGAACAACTGATTTTGATCAATTCCATCCTTAGCAACATGGTTCTTTACA
The DNA here is from genome assembly GCA_022496015.1 of Hordeum marinum. Lineage (NCBI taxonomy): Eukaryota > Viridiplantae > Streptophyta > Magnoliopsida > Poales > Poaceae > Hordeum > Hordeum marinum. The sequence goes on along the minus strand of CM039673.1, from coordinate 553,850,442 downwards.
TGTTGTCTTTCTTTCACTTATCGAAAGGGGTTCTTCAGCGTTTGGATTGCTTTAGATCCAGATTTTTTGGCAATGCGATAATGAATCCAAGAAATATCGGTTGGCTAGGCGGACTGTATTATGCCGCCCTAAAAGTCAATGGGGCCTTGGAATTCAAGATCTTGAGAAAAAAACATCGCTCTTTTGAGTAAATGGGTCTATAAATTACTCACTGAAAATGGAGTGTGGCAGGAAATCATTCGTAACAAATACGTGGGGTCCAAAGCTATCTCTCAAGTTCATTGGAAACCTGGTGATTCACATTTTTGGTATGGTGTTATGAAGGCCAAGGAATTCTTTTTTCAGTTTGGTACTTTCTCACTTAGGGATGGTTCTCAGGTTCGATTATGAAAAGATACCTGGCTAGGCACCACCCCACTTATGGTGGGGTACCCTAACTTGTACAGGATTGTGAGACACAAATTTGTCATGATCAAACAAGTTTTGGGACAAACAAACCCTGATATTTCTTTTCGTAGGGACCTCTTTACTTGGCGGCATGGAATTAATTACTCTCTCGTTTGGAGGATATTCAACTGACAACTGAGCCGGACAAGTTTCGATGGAAGCTGATCAGAATGGCAGTTTCTCAGTGAAGTCCTTGTACGATGCAATGGTTCATAGTGATGGTCTCGTTGATAACAAAAAATTGTGGAAGCTATAAATACCTCTAAGAGTGAAGATATTCCTCTAATTTTGAAGGAGAAGGGTCATATTAACTAGAGATAACCTGGCACGACGTAACTGGCAAGTTAGTAAAACATGTGTTTTTCTGCCAACATGACAAGTCTATTAAACACTTATTTTTTGAGTGTAAGTTTCTTCGGGCAGTATGGGCCATTGTTCAAGTAGCCTCCAATCTATATCCCCACGTAGTGCACGTAACATGTTCGGCAATTGGTTGCGTGGTATCGATAAACAATTTTCTAGAAATTTTCTCGTGAGGGCGGCTGCCTTATGTTGGGCATTGTGGTTTACCTGGAATGATGTGGTTTTTAATAATAAATGTGTTTCTTCTCCTATGCAGGTTATTCATGCATGCACACGATGGCTCCGTACTTGATCTATCTTGTAGAGGCCGGAGGATAGAGACCTTTTTATGATGGCGTCTACCTGGTTGGAGCGTACGGCCAGGGAGGTTTTCTCCCTCCATGGATGACGGTGTAATCTTCGGATAGGATCTACCCCGCCCTAGGATGGATTGATTTATTTTTGCTACAAAACATTTTTTTGGTTTTTTGGACTTTTTGGCTGTGTGCATCATGCTATGCAGAGACCGGACATTCTTTCGATGCGGTTGTATCACCTTGATAAATCAATTCAATTTTTTTTAGAAAAGGATGTTGGGAGACGTAGTAGTAAATCAAAAAAATTCCTACGATCACCAAGATCTATCCATGGAGAAACCAGCAACGAGTGGGGAGAGATTGCATCTTCATACCTTTGAAGATCGCTAAGCGGAAGCGTTACAAGAACGCGGTTGGTGGAGTCGTACTCGCAGCGATTCAGATCGCGGTGGATTCCGATCTCAGCGCCGAACAACGGCGCCTCCGCGTTCAACACACGTGCAGCCTGGTGACGTCTCCTACGCCTTGATCCAGCAAGGAGGAAGGAGAGGTTGAGGGAGAGCTCCGGCAGCACGACGGCATGGTGACGGTGGAGCTACGTGAACTCCGGCAGGGCTTCGCCAAGCGCTACGGAGAAAGAGGAAGAGGAAGGGTAGGGCTGCACCGAGAGAGAAAGAAGTCGTGTCTCAAATCAGCCCAAACCCTTGCATATATATAGGAGGAGGGAGAGGGAGGGCTGCCTTGGCCCCTCCTCCAAGGAGGAGAGCTTCGGCCGAATGTGGGGAAGAGTCCACCTCCCACAAGGGAGGTGGATCTCCTCCTTTTAAATCCTTTTGCCCTTTATCTCTTGATCCCAACCGCATGGGCCTTTCTAGAAGGTCTTGGCCAGCCCACTAAGGGCTGGCACACCTCCTCTAAGGGCCCACAAAGTCCTATGGTCGTCACACCCCTCCCGGGGGTCCTCCGGCACCCTCCAGGCACTCCCGATACACTACCGATGAGCCCGAAAACTTCCCGGTGACCAAAACTGGACTTCCTATATATCAATCTTTACCTCTGGACCATTCCGAAGCTCCTCGTGACATCCGAGATCTCATCCGGGACTCCAAAAAACCTTCGGTAATCACGTATACCATTTCCCCATAACCCTAGCGTCATCGAACCTTAAGTGTGTAGACCCTACGGGTTCGGGAGACACGTAGACATGACCGAGACACCTCTCCAGTCAATAACCAACAGCGGGATCTGGATACCCATGTTGGCTCCCACATGCTCCACGATGATTTCATCGGATGAACCACGATGTCGGGGATTCAATCAATCCCGTATGCAATTCCCTTTGTCTATCGGTATGATACTTGCCCGAGATTCGATCGTCGGTATCTCTATACATTGTTCAATCTCGTTACCGGCAAGTCTCTTTACTCGTTCCATAATACATAATCCCGTGGCTAACTCCTTAGTCACATTGAGCTCATTATGATGATGTCTTACCGAGTGGGCCCAGAGATACGTCTCCGTCGCACGGAGTGACAAATCCCAGTCTCGATTCGTGCCAACCCAACAGACACTTTCAGATATATCCGTAGTGCACCTTTATAGCCACCCAGTTACGTTGTGACATTTGGCACACCCAAAGCATTCCTACGGTATCTGGGAGTTTCACAATCTCATGGTCTAAGGAAATGATACTTGACATTGAAAAGCTTTAGCAAACGAACTACACGATCTTGTGCTATGCTTAGGATTGGGTCGTGTCCATCACATAATTCTCCTAATGATGTGATCCCATTATCAACGACATCCAATGTCCATGGTCATGAAACCGTGACCATCTATTGATCAACGAGCTAGTCAACTAGAGGCTCACTAGGGACATGTTGTGGTCTATGTATTCACACATGTATTATGGTTTCCGGTTAACACAATTATAGCATGAACAATAGACAATTATCATGAACTAGGAAATACAATAATAACCATTTTTTTATTGCCTCTAGGGCATATTTCCAACAAAGGAGTGTTACCTCCTGCCTCTACATCAGTGTGATGCATACGGCCACTTTATTCGTCGTTCAAAAACAAATAGTCTGCAGATCCAAGCACGCTCCGAAGGAGCGATGTTACAAAATAGAAGAAAACAAAATAGGCCACAACCGGAAAAAATAGACCTAGATGCCTAACCATCTATTCTATTAGTGGACCGCCATCCAAACCGGTTGAATATATCCTGTGCTATCATCTCCCATCGGACACACCCAGTAACCAAAGGCTCCCTGGTCTCCACAGGAGTGAGTAACAACCACGTAAGGATCAGTGCCAACGCCCTGTGTAGTACCTGCAAGAAATGTATATGTGTTGCCCTGTTAAAAACCAAATCATTCCTGCAATTCCATATAGCCCGTAATAATGCACAAACTCCTATGCGAATGTGTCGAGCAATGTTAGTATCCACTCCGTTTAGCCATGTACCAAACAATACCTTAATGCTATCCAGAGGATCAATATTAAAAGTTACTCGAACGGTTTGCGATAATAGTTTTGCTAGCGGACATTGGAGAAAAAGGTGTTTGATTGTTTCCTGATTACTACAGAAGCAACATCTTGTATTGCCTGGCCAACTACGCTTAGCTAAATTGTCCTTAGTAAGAATCACCTTCTTGTGAACAAACCACATAAAGACTTTGATTCTCAAAGGAACCTTTTGTTGGGGAACGTCGGATGGGAAACAAAAAATTTCCTACGATCACACAAGTCCTATCCATGGTGATGATCATCTACGAGAGGGAGAGTGGATCTACATACCCTTGTAGATCGCTAAGCGGGAAGCGTTAAGAAACGCGGTTGGTGTAGTCAAATGTCTTCGCGATCCAAATCGCCGAGCGTCCCGCGATCCAATCACGATCCGTCCCGATCAAGCACCGAACGGACGGCACCTCCGCGTTCAGCACACGTACAGCTTGATGACGATCCCCGCCTTCTTGATCTAGCAAGAGGGAGCGGAGAGGTAGAAGAGTTCTACGGCAGCGTGACGGTGCTCCAGCGATGGTGGTGGAGCTATTCCGGCAGGGCTTTGCCTAAGCACTGCAGAAATCCGATCTAGAGGAGAAACTATGCACTGGAGGAACGGGTAGCACGTGGCTGAAAATCTTGTGCCAAAACCCTAAAAACCTCTAGTATATATAGGAGGAGAGGAGGAGGAGGCTTGGCCCTCAAGGAGCCAGCCCTAGTCTTTGGCCGAACCAAGAGGGAGTCCTCCTCCTCCTCCACTCCTAGTAGGATTAGGACTCCTTCCTTATCTTAGCCTTTTTGCCTTTTTCCACTTTTTTCCTTTTGGGCTTTTCTTCCCAGCCGCATTGGCCTTGTGTGGGACTTCCACCAGCCCACTAAGGGCTAGTATTCATCCTCCCACAGCCAATGTAGCCTCTTGGCTCAAAATACCCCTCCCGATGGTCTCCCGGTACACTACCGGTACTCCCAGTACACTACCGATGAGCCTGAAACCTTTCCGGCAACCGAAATAGGACTTCCTATATATCAATGTTTACCTCCAGACCATTCTGGAGCTCCATGACGTCCGGGATCTCATCCGGGACTCCGAACAACCTTCGGTCAGCATCATACATAACTCTATACTACCAAAACATCACCAAACCTTAAGTGTTCAGACCTTGCGGGTTCGAGAACTATGTAGACATGACCGAGACACCTCTACGGTCAATAACCAATAGCGGGACCTAGACGTCCATATTGGTTCCTACATATTCTATGAAGATCGTTATCGGTCGAACCTCTATGTCAAGGATTCAATTAATCCCGTATGATGTTCCCTTTGTTCTTCGGTATGTTACTTGCCCGAGATTCGATCGTCGGTATCTCCATACCTAGTTCAACCTCGTTACCGGCAAGTCTCTTTACTCGTTGCGTAATACAAGATCCCATGACTAACACTTAGTCACATTGCTTGCAAGGCTTATTGTGATGTTGTATTACCGAATGGGACCTGAGATTCCTCTCCGTCACACGGAGTAACAAATCCCAGTCTTGATCCATGACAACCCAACAGACACCCTCAGAGATACCTGTAGAGCACCTTTATAGTCACCCAGTTACGTTGCAATGTTTGATACACACAAGGCACTCTTCCAGTGTTCGTGAGTTGCATGATCTCATGGTCATAGAAACATATACTTTACATGCAGAAAATAGTAGCAATAAACTGACACGATCATATGCTATGTTTGTAGTTTGGGTCTTGTCCATTAAATCATTCTTCTAATTATGTGATCCCGTTATCAAATGACATCACATGTCAATGGCTAGGAAACCTTGACCATCTTTGACTAACGAGCTAGTTCACTAGAGGCATACTAGGGACAAAGTGTTGTCTTTTTACCCAAACATGTAATGTGTTTCCAATCAATACAATTATAGCATGGATAATAAACGATTATCATGAACAAGGAAATATAATAATAAACACTTTATTTATTGCCTCTAGGAACAAACTAAAGACTTTGATTCTCAAAGGAACCTTTACCTTCCAAACGTGTTTGGACTTTGGTATCTCCGTTGTGTCAATTAGGTATAGGTACATGGATTTGACTGTAAATACACCTGACTCTGTGAGCTTCCACGTAATCGTATGGGGCTTATCCGATAACTGTACCTCCATAAGGCATCTAACTAAGTGCAACCACTCTACCCAACGATGTCCTATCAGTGATCGTCGGAACTGTATGTTGAGTGGGATAGACTGAAATATTGTGGCAACGTACACATCTTTGCGGTGCACAATATTATACAGGGCAGGGTATTGTAGAGCCAAGGGCATCTTCTCTAGCCACGTATCCTCCCAAAACCTCGTATCACCTCCATTCCCAATTATGAACCGAGTCCTATGAAATAAGTGTGCTTTGACCTTCATCAAGACCTTCCAGAAAGGAGAGTCTGTCGGTCTAACAGTAACTTGGGCTAATGTTTTCGATTGGAGATATTTATTACATAGAATCTGTGCCCATATTCCTTCAGTCTCCATTGATAACCTGTATAGCCACTTATTAAGGAGACATTTGTTCTTAACCTCTAAGTTTTCAATCCCCAAACCTCCCTGGTCTCTAGGCCTGCAAATTATGTCCCATCTTGTAAGTCTATACTTTCTCTTAACCTCATCACTCTGCCAGAAGAACCTCGATCGATAAAAGTCCAGTCTTTGACGTACCCCTACGGGTATCTCAAAGAAAGATAGGAGAAACATGGGCATACTCGTAATCACCGAGTTAATCAGTATGAGCCTCCCTCCATAAGACAGAAGCTTCCCTTTCCAACAACTTAGCTTCTTCTCAAAACGATCCTCAATACACTTCCACTCTTGGTTCGTTAGCTTTCGATGATGAATTGGTATGCCCAAGTAACTAAATGGCAAGCTACCCAACTCACAACCGAACAACTATTTATCATGCTCATGTGCTTCTTTGGCTCTTCCAAAGCAGAACCGTTCGCTCTGGTGTTGATCATGTTTAGCCCTTGGAAGAGGTTTAGTCAACGGGTCTGCAACATTCAGATCCGTGTGCACTTTGCAAATATTTATGTCCTTTTCCTCGATGTAATCACGGATGGAGTTGAAGCGTCCCTTTATGTGTCTGGTCCTCTTGTGAAACCTTGGTTCCTTGGCCAGCACAATGGCACCAGTGTTGTTATAGAACATGTTCATTGGATTCAGTGCACTGGGAACTACTCCAAGATCTGTCATGAACTGCTTCATCCAGACACCTTCCTTTGTTGCCTCCGAGGCTGCGATGTACTCCGCTTCGCACGTAGAATCGGCTACCACGCTTTGCTTGGAACTGCACCAGCTTACCGCTCCCCTGTTGAGAATAAATACGTATCCGGTTTGTGACTTGGAGTCATCTGGATCAGTGTCAAAGCTTGCATCGATGTAACCCTTTATGACGAGCTCTTCATCACCTCCATAAACAAGAAACATTTCCTTAGTCCTTTTCAGGTACTTAAGGATATTCTTGACCGCTGCCCAGTGCTCCATTCCAGGATCATTTTGAAACCTTCAGGCCATACTTATGGCAAGGCTGACATCGGGTCTTGTGCACAGCATTGCATACATGATAGAGCCTATGGCCGAAGCATAGGGGATAACACTATTTTCTCTATCTTCTGCAGTTACTGGGCATTGAGTCTTACTCAACTTCACACCTTGTGACACAGGCAAGAACCCCTTCTTGGACTGATCCATTTTGAACTTCTTCAAAACTTTATCAAGGTATGTGCTCTGCGAAAGTGCTATTAAGCGTCTCGATCTATCTCTATAGATTTTAATGCCTAATATGAAAGCAGCTTCTCCTAGGTCCTTCATTGAAAAACTCTTGTTCAAATATTCCTTCACGCTTTCCAGCATTTCTATATTGTTTCCAATCAGCAATATGTCATCCACATATAATATTAGAAACGCTATAGAGCTCCCACTCACTTTCTTGTAAATACAAGCTTCTCCATAAACTTGTATAAACTCAAACACTTTGATCACCTCATCAAAATGCTTATTCCAACTCCGAGATGCTTGCACTAGACCATAAATGGATCGCTGGAGTTTGCAAACTTTGTCATCATTCTCTGGATCGACAAAACCTTCTGGTTGCATCATATACAACTCTTCCTCAAGGAAACCGTTGAGGAACGATGTTTTGACATCCATCTGCCAAATTTCATAGTCGAAATAAGCAGCTATTGCCAACATGATTCTGACAAACTTAAGCATCGCTACGGGTGAGAAGGTCTCGTCGTAGTCAACTCCTTGAACTTGTGAAAACCCCTTTGCCACAAGTCGAGCTTTATAGACGGTGATATTACCGTCCGCGTCTGTCTTCTTCTTAAAGATCCATTTGTTCTGAATGGCCTTTCACCCTTCAGGTAGTACTTCCAAAGTCCATACTTTCTTTTCATACATGGATCCCATCTCGGATTTCATGGCCTCTAACCATTTCTCGGAATCCAGGCCCATCACCGCTGCTCCATAGCTTGTAGGTTCATTGTTGTCCAACAACATGACCTCCAAGACAGGGTTGCCGTACCACTCAGGAGTAGTATGCACCCTTGTCGACCTATGAGGTTCAATAGTAGCTTGATCCGAAGCTTCATGATCATCATCATTAACTTCCTCTTCTACCATCGTAGGTTCCATAGAAACATCTTTCTGCACTGTGCTACTTTCTGGTTGAAGTAAAGGTTCAATAACCTCATCAAGCTCTATTTTCCTCCCATTCAATTCTTTCAAGAGAAACTCTTTCTCAAGAAATGTTCCGTTCTTGGCGACAAACACTTTGCCTTCGGATCTGAGATAGAAGGTATACCCGATTGTCTCTTTTGGATATCCTATGAAGACACATTTCTCTGCTTTGGGTTCCAGCTTTTCAGGCTGAAGCTTTTTGACATAAGCATCACATCCCCAAACTTTAAGAAACGACAACTTTGGCCTATTGCCAAACCATAGTTCATATGGCGTCGTCTCAACGGATTTTGATGGTGCCCTATTTAAAGTGAATGCAGATGTCTCTAATGCATAACCCCAAAACGATAGTGGCAAATCAGCAAGAGACATCATAGAACGCACCATATCTAATAAGGTTCGATTACGACGTTCGGACACACCATTACGCTGTGGTGTTCCAGGCGGTGTCAATTGTAAAACAATTCCACACTGTCTTAAGTGACTGTCAAACTCATAACTCAGATATTCACCTCCTCGATCAGATCGCAGGAATTTAATCTTGTTGTTACGATGATTCTCAACTTCACTCTAAAATTGCTTGAACTTTTCAAACGTTTCAGACTTGTGTTTCATTAAGTAAATATACCCATATCTACTTAAGTCATGAGTGAAGGTGAGAAAATAACGATATCCACCACGCGTTGTAACATTCATTAGACCGCACACATCAGTATGTATGATTTACAATAAGTCACTGGCCCGTTCCATTGTTCCAGAGAACGGCGTTTTAGTCATCTTGCCCATGAGGCATGGTTCACATGTGTCAAGTGATTCAAAATCAAGTGACTCCAAAAGTCCATTAGCATGGAGCTTCCTCATGCGTTTTACACCAATATGACCTAAACGGCAGTGCCACAAGAAAGTGGTACTATCATTATCAACTCTACATCTTTTGGCATCAATGTTATGAACATGTGTGTCATCACTATCAAGATTCAATATGAATAAACCCCTCACATTGGGTGCAGGACCATAAAAGATATTACTCATATAAATAGAACAACCTTTATTCTCCGATTTAAATGAGTAACCATCTCGCAATAAACAAGATCCAGATATAATGTTCATGCTTAACGCAGGCACTAAATAACAATTATTCAGTTTCATCACTAATCCCGATAGTAATCGAAGAGAGAGCGTGCCGACGGCGATCACATCAACCTTGGAACCATTTCCCACGCACATCGTCACTTCATCCTTTGCTAGCCTTCGTCTATTCCGTAGTTCCTGTTTTGAGTTGCAAATGTGAGCAACCGAACCGGTATCAAATACCCAGGCACTACAACGAGAGTTAGTAAGGTACACATCAATAACATGTATATCATATATACCTTGTTTGTCGTTGGCCGCCTTCTTGTCAGCCAGGTACTTGGGGCAGTTCCGCTTCCTTCCCTTGCAATGAAAGCACTCAGTTTATGGCTTGGGTCCATGCTTGGGCTTCTTTACAGGATTGGCAACTGCTTTGCCATCCTTCTTGGTTTTACCCTTCTTGCCCTTGCCATTGCCCTTTCCATTCTTCTTGAAACTAGTGGTTTTATTGACCATCAACACTTGATGTTCTTTCTGGATTTCAGACTCAGCGACTTTTAGCATCGCAAACAGCTCGGCGACTAACTTGTTCATCCCATGCATGTTATAGTTCATCACAAAGCTCTTGTAACTAGGTGGCGGTGATTGAAGAACTCTGTCAGTGATCGCCTCTGGCGGAAGGGCAATTCCTAACTCCACTAGATGAGTCGAATACCCAGACATTCTGAGTATATGTGCACTGATAGACCCATTCTCCTCCATCTTGCAAGCATAGAACTTATCGGAGGTCTCATACCTCTCGATTTGGGCATTCTTCTCAAAGATAAACTTCAACTCCTGGAACATCTCATATGCTCCATGATGTTCAAAACATCTTTGAAGTCCCAGTTCTAAGTCATACAGTATTGCACACTGAACTATTGAATAATCTCCAGAACGTGCCTCCCAAGCGTTCTTAACGTCTTCGGATGACATGTCTTCTGGTTGGTCACCAAGCGGTGCATCAAGGACATATGATTTATGGGAAGCCGTGAGGATAATCCTCAGATTACGGGCCCACTCAACAAAGTTACTTCCATCATCTTTCAACTTAGCTTTCTCTAGGAACGCATTAAAAATCATGGGTGCTACTGCGCGAGCCATTGATCTACAACATAAATATGCAAAGGTTGCTTAGACTATTGTTCGAGATAATGAGTTTAGTTAATCAAATTACTAAAGCTCCCACTCAAATTGACATCCCTCAGGTCATCTGAGTGTCACATGATCCAAATTCACCAACTCAAGTCCGATCATCACGTGAGTTGAGGTGGCTTCAATGGTGAACATCATCATGTTGATCATATCTACTATATGACTCATGTTCGACCTTTCGGTCTCTTGTGTTCCGAGGCCATGTCTGTACATGCTAGGCTCGTCAAGTTTAACCCGAGTGTTCTGCACGTGCAACACTGGTTTGCACCCGTTGTATGTGAACGTAGAGTCTATCACACCCGATCATCACGTGGTGTCTCGACACGTCGAACTTTCGCAATGGTGCACACTCGGGGAGAACACAATTCATCTTGAAATTTAAGTGAGGGATCACCTTATAATGCTACCGTCGTCCTAAGCAAAACAAGGTGCATAAAAGGATTAACATCACATGCAAATCATAAGTGACATGATATGGCCATGAACTTGTGCTTTTGATCTCCATCTAGAAAGCACCGGCATGATCTCCATCGTCACCGGCAAGACACCATGATCTCCATCATCTTGATCTCCATCAACGTGTCACCATCGGGGTTGTCATGCCCAACATGCTTCTACTACTATTGCTACCGTTTAGCGATAAAGTAAAGCATTACATAGCGCTTAATGAATTACACGCATGTCATACAATAATTAAAGACAACCCTATGGCTCCTGCCGGTTGCCGTACTCATTGACATGCAAGTCGTGATAATCTATACATCACATGATCATCTCATACATCACATATATCACATCATGTAATTGGCCATATCACATCACAACATACCCTGCAAAAACAAGTTAGACGTCCTCTAATTGTTGTTGCATGTTTTACGTGGCTGCTATGGGTATCTAGCAAGAACAATTCTCACCTACACAAGTTGCTTTTCAACCTTCTCAAGGACCGCCTTACTTGAATCTGATCCAACTAAAGTAGGAGAAACAGACACCTGCCAGCCATCTTTGTGCAACGAAGTTACACGTCAGTCGATGGAACCGGTCTCTCGTAAGCGTACGAGTAAGGTTGGTCTGGGCTGCTTCATCCCACAATACCGTTGAACCAAAACACGACCAAGGGAGGAAGCAATCTAAGCATCAACGCCAACAAACTCTTTGTGTTCTACTCAAGATCTCATCTACACATAGACCTAGCTCATGATGCCACTGTTGGGGAACGTCGCATGGGAAACAAAAAAATTCCTACGTTCACGCAAGACCTATCAATGGTGATGAGCATCTACGAGAGGGAGAGTGGATCTACATACCCTTGTAGATCACTAAGAGGGAAGCGTTAAGAAACGCGGTTGGTGTAGTCGAACGTCTTCGCGATCCAAATCGCCGAGTGTCACGCGATCCAATCACGATCCGTCCCAATCAAGCACCGAACGGACGATACCTCCGTGTTCAACACACGTACAGCTTGATGACGATCTCCGCCTTCTTGATCCAGCAAGAGGGAGCAGAGAGGTAGAAGAGTTCTCAGGCAGCGTGACGGTGCTCCAGCGATGGTGGTGGAGCTATTCCGGCAGGGCTTCGCCTAAGCACTTCAGAAATCGAATCTAGAGGAGAAACTATGCACTGGAGGAACGGGTAGCATGTGGCTGAAAATCTTGTGCCAAAACCCTAAAAACCTCTAGTATATATAGGAGGTGAGGAGGAGGAGGCTTGGCCCTCAAGGAGGCAGCCCTAGGCTTCAGCCGAACCAAGAGGGAGGAGTCCTCCTCCTCCACTCCTAGTAGGATTAGGACTCCTTCCTTATCTTAGCCTTTTTGCCTTTTTCCACTTTTTTCCTTTTGGGCTTTTCTTCCCAGCCGCATGGGACTTGCGTGGGACTTCCACCAGCCCACTAAGGGCTGGTATTCATCCTCCCACAGCCCATGTAGCCTCTTGGGTCAAAATACCCCTCCCGATGGTCTCCCGGTACACTACCGGTACTCCCAGTACACTACCGATGAGCCCGAAACCTTTCCAGCGACCAAAATAGGACTTACTATATATCAATCTTTACCTCCGGACCATTCCGGAGCTCCTCGTGATGTTCGGGATCTCATACGGGACTCCGAACAACCTTCGTTCACCACCATACATAACTCTATACTACCGAAACGTCACCAAACCTTAAGTGTGCAGACCCTGCGGGTTCGAGAACTATGTAGACATGACCGAGACACCTCTACGGTCAATAACCAATAGCGGGACTTGGACATCCATATTGGTTCCTACATATTCTACGAAGATCTTTATCGGTCGAACGTCTATGTCAAGGATTCAATTAATCCCGTATGATGTTCCCTTTGTTCTTCGGTATGTTACTTGCCCGAGATCCGATCGTCGGTATCTCCATACCTAGTTCAACCTCGTTACCGGCAAGTCTCTTTACTCGTTCCGTAATACAAGATCCCATGACTAACACTTAGTCACATTGCTTGCAAGTCTTATTGTGATGTTGTATTACCGAGTGGGCCCTGAGATACCTCTCCGTCACACGGAGTAACTAATCCTAGTCTTGATCCATGCCAACCCAACAGACACCCTCAGAGATACCTGTAGAGCACCTTTATAGTCACCCAGTTACGTTGCGACGTTTGATACACACAAGGCACTCTTCCGGTGTCCGTGAGTTGCATGATCTCATGGTCATAGAAACATATACTTGACATGCAGAAAATAGTAGCAATAAACTGACACGATTATATGCTACGTTTGTAGTTTGGGTCTTCTCCATTACATCATTCTTATAATGATGTGATCTCGTTATCAAATGACATCACATGTCAATGGCTAGGAAACCTTGACCATCTTTGACCAATGAGCTAGTTCACTAGAGGCATACTAGGGACAAAGTGTTGTCTATTTACCCACACATGTAATGTGTTTCCAATTAATACAATTATAGCATGGATAATAAATGATTATCATGAACAAGGAAATGTAATAATAAACACTTTATTTATTGCCTCTAGGAACAAACCACATAAAGACTTTGATCCTCAAAGGAACCTTTACCTTCCAAACGTGTGTGGACTTTGGTATCTCCGTTGTGTCAATTAGGTCTAGGTACATGGATTTGACTGTAAATACACCTGACTCTGTGAGCTTCCACGTAATCGTATGGGGCTCATCCGATAATTGTACCTCCATAAGGTGTCTAACTAAGTGCAACCACTCTACCCAACGATGTCCTATCAGTGATCGCCAGAACTGTATGTTGAGTGGGATAGACTGAAATACTGTGGCAACGTACACATCTTTGCGGTGCACAATATTATACAGGGCAGGGTATTGTAGAGCCAAGGGCGTCTGCTCTAGCCACGTATCCTCCCAAAACCTCGTATCACCTCCATTCCCAATTATGAACCGAGTCCTATGAAAGAAGTGTGCTTTGACCTTCATCAAGACCTTCCAGAAAGGAGAGTCTGTCGGTCTAACAGTAACTTGGGCTAATGTTTTCGATTGGAGATATTTATTACGTAGAATCTGTGCCCATATTCGTTCAGTCTCCATTGATAACATGTATAGCCACTTATTAAGGAGACATTTGTTCTTAACCTCTAAGTTTTCAATCCCAAACCTCCCTGGACTCTAGGCCTGCAAATTATGTCCCATCTAGTAAGTCTATACTTTCTCTTAACCTCATCACTCTGCCAGAAGAACCTCGATCGATAAAAGTCCAGTCTTTGACGTACCCCTACGGGTATCTCAAATAAAGAAAGGAGAAACATGGGCATACTTGTAAGCACCTAGTTAATCAGTATGAGCCTCCCTCTATAAGATAGAAGCTTCCCTTTCAAGCAGCTTAGCTTCTTCTCAAAACGATCCTCAATACGCTTCCACTCTTGGTTCGTTAGCTTTCGATGATGAATTGGTATGCCCAAGTAACTAAATGGCAAGCTACCCAACTCACAACCGAACAACTGTTTATAATCCTCATGTGCTTCTTTGGCTCTTCCAAAGCAGAACTGTTCGCTCTTGTGGAAGTTTATTTTCAACCCCGATAGTTGTTCAAACAGGCAGAGAATAAGGTTCATATTTCTCACTTTCGCCATGTCATGCTCCATAAAAAGGATAGTGTCATCAGCATATTGCAGAATGGACACACTGTCATCCACTAGATGCGGCACTAGCCCACCCACCAGGCCTTCCTGTTTTGCCCTTCCTATTAGTATTGCAAGCATATCTGCAACAACATTGAATAGGATTGGGAACATTGGATCACCCTGCCGGAGACCCTTATGAGTTTGGAAAAAATGACTGATATCATTGTTCACTTTAATTCCAACACTCCCATGCTGTACAAAGGATTCAACTTGCCTCCTCCATAGCTCGTCAAAACCTTTCATACGCAGAGCTTGTTGTAAGAAAGGTCATTTAACTTTATCGGATACTTTCTCGAAATCCACTTTGAAGATAACCCTGTCTAGTTTCTTCGAATGAATTTCATGTAGGTTCTCATGGAGTACAACCACGCCCTCTAAAATATTTCTCCCAGGCATAAAGGCTGATTGATTGGGTTGCAGCACTACATGTGCAATCTGCGTCAATCTATTAGTACCAACCTTGGTAAATATTTTGAATGACAAATTGAGCAGACATATCGGTCTGAACTGTTCAATGCACACTACCCCTTCCTTTTTTTGGCAACAACGTTATTGTCCCAAAGTTTAGGTGGTACAACTGCAGATGCCCATCGAACAAGTCCTGGAACATTGGTATTAAGTCTCCTTTAATGATATGCCAACATCGCTTATAGAATTCAGCCGGGAACCCATCTGGACCTCGTGCCTTATTGTTTTTCATTTGCGATATTGCATCAAACACCTCTTTCTCTGTAAATGGTGCAGTTAATATCTCATTCTCGTCCCTTCCGAGTTGAGGTATATCTCTGACCAAGTGCTCATCCATAGTCACATACGTATCATCAGGAGCCCCAAAAAGCTTCTTACAGTACTCTGAGATGTATAACTTTAGGTTCTCATGCCCAACGATAGTACCCTCATCTTTCTCAAGTTGGTAAATTTTCTTCTTTCTATGTTTACCATTGGGAATCAAATGAAAGAATTGTGTATTATCATCTCCTTCAATTACCTGGCACACTTTTGCTCTAAGTGCCCACTTCAATTCCTCCTCTCTAAGGAGTTGTTTGAGATTCTGTTCTACCTCCGCTTTGGATACCCTCTCATGCGTATCCAACAACACGGATTCGGCTTTAATGTCGAGCGCATTAATAAAGTCAATAAGGTTTTGTTTCTTAAGCTTATAGGCACCGCTCTCATGCTTCGCCCAGACCCGAAGAAACTGTCTCAAGTGTCTAATTTTATTTTTCCATTTATCGACATTAGTTCGTCCCCTTGTATCTCTATTCCATTCTCTGGCCACAAGGTCAATGAATCCTTCTCTCTCAAACCAGGCCACCTCAAAGGAGAAGGCATTCTTATTACCCACATGGATTGCCTCCCCCGAGTCCACAAATAGTGGGGTATGGTCTGATATAACCCTAGGCATCGCTCGTACTATCACATGTGGAAATTTCTACTCCCATTCCACACTCGTCAGTACCCTATCCAACTTCCCATATGTTGGATTCGGTAGCATATTGGCCCAGGTAAACTTTCTACCTGTGAATTAAATCTCTCGTAAATCTAGGCTTTCGATGATTGTATTAAACATGAATGACCATCTGCCATCAAAGTTATCATTATTTTTTTCATCCCTTCGCCTAATAATGTTGAAGTCCCCTCCCACTAAGATGGGTAACCTCTCATTACCGCAAACCCGCACAAGATCCGCCAGAAAATCCATCTTGAATTATGGCTGGGTTGCCCCATACACCGCGACGAGTGCCCATTGGAACCCATCTTCCTTTGAGCATACTCTGAATTTGACGGCAAAATCTCCCAACACTACATTTCTGACCTCCAGTGTCTCACACCTCACCCCAAGTAAGATCCCACCAGACCTTCCTCTTGGAGGTAAACAGTGCCAGTCGAAGTCAATGCAACCATATATGGTGTTTAAAAACTGAGAGGTAAACTTGTCCTTACCAGTTTCCTTTAAAGCAATAAAATCGAGCATGTGCTCAATAGTTGCTTCTGCTAGGAATCTCCTTTTAGCCAAGTCACCAAGACCTCTGCTATTCCAGAATATTCCTCTCATCGGTCATCATAGAATTTCTTTGTAGTCTTAAATCGGGCACTCCGACGTACCGCCGACACCGGATAAACCTTCCTCTTCCAAGTTCGCTTTGGTTTCTCCTCATCGGCAACACGATCCACATAACCGGTTTCGAGATTCAAACTTTCTATCGGTTGCATTGGGTTTGCATGGCCCATACTACCACTAGTATCCTCTTCCTCATTAAATAGGGATGACGGCACGAGATCCCCACATAGACGTTCTATAGACCCAATCCCCAGTTCATTAATCTCATCATCATTCATCGGTTTAACTGCAGCAATACTACGCAACATAGTCAGAGCTCTCTCAGCCTCTAAGTCAAGAAGGTTATTAACGGACATGGAAACTTCCTTAGCATTGCTACCCATAGACACACCCAACATGTTTGCATTGGAAATAATTTCCTCTTCTGTAAAATGCAAAATTGAATGACTCGTGTTTATGGCCATACCTGTCGTGGTCTGAATGTCCCGAAGCTTGGCCGCTCTCATCGCACGGCCCAACATTAGGTCATCCACATCCGGCTGCTCCTGAAGCCTACGGCTCGTCCACCTCTCCACGGTCGCCGGATCAGGAATACCATCGAACGCAACCACCTCCTCGGTGGATGGCAGCAGCATGGAGGGGCACTTGCCCCTCGCCCCACAGAGGCATCCTGCCCACTTGGTGTCACCGAAAGGTCGCCGAAGGCCCAACTGGCTCCCCGGCAGGGCTGGCTGGCAGCAGCCCGGAGACCTCCTGTCTCCGGTGCTTTCATGCTTTCGGACGGCCTGCTAACATCCACGGCCTCGAGCTGTAGCTGGTCCCAACGCGAAGTTATGACGCCGCCCGGACCGCCCAGGGAGCGCCCTTGCACAGGCGAGGTGGCGCGTTGGCCCGGACCACCTGGGGAGCGCCCTTGCGCCGGCGAGGCGACGCGTTGGCCCAGACCGCCCGGTGCGTGCCCTGGCGCAGGTGAGGAGGCATGTAGGCCCGGGGATGCAACCACCATTGGGCTACCAGCCATAACCGGCATGTCCCCAATAGTGGTCGTGCCCACCTGATCCGACGCCGGAGAACCTCCGATCGTCGGCATCTCTACCCCGACAGGCTGCGTTGCGCCAGAAGTCGCTGCGAAACCACCAACCATAATCGATCCATCCACTCCCACCATCCCGTGCCTGTTCGAGGATGCGGTCGGTGAGCAAACAATACCTTGAATCACGGCTTCCCTCCTCTGTGGAGGGGTCTGAGTGACCTTCGGTGACAAAGGCGGAGATAACGGAGGCAATTGATATTCCTCCGGGTCCTGACTTTCCGCTCTAACACCCCAAAGTTTACTCGGTACCGAAGAGGATCCGAACAATCCAAACCGCAACTGCTGTGAAGAGGAAAAATGAACAACCCTTTCGCTACTATAATTAGACTCAGTAGTCTTAGCTAGAGGAGTAGCGCCTTTATCGGTCTCCAGGCACGTAGGCGCATCAGGTTCGGGATGTTCGTCTCTGTCCTTTCCCTCATCCGTGTCCATATCAACCAGCTTTGTCAAGTCTTGGAACTCGACATTTTCCTCTATCTCAATTTCCAACAAATAGCTTTTGCCATCATACGTCCAACGTACCGTATCCGGTATGTGCTCAACGCTAGTGACACTGACAAAAAGATGAGCCACCCCCATTAGAGCGGGTGAAGGGCATATCAACCTTCTCCGTCTTGCCAATAAGCAACCCTAGACTCCAAATCACTTTGACATCATCAAGAGCGGACCGAGGGGCACCGGTGACCTGTATCCAAAGCTGAGGTAATGGAATACCTTCTGGTTCCTACCGTGCCCATGGTTCAAATTCAAGTACACAAGTGTTGTTCGGAACCTTACTCATACCGAATGTCAGGAGTCTACCTAGATCCTCCTTGGTTGGAAAATCCACTCTAAACAATTGATCCTCCAGAGTCAGTAGATCCCAGTGAAACGACCCAGGAACCAACTCTCGAAGTCGCTGCAGTACTTGTTCAGTGGTCATTCTCCCATGAACCACCCGCACAACCCTAGTCCTGGAGCTCTCTAAAAAATAGGTGCAATAGAAGATGAGCGTGGGGACTAAAAAACATCAGCTCTGAACAGCAGACCCCATATATAGTGACCACCGGCTTTGGTCCCAAGAGAAACGGGCACTCTCCCATATCATGCTTTGGTTTCTGGCACACGTCACATAGCTCTACCGTACACTCTGCTGCGAAGTGCCCTGGGCCTTCACACCAGTAACACGACATCTCTTCCTTCTTTTGAGCCCACTTAGACATTTTTTCGCCTTCACATTTTTTGGACTTGTCAGAAGCGCATCTTTAGACTGCACACCCTTGGGATTCGGTACCTTGACCGCCGCCAAAGCGCCGACCACCTCCGTCGCCGCACCCGCAAGTGCCGGCCCAGCAGCACCTGCTGCCATGGTCGGTGTTATGGGCGCTTCCCGGTGTCCCGTCTCGTTGCTCTGTGCAGCGGCATCCGCCGGTGGGGGAGGTGGAGGAGGCCATCTTCCTCGTCCTCGACCCCCCGGTATGGACGATACTAGTTTCGTTGTCTATTGGGGGGTCCTGTCATGCCGTGTACAAAGGGACCGGGAGGCCCGTTGAAGCCTCTTCCTCCGCCATTGACCCGACCATCGCCGGTCGACGACGAGCCCCGATGAATACCCTCATTGTAGGCATCATAGCCATCATCCCCCCAATAACCGGTAGCGTTCCGGTTCTCATTATATGCAGCAGTTCCACGTCCACCGGCAGGAGGTCCCCGGCCTCGACCGACCCAGTTGTTGCCGTCATGGCCTCCCGCGCCTGTGGGTCTAGCCGCCCTCGCCGACGGCTGCTGTTGCTGGTGCTTCGCCCGAGGCAACGGCGGGTGCGGTCGTGCCGGCTGATTTTGCTCCACCTAGGAGGCGACAGCTGCGGTCGCGCCGGCTGATTCCCGCGGCCGACCATCGGCGTAGCAGGCGGCTTCACCGCCGTCGGGGTCGGGGCAGCAACTCTCGCCGCCCTACCCAATCCTAGCAAAGGGAATCCTGGCCACGGCTCTCTGGAAAACCTAGCGATCACCGGTCCCAGGAGCTCTCATTTTGCGATCTACCGAGACAGACCCTCTGTTGTCTCGTCGTGAGTCACCCGGGCTGCCGACTGGGCCACATACCCAGTCATCGGACAACCCAAGATCGGATCCGACACCATCAGACCATCTGAGCCCAACAACTCATTCAAACGATCCCTCCTAAGATTACGGATCGCGGCGGTGTCTCCCGATGCCAGTGATGCCGCCGGCACCGACGCCGCCGGACCTCATCGGTTATTCTTCTTATGCACAATCTTCCAAGAGGAATGGTTCATGAAATCTGCTAGTGTGAGTTTAGGTAAACGCACCTTAGGTATTGGCCCTCGCCATGGCCGAATCGCCGTCGTCGAGGTCCGTCGGTGAACCAGCCTCCGCACCATTTCCACCTTCTTCGTCTCTGGTAGACCACTCTTGTCGGATCATCATGCGGGACGACCGTGTCAACCAGCAGGGCTATCGTTTCCTCTCTATCACCATTCTTGAACGCCTCATAGATCTTATCAGAGGGAGTCGGCCACACCACGTCCGATGAATCACCGGTGTGGAGATTCGCCTCTGACTCCTCTCCGTCGAACTCCTCCGCGAGCGCCCAGAACCGGCTTCCCACATGCCGGTGGAGCCCGGCACCCGGGCCGCTAGCCGTCGCCAGCGTCGTCGCCTATTCGGTCGCCAGCGTCGCCAGTCGCCCCTCTATTGCTTTTGTTTGCCAAATCAACTCAATGAAATGTCCTTTATAAAAAAAAACTCTCCACGTGTGTCTCCCGGTTTTTATAGGATATAGTACTCCCAGTCATGACGAGTATTATATCACTTGACCGGGACTTGTGGAGGCGTGTCTCCGGCGAATTTCGTGAGATTTGGTCAGAGTTGGTGTTCGGTGGATTCCCATGGATTCATTCTTGATGCGTCTATGTTCGTGTGTTTACATGTTGGGTTTTTCTAATCTATACTTTTCTTCATCGACGATGGTTGTTGTTTTAATGCGTTGGTCCCGTTAGCTCTTAGCAACGAGTTTTGTCTACTACAACGAGTTTTGTCTGGCTTCGATGAAGTAAGGGCGATGAAGGCAGTGCGTCAATTGACTTGGATGTAATTTGTATTAGTGTCCTTTGTAATACCATGACAATCGATGAATAGATCAAAAGTCTTTTAGAAAAATATTGATCGACGGAGACCTGGTCACATCTTTTTTCTTTGCTCTCTCGAGTATGGGAGCAATTTGGTTCAGGTTTTCAGCAAGGAAGGAAGCACAGTGGAGTGGAGTGGAGTGGAGCGGCGGCAGCAGTAACTGTGGACTGTGGTCTGGGCATGGCAATGTCACCTCGCCCACACCAACACGTCTCCCTCGTCTCATCTCATCTCCAGTGAGTCTGTCACAGACCAATACCATGATGACCACCCGGGACTCGCAAGGGGCAGACGCAAGCAGGCAGACGATGGAAAGGATCACGCCGCACACCACTGCCACCGTGCCCTGTGGCCGTGCGTGGGAGTGGGACACCGCTGCCGCTGCCGGTGTCCCTAGCACTGCTCCGCGCACGATCCCAGTGATCTCCACCCGCGCCACACGGACCCCCCACCCCACCCCACCCAGCAATGGCCCGTCCGTCCGTCCGTCGGACTCGGTCCTACCCACACGCCGCGCCCGCGCTGGGCGTCTGGTGCAGCGCTACGCTAATTTTTGCTTTTACTGATCCCGACCCGACCCTAACCATGAAGGCAACCCCACCCCGACTGTGCCTGGGTGCAGCTCCACTCGGCTGGGGAAGAAGGCAGCTGCAACACCATGCACGCAGATGCAGACGCCCCGTGCTGGCTCACAGTGTTACACCATGCGCCTCTCCGTCCGGTCAGCTCTCAGCTCTCGATCGATCGCGTGCATGCACCGCCGACGCCGGTCCGGTCCGTGTCACGGACTCACCAACACCGAGGTTCCTCCTCGTTTTCCCCTTGGCTCCTTCCTCCTCCTCCTCCGGCCCTCCCGCCCTCGGAAAAGACCAGTCGGCCGATCGGCGAGTGAGCCCCGCCGGCCGGCCGGACGTGCGCCAGCCCAACAGAGTTACGGTCAGTCTTACAGTTACAGCGAGGCGTGCGACGCGAGGCTACCGGGGAGCAGTGCCGGTTTTGGACGGGCCATTACGGCTCCCTCCACCGACCCATCTCCCTCCCATTTCTCCCGGGGATCCACACCACACGCTCGCCGGGCAATCAGTGAAGACGGCTTTCCGACCACTCCCACGGTGCTCGCTCCTAAGTACGCCGCAATTATTCGGCGATGGCGACCGGGGTTCGCTACTATAGCCCGTGGCTGCGTCCGCGTGCGTGCACAGATCCACGGATCGTGGGGGCGAGATCGACGGATCAACAATCAATCATGCAGCTTAAAGCATTAAGCTCCAAAGCGCAGAAAGAGCCATGGCCATTGCTGCCGTTAGCTGGTAGGGCACCCGCCGTTTCGAGATGCATGGCATGGCATGGCGCAATGGCCGGGCCATGATGTTCTACGTAGGTAGCACTGATCGCTGATGCATGGGTGGCAGCTCGGTCGAACCACTGCCGTCGTGACGCAACACGGTCGGTGATCCACAGAGGATGATTCCTCGGAAACCCCGAATCATACTTTGAAAATTCCACGGGACGGACGGACAAGGGGGCCGACCGGGCGGCCGCTGCCGGGCTGGTACGCCGCTGCGGCAGCGCCCTCTCGTGGAAATAGGGGAATCTTGACCCTCGCCCGGGGCCGGCCGGCCGGGCCGCTTGCCACTCCTAGATCGACAGGGCCAAGAAGGAGGGGAAGCAATGGCGGATTTGGGTGGTGGATGGGGACGCATGCCTGCTCCGGCCGGCCTACCCTTCTACCCCTACGCGCTGGAGAGAGGAGGGGGATGGCGCGTGGAGTGGCGTGCGGGGTGAATTATGGACGAATGATTCGGAGGAGGCGGCAAAAGCCGGGGAGCGAGGGAGCCTCGATTGGGGTCGATCGGCCGGGGACCATGAACATCAAAGCTTTTCTCAAGATAGATTTGTGGGTGCTCGCCATCTGCGAGTGCGAGGTGGGGGCCTCCGCTCGTCCGCCGTGGTGCGGGTGGCGATGTAGTTGTTGTTTTCGAAATGGATGGACCATTTGATCATCTGTGCTTATCAACTCCGTGAGAGGTTATTTCATGCCGTGCCTCTCTTCCGTTGGGTCATGAGGACCCCAGCCCATGGCCGAGTGTCTTTGTAGTCAGTTTCTTCTTGTGTAAAAAATTGATATATATGCGTATATATGGAGAAAGATGCATGAGGACCCCAGCTTGAAATACAAACTCAATACACACACACACACACACACATAGAGGCGGGTCATCTTCATTGATTCTTGTGACACGATATAGCGTCATGGGTGAAATTTCGCGTGTTCGGACACCGGCTAACAAATTCAATGCAGCCCGTCGTCACCGGACCCGATCGAGCAGTAGCCGGCTAGATACAGTGGTGTATGTGCGTATGGAGAAAGATGTTTTTACCATACATCATCATAGATGGTGTTTTAGTCAACAAGATCGGCCCACCTCCCCAGAAAATTGGTCAGCTATTAGCATTACTAGTAGGCAGAGGCGCGGCAGCACGCCGCGCCCGTGAGATTGCCCACGTGAACTCTATTTGTTGCTTTTTTACAATCATGTGCTCTCACAATTCCATGTACTACAAACATCTGACCGTAATTCACAAAGCCCAAACGGTTGACAAAAGGTACAAAAAATCATGGCAACATGCGGTTTCATCTTAAACACGCATGGTTTGATGTTCTTGTGGGCAACAAAGTCTTTTTTTTCGAATCTCAAAATGTAGCATCAAGAGG
The DNA here is from genome assembly GCA_022496015.1 of Hordeum marinum. NCBI lineage: Eukaryota > Viridiplantae > Streptophyta > Magnoliopsida > Poales > Poaceae > Hordeum > Hordeum marinum. Next base: position 553,826,692 of record CM039673.1, on the reverse strand, counting down.
ATACACAACATTATGAGTGACACCCGGTCCCTGCATAGCTAGGATGCACACAGACAAACCTTAAATTCTGCGAAAATAACAGATAAATAAATAAAACAAAACCGACATGTCGGCAACAGTAGAGTCCTATACACCGACCCTATGTCTATGTCGAAGGTGGTGGTCCGTGTATGCGAAGGTTATGCTGTCATTCATGTTGGGAAAACACCTCCGTAGCCACCTGCTCCAATCGCGTACACCCCGCCTTGAACAACGATACGCACTCCGATCAAGTGTGTTGCAAAAAATGTGTAAACCTCGTATTAGTTGGGGTGATTTCAACATTATTAGAAAAACATCTGAGAAAAATAATCCTAGTAAACTAGGGCACTAGATTTTTTTTTGTTTAATGCTATTTTGAAATAGTCCAGGCATAAGGAACTGGACCTACATGGTAGATAATTCACATGGGGAAACAACTTGCCTAACCCTACTTATGAAAAACAAGACGGAGTTGTATGAAGTGTTGTCTCGGAGGATAATTACCCCCTAGTCGAGGTTTATGCCGTAGTTAGAGAGAAATATGATCATGTCCCTATATTTTAAGATATTGGGGATGTGCAGAAAGCATATGGTAGTTTTAGATTTGAGAATTCCTGGTTTCGAATTGATGGTTTGGAAAAAATAGTTCAGGGAGTTTAGACACACCCCAAATCAATAGCTCAAATATCGAGAAATGACATATAAGATTTAGAATTCTTAGAGCTAAACTTAAAGGGCGGAATAGAAATATGAACACATGGTACAATATATTTAAATAGAATTATTATTGGTAAAATATATATGATTGATAAACAATGTGACCAACATGGACTCACTGTTGTCGATTAAACTTAGTAGATCAAGCTCAGAGCTCAGTTAGACAGAATTATGAAACAAGAGGAAGCTGGATGGAAGCAAAGGGCTAAAATTGGTGAGCTTCTAGATGGGGATATAAATACAGATACTTTCAACCTAAAGCCATCTAGGAAAACTAAAATTGCTTGCTTAGAATAGGAAGACGGCAAGATTGAGAGAGATAAAGAGTTGATTAAATATATCACTAATTACAATAAGAAAATTCTTGCTCATCGAGATAGTTCTTCCATATCGTTGGACATTAAAAATCCTAAAACTATTTCAAGAGAATTTGAAGGATAATTAACAAATGAATTTGAATGGAAACAAATCATACTGTTGTTTCCAAAATAGCTCGTAATAAATTACATGGGCTTGATGGATTCACCGCATAATTCTATCATTTTTGGAAGTTATTTGAAATGATCTTAAAGCCTATGATTTTCATAAAAGGAAAGTTTGATATTGCTAGATTAAATTATGGAATTATAACTTCAGCTCCTAAAACCAAAGAGGCAAACAAGGTTCGGAAGTTTAGACATGTCTGCCTCCCAAATGTTAGCTTGAAGGTCTTTACAAAACTCCATATGGATGGATTAAATGGGATCGCTTGAGAAGTTGTTTCTCCTATACAAACAATCTTTATTAAAGGCAGATATATTTTGGAAGGGGTTCTTCTATTACAGGAAGCTCTTAACAATATTCATCACAAAGAGCAGAGTTCTCTTGTCTTTAAAGTTGATTTTGAAAAGGCCTATGATATGGTTAAAGGGTATTTTGTTCTCTAAATGTTTAAAATCAAAGGTTTTCCTGATAAATGGCTTGTCTCGACAACGCTACTATTAGGGGGAGGGTAATGTTTGCATGAAGGTTAACGATACCCTTGGACCATATTTCCCCATTCATAAGGTTTACGACAAGGGGATTCTTTATCTCCTCTAACCTTTGATCGTGCATATGATGCTTTGGCTATGCTTATGAAATAGGCTAAACAAAATGGTTTGGTAGAAGGGGTTTTAGAATAAATTAGCAAAAACAGAATAAACATGTTGTAGTACGCAAATGACACATTTTTATCATTCAAGATGATTATGATAGTGCTCACAACTTAAATTTTATCATTTGTTTATTTGAGCAAATGTCAGGTCTGAAAATTAATTTTGATATGAGCGAATTATTCCAATGTGGTGATGCTATTGGAAAAGCAGATAATTTTGCAAAAAGAACCTTATTTGTCATATAGGATCCCTTCCTATGAAATATTTGGAACTTCATGTAGTTGAAAAATAATTAGAAATAAAAAATGGAAAAGGCATGAATATAGGATGGAAAAGAAATGTAGTAGTTCGTAGGGGAGACTGTTGGCTAGTGAAGAAGGGTTACTTTGATACATTCCTCCAACTAGAATTCCTTACTTTATGATGTGCTATTTTTAGAATTAGGCTTCTTTGGCAGGAAGAAGAGGATAACAAAAAAATACCATTTGGTCAATTGGTTTGTGGTGCACGGGCCTAAACACACAAGTGCTTTAGGAATTCAAATCCTAGATCCAATCAAAAAGTTTTATCGTGTAAGTGGTGGTGGAAGCTATTTAACACTGGCCAGATATTATTTTAAATAAATATCAGAGAGGAAAATGTATGCCCACTATAAAACCTGGACGGGGATTCTCGGTTTTGGTTTGAAATTATGAAACATAAGGATGATTTTTCTACTTGTGCAAATTCAGTGCAGGTGGTGGTTTGGATGTGAGATGGAAAGATTGGTGGATTCATGATAAGTCTATTAAAAAAACTTCCCTATATTGTGTAATACTTTGTTTGATATAAAAGAATATGTTGTTGTAATCTTTTCAAAAGGATGCGAGCAAGTTCACTTTAGAAGGACTTTGCTTGGAGACTCTTTGTAATTATGGAATTATACTCCCTCCGTCCATAATCTCATGCATATTTTTTTTTGAAAAGTCAAACTTTGCCAGCTTTGACCAACTTTATAGAGAAAACTATTTATATCTACAATTCAAAACATATAAAATATGAAACTACATCTTATGATGAATCTAATGGTATGTTTGGCTTTCTAGATGTAAATGTTTTTTTCAAACTTGGTCAGAATTTGTGAGATTTGACTTTAAAAACCCTATATGCGCCACATTATGGAACTTAAGGAGTTTTAAAGAAGCTTGTACATGGATTTTGTTAACTGATCAAAAAGATTTTGTGGGATGGACACTCACCAAGAGTGGTGTTTATTCTATTAAATCTTATTAGTGATTTCTTATTGAGAATGGGATCAAATACCCACATTCTTTTCTGTGGAAAGTCAAGATGCCACATAAATTAAGGTCTTTGTGTGGTTGGTTCTGAGAAATATTATTCTGACCAAAGAAAACCTAATTAGAGGAGGTTGGGGTGGTGATAAGAAATGTTCTTTCCATGGGAAGGAAGAATTCATTAATCATTTGTTTTTACAGTGCTCCATTTCCAAATTGCTCTGGAATGTAATGAAATGCACCTTAAATTTGCATATTATTGTTGATAATGCTTCATACAATGTTTGATCAGTGGATCACTAGATTTGGTAGTGGAAATAAGAATTCGGTTATGGTTGGTGGGTTTTTTCTGGCCTGTTTGGAAATTAAGAAACTACATTATTTTTTATAATAACAAGATGCCATATCCTTGTATTTGAGTTAATATAATCATAAAATGACTACATGACTGAAATATTTTGCACGCAACCTAGGAAGACAAAGAACGATGAGATGGGGAATAAAGGTGGTGGAACGGCTAGCAAGTGAAGTTTTTAAAGTGGCGCATGGATCGAAGACTAGGACTAGTAGGATCGTAGATGGGTGATACGTCCATTTTGCATCCTGATTTTATATTGATATTTATTGCATTATGGGCTGTCATTACACATTTTGGTACAATACTTATGCCTTTTCTCTCTTATTTTACAAGGTCTACATGAAGAGGGAGAATGTCGACAGCTGGAATTCTAGACTGGAAAAGGAGCAAATCTGAGATACCTATTCTGCGCAACTCCAAAAGTCCTGAAAATCTACGGAGAATTCACTAGTGAAAAAAGGCCCATTTGTCCCGGTTCTAGAGGCCCATCTATCCCGGTTCTAGACCCAGGACTAAAGTGTCGGGACTAAAGCCCATGACCTTTCGTCCCGGTTCACTTACGAACCGGGACAGATAGGGCTACACGTGGCCGCTCCGCCGAGCCCAGGCTGGAGGGCCTTTGGTCCCGGTTGGTAACATCAACCGGGACCAAAGTGCGTACACGCGTCAGCAGCTCAGGAGCTGGGGTTTTTAAAGAGGGGGGGGGGGGGTTGAGGGTTTTGGAGGGTTAATTTAGGGGTTTCATATATTTTGTTAGCTAGCTAATAGAGAGAAGTGATCTCTCTTATCTCTGTGCTTGGTCGCGACGCTACGTACTATACATATAGAGAGAACTCGCGATACGCTAGTTAGTAAGAAAATGAAGGAAACCATTAAGTACACAAGATCATCATGAACATATACAGAGAGAAGTGATTGACCTCCTTCTCCGAGAGATTGGTCAAACAACAAGTTTTGTATATCTATCCTATGTTACAATTCCTAACATCTAATTTCAAGTTTCATATGGTATTCTCTGGCTTTATTGATGACGTGGTAGATAAAGAATCCTGCCAATTCCTCTTGAATTGCTCGTATGCGATCTTGTGGTAGGAGTTCATCCTGCATTTGCCACATCTAAATTGAAGAAGAGGGTCAATACATGTATATGAATGAAACTCAACACAAATGATGGTAATAAAATAAAATTGTGAATATTTTTTCTTACGCACTTCATATTCTTTTTCAGTGTAGCCCCGCTTATTAGGATTCATCGCATTGTAGATGAACTCGCAAACGTAGTATCCACAAAAACTAGTCCCTTGTTCCTGAAACAAGATCTATACGAGAAATAGAGGTCAATCAAACTGATAAGCAAGCATGCTAAATGGAATATATTGATGAAACTAGCTAGAATCAACGGGAGATGGGCGGAACTAGGTAGTATATATTACTTACTTTCGGGTGTCTAAATTGTAGCTCGGTAGGCAGTCCCAGAGAAATTTTGGTGAAATATTTCCAAACTCTACCACACAAAGAAAATAATTACTTGATATATATCAGGAAATGAACAAAGTTGCTGATATGGTGCGATAATGATCGATTGAACTTACCTGTGGAGCATTTCAGTCAGGTTCGCATACAACTCGGGTTTATTTTGTCTCTAGTCTAAGACGGTTACTATGTTGCTGAACGTTGCATGGGAAACAAAAAATTTCCTACGCACACGCAGATCTATCCATGGTGACGAGCATCTACGAGAGGGAGAGTGGATTTACGTACCCGTGTAGATCGCTAAGCGGGAAGCATTAAGAAACGTGATTGGTGTAGTCGAACGCCTTCACGATCCAAATCGCCGAGCGTCCCGCGATCCAATCACGATCCGTCCCGCGATCCAATCACGATCCGTCCCGCGATCCAATCACGATCCGTCCCACAAACTTGATCATGATCCGTCTCGCGAACTTGATCACGGTCCTTCCGATCTAGCGCCGAACGGATGGCACCTCCGCGTTCAGCACACGTACAACTCGATGACGATCTCCGCCTTCTTTATCCAGCAAGAGGGAGCGGAGAGGTAGAAGAGTACTCCGGCAGCATGACGGTGCTCCGGCAATGGTGGTGGAGCTATTCCGGCAGGGCTTCGCCTAAGCACTGCAGAAATCCGATCTAGAGGAGAAACTATGCACTGGAGAAACGGGTAGCACGTGGCTAAAATTCTGTGCAAAAACCCTAAAACCCACCAGTATATATAGGAGGAAGGGAGGAGAGGCTTGGCGCAAGGGCCAAGCCTCGTTTGGTTCAGCCGAAGTGGGGAGGAGAGGAGGACTCCTCCTCCAATCCTAGTAGGACTAGGATTCCTCCTTTTTGGCCTTTTTTCCACCTTTTCCCTTTGGCCTTTTTTTTCCTAGCTGCATGGGCCTTGTGTGGGACTTCCACCAGCCCAAAAAAGGCTGGTAATTATTCTCCCACATCCCATGAAGCCTCTTGGGTCGAAATACCCCTCCCGATGGTCTCCCAGTATACTACCGGCACTCCCGGTACACTACCGATTAGCCCTAAACTTTTCCGGCGACCAAAACAGGACTTCTATATATGAATATTTACCTCCAGACCATTCTGGAGCTCCTCATGACGTCCGGGATCTCATCTGGGACTCCGAACAACCTTCGGTCACCACCATACATAACTCTATACTACCGAAACGTCACCAAACCTTAAGTGTGCAGACCCTGCGGGTTCGAGAACTATGTAGACATGACCGAGACACCTCTACGGTCAATAACCAATAGCGGGACCTGGATGCCCATATTGGTTCCTACATATTCTACGAAGATCTTTATCGGTCGAACCTCTATGTCAAGGATTCAATTAATCCCGTATGATGTTCCCTTTGTTCTTCGGTATGTTACTTGCCCAAGATTCGATCGTCGGTATCTCCATACCTAGTTCAACCTCATTACTGGCAAGTCTCTTTACTCGTTCCGTAATACAAGATCCCATGACTAACACTTACTCACATTGCTTGCACGGCTTATTGTGATGTTGTATTACTGAGTGGGCGCTGAGATACCTCTTCGTCATACGGAGTAACAAATCCCAGTCTTGATCCATGCCAACTCAACACACACCCTCGGAGATACCTGTAGAGCACCTTTATAGCCACCCAGTTACATTGCGACGTTTGATACACACAAGGCACTCCTCCGGTATCCGTGAGTTGCATGATCTCATGGTCATAGGAACATATACTTGACATATAGAAACAGTAGCAATAAACTGACACGATCATATGCTACATTTGTAGTTTGGGTCTTTTTCATCACATCATTCTCCTAATGATGTGATCCCGTTATCAAATGACATCACATGTCAATGGCTAGGAAACGCTGACCATCTTTGATCAACGAGCTAGTTCACTAGAGGCATACTAGGGACATAGTATTGTCTATTTACCCACACATGTAATGTGTTTCCAATCAATACAATTATAGCATGGATAATAAACGATTATCATGAACAAGGAAATATAATAATAATCACTTTATTTATTGCCTCTAGGGCATATTCCCAAATACTAGTCCCCGGTCAAGAGTAATCTCTAGTAGAATAAAGTGGTGGCTACACACACATGCATGGCTCATCAATTACATTACTATACCCTGGAGTAATAAGGGAGAAACCGAATATGCACAAGACAGTAACACTCACTTGAAGTTGTAAAGAAGGAGTGTTTTGTCTTTGTTTTGATTTTTAAGCATCGATTGTAGCAAGTTCTCCTCGGTTTGTTTGGGATACATTTGAACTGTCACTTCATGTGTGATATTTGGGTTAATGAACCCAATGTCATACATTTCTGCTTTTCTGCATTCGACGATCTTCAATCTGCATAATATAACGATTAGGATAATTATATATATACATGCAATGAAAGAGGTGAGCTATATATAGAGACTTAATTACAGAAGTACTTACAGACAGTATCAAGTCATGATTTTATGTCGATGTCCTTTTGATTGTAAAACTGGAAAAGCTCGTAAAATTCAACATGAATCACCTCCTGGCCAAAGAAGTCATGCTTCTCATTAATACTCATAATCAAAACATCCATCCCAAACTCGCTCCAGGTTTTCATGTACCAATTATGCAATTGTCTCATCATCGTTCCTAGAGGAGGACTTCCATCTTTGACAAGAGGCTTCCCGTACCGGTATTTGAAATCATCCACCTCCAACGGCTCAAACAGTACATCATCACTCATTTAATCAGCAGGATTGGTACCGAGCACCATCCCCGGATGATCAGCGGCGATATCGATAGACACCTTCAACAGGGGGCACGATAGGTTAGCCTGTTCGCCGAGCTGGGGAATTTTTTTCCCACTTCTTCATTTTGCTAACCTCACATCACTAGAAGTAGTTCCCGTCCGCAACGCATTTTGATATGCCTTTTTAGTAGCGCGGACATAGTTGGTATCCAGCGGAGGCAGTGGTGGTCGCTTCAGGGCCTTGATAGTGCACTTCGCTGCCACCGGATCTATCGTCTGCTTCGGAGGTTGAGCTTTCTTTGCAAAATGGGCCCTCACTTGGTCTTGAGAGATCTTCGCGGTTTCCTCCGTGGTCCTCTCGTATGGCAACTTTTCCAATGGCTTGAGAGACTTAGGACTGTACTCGTATGGCCTCCCGCCACTGGTTGTACTGCTAGCAGCCAGAGCGTTGACGTCTCTCTTTTGTCGTTGCTTACGAGGCGGAGGAGGAGGCGGAGTGCTCTGACACACCGGAGGAGGAGGCGGAGGAGGAGGAGGAGCGGCGGCGGCTGTCTTCCGCCGTTGCTGAGGAGGCGGAGGAGGAGGCGGACTGCTCGAATGCGCAAGAGGAGGCCGAGGAGGAGGCAAAGTGCCTTGATCGTCGACGTCATGTGCCGGACGAGGTGAAGGAGGAGGCGGAGTGCCTTGATCCCTCGCCGTAGGAGGAGGAGGAGGATGAGTGCCTTCATCACTCGCCGGAGGAGGAGGCGGAGTGCCTTGATCCCTCGGCGGCGAAGGAGGAGGAGGAGGAGTGCCTTCATCACTCGCCATAGGATGAGGAGGAGGAGGCGGAGGCGTCCAGTTCAGAAGCTTGATGTGCTCCTTCCGCCATAGACATGTACTCAGAGAAAATCTCAGCTGAGTCTCCCCTTCACCTGTGGGGTGGTCAAGCTGGAGCTCCTCAAATCCCCCCATTATTTCATCCACTTGCACAACAACATAGTCATGTGGAATCTGACCATGGTGAAAAGTTTTGTCGGTTCGAGGAGGTGCAACAAAGCCGTCGGCCTCCTTGAAGGTGAGGTTAACGCATTTCGTCATAAGCTCGAAATGTTGGCCATCTGTGATAGCATCCACGGGGTAGCTAGGAGTGGTGAAGTCGGGCTGCTTAAGGAGCTCTGTGGAAGCCATGCTGCTTCTCCGCTTAGATGACGGGGTAGCTTCTGGGGTAGCTTCGTGCCCCTGATCAAGTTGCTGGCCCAGAGCTTGTTGGCTCATAACTTCTTCCTCTAGCCTTCGTACTCTTGCATTGAGCTCCTGCACAACGCTCAGCTCGTGTTTGCTCTTCCTCTCCCGGATTTTTTAACCGCCTAAGCCGGGAAACCCAAGCTTCCACAAAACGGAGCCTGGCGTGCCTCATGTTCGTCCAGGGTGCTGAGGATTCTCGAGGGCCTCAGTCAGCTCGTCCTTCTCTCTGTTGGGAATGAACCTCCCTTCCAGCGCTTCCTTGATAACTTGCTTAACCTTCATGACGGGTATTGCAAGTTGCTCGTCCGTCCAAACGCACTTCCCTATTTCAGGGTCCAAAGTTCCCCAACCCCGAAGAACCAAGTCCTTGAATGGTCTGGCCATCCCTGTCTCTGGTTTGACATCTTTAGCTTGCAGGTCATCCTCCCATTTGGCCCACAACGTCCGGGCTCTGAGGTAGCCACCTGACCCCGTGCGATGGTGATACTACTTCTTCTCAGCATTTTTCTTGTTTATCGCTGACATTTTCTTACTCTTTTCAAAAGTCTTGTAGGCCACGAACACGTCCCATTGATCTCTTATCCCCGCATATCGGCCAACGAATACTGGAGTCTTCTCTTGGTCGACAAACTTAGCTTTCAACTCATTCTTCCACCTCCTGAAAAGATATGCCATCTTCTTAAGAGCACACGACCTGACCAGTGGCTCTATAACTAGATTACTCTCATCCTCTCTGGCGGTAGGGTGAAATTTGCCTTTAGGGCCTTCCAAAGATCTTCTTTCTGTCTATCAGTGACATAAGAAAGTTGAGGGTCGTAGTTCTTAGCGTTCTTAGCCGGCTCTTTCCATTGCTGGAAGCTGATCGGGATGTTGTCCTTAACAATAGCTCCACACTAAGCAGAAAATGCATCCTTGGTCTTCTTCGGTTCAATCGGTTGGCCATCGTTCGTGATTAAGGTGATCGTGAACCTTTCTTCCTTGCCCAACCTTTTCTTCGGGCCTCATCTCATTACCGAAGTTTGGCTCGATTCGTAGGGCTATATAAAAGAAGAAATAAGAGTTAATATATGTACATACCAAAAAAAATTAATGCATCAATTAGTGAGCACAGTCTTAATTAATATATATACCTTGCCAGACGACTTTGCAACATCTCCCTCCATTCGGTCACCGGAGCCGTCATCATGGTCTCCTTCTTCCTCCGGCTCTCGGTCACCGGAGCCGTCATCATGGTCTCCTTCTTCCTCCAGCATTCGGTGACCGGAGCCGTCATCATCATGTACTAGCTCTTCTATTTCAAAATTAAATAACGAGAAGATGGAACCGCCGCTGCGGATTATGTCCCCCAACAACGCTTCTCCTTCAAAGTCTCTGTTCATGGTTGGATCCATGGTTGGATCCATGGTTTCTGCAAATATTACAACATGGCAATTAATATACAAACATGAGAGATGGATATGTTAATTAGTGGCAAACATAGACAAGGGATCATATTAGTGGCCTCGATGCTTCTACGGTTTGGGGTGGCCTCGACAACGCTTCTAGGGATTGGGTGGCCTCGACGCTTCTAGGGTTTGGGTGGCCTCGACAACGCTTTTAGGGATTGGGTGGCCTCGGCAATGCTTCTGGGGTTTGGTCGGGAGAGAGGGGGTTGATCAAAGTTTCCAGAGTTTTCTTCTAGTGGTTTGTGTGGCCTCGAGAGTTTGTCGGGTAGGGGCGAGAGGGGGTAGGAGATCCACAATGCTTTTTCAGTCCCGGTTTAGGCGGACTCGAGAGTTGGTCGGGCGAGAAGGGGTTGATCGAAGTTACGAGAGTTTTATTCTAGTGGTTTGGGTGGCCTCGAGAGTTTGTCGGGTAGGGGCGAGAGGGGGTAGGAGATCGACAATGCTTTTTCAGTCCCGGTTTAGGCGAACTCGACAGTTGGTCCGACGAGAGGGGGTTGATCAAAGTTACCGAAGTTTTCTTCTAGTGGTTTGGGTAGCCTCGAGAGTTTGTCGGGTAGGGGCGAGAGGGGGTAGGAGATTGACAATGCTTTTTTAGTCCCGGTTTAGGCGGACTCAAAAGTTGGTCGGGCAAGAGGGGGTTGATCGAAGTTACCGGAGTTTTCTTCTAGTGGTTTGGGTGGCCTTGAGAGTTTGTCGGGTAGGGGCGAGAGGGGGTAGGAGATCGACAACGCTTTTTCAGTCCCGGTTTAGGCGGACTCAAGATTTGGTCGAGCGAGAGGGGGTTGATCGATGTCCCCCCTCATGTCGAAATTACCGGACTTTTCTATATGAACAAAAAAATGTCGGCCGGACATATCATCACGCGGCGGCGGTAACAAAACATGATGATATCATCACGCGGCAACAGTAACAACTTTTTCTGTTTTTTAAATAAATGCCGACAATTTTCATACACACACATATATATCATCATACACACATATATATGAACAAAAAACATCATAGACACATATATGTGAACAAAAAACATCATACACACATATATATGAAAAAAACATCATACACACATATATATGAACAAAAAAAATCATCCTCACGTATAGGGGAGGGGGGATATGGCCGGTGTTGGAAATATGCCCTAGAGGCAATAATAAAATGGTTATTATTGTATTTCCTTGTTCATGATAATTGTCTATTGTTCATGCTATAATTGTGTTAACCGGAAACCGTAATACATGTGTGAATACGTAGACCACAACATGTCCCTAGTGAGCCTCTAGTTAGCTAGCTCGTTGATCAATAGATAGTCACGGTTTCATGACCATGGACATTGGATGTCGTTGATAATGGGATCACATCATTAGGAGAATGATGTGATGGACAAGACCCAATCCTAAGGATAGCACAAGATTGTGTAGTTCGTCTGCTAAAGCTTTTCTAATGTCAAGTATCGTTTCCTTAGACCATGAGATTGTGCAACTCCCGGATACCGTAGGAATGCTTTGGGTGTGCCAAACATCACAAAGTAACTGGGTGTCTATAAAGGTGCACTACGGGTATCTCCAAAAGTGTCTATTGGGTTGGCACGAATCGAGGCTGGGATTTGTCACTCCCTATGACGGAGAGGTATCTCTGGGCCCACTCGGTAAGACATCACCATAATGGGCTCAATGTGACTAAGGAGTTAGCCACGGGATGATGTGTTACGGAACGAGTAAAAGAGACTTGCCGGTAACGAGATTGAACAAGGTATAGGGATACCAATGATTGAATCTCGGGCAAGTATCATACCGATAGACAAAGGGAATTGTATATGGGATTGATTGAATCCCTGACATTGTGGTTCATCCGATGAGATCATCGTGGAGCATGTGGGAGCCAACATGGGTATCCAGATCCCGCTGTTGGTTATTGACCGGAGAGGTGTCTCGGTCATGTCTACGTGTCTCCCGAACCCATAGGGTCTACACACTTAAGGTTCGATGACGCTAGGGTTATAGGGAAATAGTCTACATGGATACCAAAGGTTGTTTGGAGTCCCGGATGAGATCTCTTACGTCACAAGGAGCTCCGGAATGGTCCGGAGGTAAATATTCATATATAGGAAGTGAGGTTTCGGTCACCGGAAGTGTTTCGGGCGTCACCGGTAGTGTACCGGGACCATCGGGAGGGTTCCGGGGGTCCACAGGGAGGGGCCACCGGCACCAGAGGGCTGCTTGGGCCACAAGTGGGAGGGAACCAGCCCCTAGGTGGGCTGGTGCGCCCCCCACAAGGGGCCCAAGGCACAGGAAGAGGTGGAGGGGGGCAAACCCTAGGGCAGATGGGCCCTAGGCCCATCTAGGGCGCCACCACTCCACTATCCCACTCTAGCCGCCGGCTAGATTGCCATCTGGTGGCTGCCGCACCACCCTAGGGTGGAAACCCTAGGGGGCAGCCCTCCCTCCCTCCCCTCCTATATATAGTGGGGGTTTTGGGGCTTCCATCTACCCGGTTTTCTTCCTCCCTCGGCGCAGCCCTACTCCTCCCTCACCTTGTCCTATGTAGTGCTTAGCGAAGCTCTACCGGAGTACCACGCAGCTCCACAGTCACCACACCGTCGTGCTGCCGGAGCTCTTCCCCAACCTCTCCTTCCTCCTTGCTGGATCAAGGCGTAGGAGATGTCACCGGGCTGTACGTGTGTTGAACGCGGAGGCGACGTTCTTCGGCGCTGAGATCGGAGTCCACTGCAATCTGAATCGCTACAAGTACGACTCCACCAACCGCGTTCTTGTAACGCTTCCGCTTAGCGATCTTCAAAGGTATGAATATGCACTCTTCCCATACTCGTTGCTTGTTTCTCCATAGATAGATCTTGGTGAACACGTAGGAATTTTTTTGATTTACTACTACGTCTCCCAATAGTGGTATCAGAGCTAGGTCTATGCGTAGAATCTATGCACGAGTAGAACACAAAGCAGTTGTGGGCGTCGATCTTGTTAATTTGCTTACCACTACTAGTCTTATCTTGATTCGGCGGTATTGTGGGATGAAGCGGCCCGGACCAACTTTACACGTACGCTTACGTGAGACCGGTTCCACCGCCTGACATGAACTTGTTGCATAAGGTGGCTAGCGGGTGTCTGTCTCTCCCACCTTAGTCGGATTGGATCGATTAAAAGGGTCCTTATGAAGGGTAAATAGCAATTGGCATATGATGTTGTGGTTTGAGCGTAGGTAAGACACGTTCTTGCTAGAAACCTATAGCAGCCACGTAAAAACTTGCAACTACAAATTAGAGGATGTCAAACTTGTTTTTGCAGCATATGCCTTGTGATGTGATATGGACAAAAGGATGTGATGTGATGCATTGTGATGTATGAGATTGATCATGTTCTTGTAATAGGATTCACGACTTGCATGTCGATGAGTATGACAACCGGCAGGAGCCATAGGAGTTTTCTTAATTTATTATATGACCTGCGTGTCAGTCATAAATGCCATGTAATTACTTTACTTTATTGCTAAACGTTAGCCATAGTAGTAGAAGTAATAGTTGGCGAGACAACTTCATGAAGACACAATGATGGAGATCATGATGATGGAGATCATGGTGTCGTGCCGGTGACAGTGATGATCATGGTGCCCCGAAGATGGAGATCAAAGGAGCAAGATGATATTGGCCATATCATGTCACTATATTGATTGCATGTGATGTTTATCATGTTTACATCTTATTTTCTTAGAACGACGGTAGTAAATAAGATGATCTCTCAATAAAATTTCAAGTGATGTGTTCACCCTAACTGTGCACCGCTGCTAAGGATCATTGTTCCGAAGCACAACGTGATGATTGGGTGTGATAGGTTCTAACGTTCGCATACAATGGGTGTAAGCAAGATTTATACACGTGAAACACTTAGGTTGACTTGACGAGCCTAGCATGTACAGACATGCCCTCGGAACACGGAAGACCAAAAGGTCGAACATGAGTCGTATAGAAGATACGATCAACATGGAGATGTTCACCATGGATGACTAGTCCGTCTCACATGTGTTGGAAATATGCCCTAGAGGCAATAAATGAAGTGTTTATTATTATATTTCCTTGTTCATGATAATCATTTTTTGTCCATGCTATAACTGTATTGATTGGAAACACATTGCATGTGTGGATAAATAGACAACACTGTGTCCCTAGTATGCCTCTAGTGAACTAGCTCGTTGACCAAACATGGTCAGGGTTTCCTAGCCATTGAGATGTGATGTCATTTCATAACGGGATCACATCATTAGGAGAATGATGTGATGGACAAGACCCAAACTACAAACGTAGCGTATGACCGTGTCAGTTTATTGCTACTGTTTTCTGCATGTCAATGTATATGTTCCTATGACCATGAGATCATGCAATTCACGGATATCGGAGGAGTGCCTTGTGTGTATTAAACGTTGCAACGTAATTGGGTGACTATAAAGGTGCTCTACAGGTATCTCCGATGATGTCTGTTGAGTTGGCATGGATCGAGACTGGGATTTGTTACTCCGTGTGACGGAGAGGTATCTCGGGGCCCACTCGGTAATGCAACATCACAATAAGCCTTGCAAGCAATGTGACTAATTGTTAGTTGCGGGATCTTGTATTACGGAACGAGTAAAGAGACTTGCCGGTAACGAGGTTGAACTAGGTATGGAGATACCGACGATCGAATCTCGGGCAAGTAACATACCGAAGAACAAAGGGAACGTTATACGGGATTGACTGAATCCTTGACATAGAGGTTCGATCGATGAAGATCTTCGTTGAATATGTAGGAACCAATGTGGACGTCAAGGTCCCGCCATTGGTTATTGGCCGTAGAGGTGTCTCGGTCATGTCTACATAATTCTCGAACCCGCAGGGTCTGCACACTTCAGGTTCGGTGACATTTCGGTAGTGTAGAGTTATGTATGGTGGTGACCGAAGGTTGTTCAGAGTCCCGGATGAGATCCCGGACATCACGAGGAGCTCCGGAATGGTCCAGAGGTAAAGATTCATATATAGGAAGTCCCATATTGGTCGCCGGAAAAGTTTCGGGCTCACCGGTAGTATACCGGGAGTGCCGGTAGTGTACTGGGAGGCCTCCGGGAGAGGTATTTCGACCCTAGAGGGTCCATGGGCTGTGGGAGATAATAACCAGCCCTTAGTGGGCTGGTGGAACAGCCACAAAGGCCCATGGCGCCAGGAGGGAAAAATACCAAAAGGAAAAAGGTGGAAAAAGGCAAAAGGGGGCTATATAAGGAAGGAGTCCTAATCCTACTTGGAGTAGAAGGAGGAGGACTCCTCCCTCCTAGCCGGCCGAACCAGCTAGCCTTGGAGGCCAAGGCTGCCTCTCCTCCTCCTCTCCTCCTATATATACTAGAGGGTTTCAAGGGTTTTGCACATGTTCTTTTCTTCCATGTGCAACCCTAACCTCCAGTGCATAGTTTCTCCTCTAGATCGGATTTCTGCAGTGCTTAGGCGAAGCCCTGCAGGAATAACTCCACCACCATCTCCGGAGCGCCGTCACGCTGCCGGAGAACTCTTCCTCCTCTCCACTTCCTCTTGCTGAATCTAGACGGTGTTGATCGTTATCAAGCTGCACGTGTGCTGAACGCGGAGGTGCCGTCCGTTCGGTACTAGATGGGAAGGATTGTGATCAAGACCACGGGACGTACGTGATCGGATCGCGGGACGGATTGTGACGAGATTGCGGGATGGGTCATGACTAGATCGCGGGACGCTCGGCGATTTGGATCACGAAGAAGTACGACAACACCAACCGTGTTTCTTAACGCTTCCCGCTTAGCGATCTACAAGGGTACGTAGATCCACTCTCCCTCTCGTAGATGCTCATCACCATGGATAGGTTTGCATGTGCGTAGGAAATTTTTTGTTTCCCATGCGACGTTCCCCAACAACATGATGATCAGACACGGGCTAGTTGACATGGATCATGTATCACTTGGATGACTAGAGAGATGTCTATCTAAGTGGGAGTTCATTAAATAATTTGATTATGTGAACTTAATTATCATGAACTTAGTCTAAAATTGTCTTTACAATCTATATTGTAGATCCAATGGCCAACGCTAATGCCAACCTCAACTTCAACACGTTCCTAGAGAAAACCAAGCTGAAAGATGATGGAAGCAACTATGCAGACTGGGTCCGTAGCTTGAGGATCATCCTCATAGCTTCCAAGAAATTGTATGTCCTTGATGCACCTCTAGGTGACCCACCCATTGTCCCAGCAGAGCAAGACGTTGCGAATGCTTGGCATTCTCGCTGCGATGATTGCTCCCTTGTTCGGTGCGGAATGCTTTACAGTTTAGAACCGGGGCTCCAAAAGCGTTTTGAGCAACACGGAGCATATGAGATGTTCCAAGAGCTGAAACTGGTTTTCCAAGCTCATGCCCGGGTCGAGAGATATGACGTCGCCAACAAGTTCTTCAGGTGTAAGATGGAGGAGAATAGTTCTGTCAGTGAGCACATACTCAAGATGTCTGGGTTGCACAACCGCTTGACTCAGCTGGAGTTAATCTCCCGGATGACTCGGTCATTGACAGAATCCTCCAGTCGCTTCCACCTAGCTACAAGAGCTTTGTGATGAACTACAACATGTAGGGTATGGAGAAGTCCATTCCTGAGTTGTACTCGACGCTGAAATCAGCGGAGGTCGAGATCATAAAGGAGCATCAAGTGTTGATGGTGAATAAGACCACTAGTTTCCAGAAAGTCAAGGGTAAGAAGAACTTCAAGAAGGACGGCAAAGCTGTTGCCGCGCCCAGTAAGCAAGTTGCCGGGAAGAAGAACAAGAATGGACCCAAGCCTGAGACTGAGTGTTTTTATTGCAAGGGTACCGGTCACTGGAAGCGGAACTGCCCCAAGTACTTAGTGGACAAGAAGGCCGACAATGTTAAAGGTATATGTGTACCTAACCAGCGCTCGTAGTAGCTCCTGGGTATTTGATACCGGTGCAGTTGCTCACATTTGTAACTCCAAGCAAGAGTTGCAGAATAAGCGGAGGCTAGCAAAGGACGAGGTGACGACTCGCGTCGGGAATGGTTCCAAGGTCGATGTGATCGCCGTCGGCATGCTACCTCTACATCTACCTTCGGGATTAGTTTTAAACCTTAATAATTGTTATTTAGTACCAGCTTTGGGCATGAACATTGTCTCTGGATCTCGCTTGATGTGAGATGGCTACTCATTTAAATCTGAGAATAATGGTTGTTCTATTTATATGAGAGAAATGTTTTATGGTCATGCCTCGCTGGTCACTTGAGCAGATATGGGTATGTTTACTTAATGAAACACAAGTCTGAAACCTTTGAAAGGTTCAAGTAATTTCAGAGTGAGGTAGAGAATCAACGTGACAGGAAAATAAAGTGCCTACGATCTGATCGTGGTGGAGAATATTTAAGTCACGAGTTCGGCACGCACCTAAGGAAATGTGGAATTGTTTCACAACTCACGCCGCCTGGAACACCTTAGAGAAATGGTGTGTCTGAATGTTGTAATCGCACTCTATTGGATATGGCGCGATCTATAATGTCTCTTACCGACTTACCGCTATCATTTTGGGGATATGCATTAGAGACTGCCGCATTCACTTTAAATAGGGCACCGTAAAAGTCCGTTGAGATGACACCGTATGAATTATGGTTTGGAAAGAAACCTAAGCTGTCGTTTCTAAAAGTTTGGGGATGCGATGCTTATGTGAAGAAACTTCAACCTGAGAAGCTCGAACCCAAAGCGGAAAAGTGTGTCTTCATAGGATATCCCAAGGAGACTATTGGGTATACCTTCTACCTCAGATCCAAAGGCAAAGTCTTTGTTGCAAAGAATGGATCCTTTCTCGAGAAAGAGTTTCTCTGGAAAGAAGTAAGTGGGAAGAAAATAGAACTTGATGAGGTAATTGCACCTCCACTCGAACCGGAGGGTAGCGCAGCATAGGAAGTTGTTTCTGTGGAGCCTACACTAGCTAGAGAGGAAGTTAATGATGATGATCATGAAACTTCAGATCAAGTTACTATTGAACGTCGAAGGTCCACTAGGACACGTACCACACCAGAGTGGTACGGCAACCCTGTCCTAGAGATCATGTTGTTGGACAACGGTGAACCTTCGAACTATGAAGAAGCGATGGTGGGCCCGGATTACAACAAATGGCTTGAAGCCATGAAATCCGAGATAGGATCCATGTATGAGAACAAAGTAAGGGTTATCGACAAGTTCAAGGAGTTGACTATGATGAGACTTTCTCACCCGTAGTGATGCTGATGTCTGTCCGAATCATGTTAGCAATTGCCGCATTTTATGATCATGAGATCTGGGAAATGGACGTCAAAACTGCATTCCTTAATGGCTTCCTCAAGGAAGAACTGTATACTGCAGCCGGAAGGTTTTGTCGATCCTAAAGATGCTAACAAAGTATGCAAGCTCCAGCGCTCCATCTATGGGCTGGTGCAAGCATCTCAGAGTTGGAACATTCGCTTTAATGAGGTGATTAAAGTGTTTGGGTTTGTACAGGTTTATGGAGAACCCTGTATTTACAAGAAAGTGAGTGGGAGCTCTGTAGCATTTCTCATACTATATGTGGATGACATACTGATAATGGGAAATGATATAGAACACTTGGGAAGTGTAAAGGCCTACTTGAATAAGTGTTTTTCAATGAAGGACCCTGGAGAAGCTGCTTACATATTAGGTATTAAGATCTATAGAGATAGATCGAGACGCCTCATAGGTCTTTCACAAAGCACATACCTTGAAAAGATCTTGAAGAAGTTCAATATGGATCAGTCCAAGAAGGGGTTCTTGCCTGTGCTACCGGGTGTGAGATTGAGTACGACTCAATGCCCGACCACGGCAAAAGATAGAGAAGAGATGAGTGTCATCCCCTATGCTTCAGCCATAGGCTCTATTATGTATGCCATGCTGTGTACCAGACCTGATGTGAACCTTGCCATAAGTTTGGTAGGGAGGTACCAAAGTGATCCCGGAGCGGAACACTGGACAGCGGTCAAGAATATCCTGAAGTACCTGAAAAGGACAAAGGACATGTTTCTCATATATGGAGGTGTCGAAGAGCTCGTCGTAAAGGGTTATGTCGATGCTAGCTTCGACATAGATCCGGACGACTCCAAGTCGCAAACCGGATACATGTATATTTTGAACGGAGGGGCAGTCAGCTGGCATAGCAGCAAGCAAAGCATCGTGCCGGCATCTACATGTGAAGCGGATTACATAGCTGCTTTGGAAGCAGCAAAGGAAGGAGTCTGGATGAAGGAGTTCATCACCGACCTAGGAGTAATTCACAATGCGTCGGGCCCGATGACTCTATTCTGTGACAACACTAGAGCTATTGCCCTTGCGAAGGAGCCCAGGTTTCACAAGAAAACAAGACACATCAAGCGCCGCTTCAACTCCATCCATGATTACATTCAGGAGGGAGATATAGATATTTGTAAAGTACATACGGATCTGAATGTCACAGATCCATTGACTAAACCTCTCTCACGAGCAAAACATGATCAACACCAGAATGCTATGGGTGTTCGATTCATCACAATGTAACTAGATTATTGACTCTAGTGCAAGTGGGAGACTGTTAGAAATATGCCCTTGAGCCAATAATAAAATTGTTATTATTGTATTTCCTTGTTCATGATGATTGTCTATTGTTCATGCTATAATTGTGTTAACCGGAAACCGTAATACATGTGTGAATACGTAGACCACAACATGTCCCTAGTGAGCCTCTAGTTGGCTAGCTCGTTGATCAATAGATGGTCACAGTTTCATGACCATGGACATTGGATGTCGTTGATAACGGGATCACATGATTAGGAGAATGATGTGATGGACAAGACCCAATCCTAAGCATAGCACAAGAACGTGTAGTTCGTCTGCTAAAGCTTTTCTAATGTCAAGTATCGTTTCCTTAGACCATGAGATTGTGAAACTCCCGGATACCGTAGGAATGCTTTGGGTGTGCCAAACGTCACAACATAACTGGGTGGCTATAAAGGTGCACTACGGGTATCTCCAAAAGTGTCTATTGGGTTGACACGAATCGAGACTGGGATTTGTCACTCCGTGTGACGGAGAGGTATCTCTGGGCCCACTCGGTAAGACATCATCATAATGAGGTCAATGTGACTAAGGAGTTAGCCACGAGATAATGTGTTACAGAACGAGTAAAAGAGACTTGCCGGTAACAAGATTGAACAAGGTATAGGGATACTGACGATCGAATCTCAGGCAAGTATCATACCGATAGACAAAGGGAATTGTATACGGGATTGATTGAATCCCCGACAACGTGGTTCATCCGATGAGATCAGCATGGAGCATGTGGGAGCCAACATGGGTATCCAAATCCATCTGTTGGTTGCTGGCCGGAGAGGTGTCTCGGTCATGTCTACTTGTCTCCCGAACCCATAGGGTCTACACACTTAAGGTTCGATGACGCTAGGGTTATAGGGAAATAGTGTACGTGGATACCGAAGGTTATTAGGAGTCCCGGATGAGATCCCGGACGTCACGAGGAGCTCCGGAATGGTCCGGAGGTAAATATTCATATATAGGAAATGAGGTTTCGGTCACCGGAAGTGTTTCGGGCGTCACCGGTAGTGTACCGGGACCATCGGGAGGGTTCCGAGGGTCCACTGGGAGGGGCCACCGGCACCAGAGGGCTGCTTGGGCCACAAGTGGGAGGGAACCAGCCCCTAGGTGGTCTGGTGCGCCCCCCACAAGGGGCCCAAGGTGCAGCAAGAGGTGGAGGGGGGCAAACCCTAGGGCAGATGGGCCCTAGGCCCGTCTAGGGCGCCACCCCTCCCCTCTCCCACTCTGGCCGCCGGCCAGATTGCCATCTGGTGGATGCCGCACCACCCTAGAGTGGAAACCCTAGGGTGCATCCCTCCCTCCCCTCCTCCTATATATAGTGGGGGTTTTGGTGCTGCCATCTACACGGTTTTCTTCCTCCCTCGGCGCAGCCCTACTCCTCCCTCACCTCGTCCTTCGTAGTGCTTAGCGAAGCTCTGCCGGAGTACCACGCAGGTCCACCGTCACCACGCCGTCGTGTTGCTGGAGCTCTTCCCCAACCTCTCCTTCCTCCTTGCTGGATCAAGGCGTAGGAAGTCCACCGCGATGTGAATCGCTACGAGTACGACTCCACCAACCACGTTCTTATAACGCTTCCACTTAGCGATCTTCAAAGGTATGAATATGTACTCTCCCCATACTCGTTGCTGGTTTCTCCATAGATAGATCTTGGTGAACACGTAGGAAATTTTTTGATTTACTACTACGTCTCCCAACACCCGAAGCGGGGTGGAGCAGTGGCCGGAGCGGGGCGGGGCGGCTGGCGCGGGGGGGGGGTGGCCGGAGTGGGCTTTTATACAGGGAGCATTGGTCCCGGTTCATGGCACCAACCAGGACCAATGCCCCCCTTTTGTCCCGGTTCGTGCCACCAACCGGGACCAAAGCCCTGTTTTCAGTAGCCCATAGGGCGGGAAGCAGAGGCCTTTGGTCTCGGTTGGTGCCATGAACCGGGACCAAAGGGTGGCATTGGTCCCGGTTGGTGCCACGAACCGGGACCAATGGTCCCTTTTCGTCAGCCCAAAGGGCGGGAAACACGGACCTTTGGTCCCGGTTGGTGGCACCAATCGGGACGAAAGGGGCATTGGTCCTGGTTGGTGCCACCAACCGGGACCAATGGCCTTACACATCGGTGTGGTGGGAGTTTAGTCCCACCTCGCCAAGCGAAGGTTGCTCGAACCTATTTATAAGCCCCGCCGCGGCTGCTATGTTGAGCTCTTCTCATAGTGAAAATAGATGCCCTTATATAGGAAATTCGACCTAAATTCAAAATGCTAGTTACGCGCCTAACTAGCACTTTGAATTTAGGTTGAATTTCCCTATAAGCGCATCTATTTTCACTTTTGCTATTTTTTATGTTATTTCTTTGCATACTAAAAGTTGTTAACAAAAATACTTTATGAATATTCTTTTTGCTATTAATTTTTTTTAACAAAAATAACTTTGATAATTTTTAGTTGCATGAATTGTATATAGTATCAAGTTTAGTTATATAACTTTTATCAAACGAAAACATGTGTGTTACAAAATGATTTCAATTTTTTTATAAATATTTGAACTCAAGAATTTTTCTGCATTCAATATGCACCATTCAAAGCCACATCATCCCTTTTCAACCCTTTTATGACTTCATTTGCTTTTTTTCATGCATTTCAGCATTTATTTTGAGCTAAAATGACCCTGAATTAAAAAGCACTGCAAATAAACTCTGAAAAGGTTGAAAGTTGGCATGGTATCATCATTTCACCCACATAGCATGTGTTAAAAAGTTGAGGGTTACGACAAAAACTGGATGCATTTCGTGTACAAAATGGACAATCTCTTTCAAAGTATCACGGTTTCGGATGAAAACTCATCTGTTACAAAGAGATTTTATTTTTTTGAACTTATTTGAACTCCATACTTTTTGTGTGTTCAAAATGCACCATTCTAAGCCACACCATCAATTTTTAACCCTTTCTGACTTCATTTGGTATTTTTCATGCACTTACTGATTTTTTTTGAGCTAAATAACCCTGAAATTGAAAAGCACTTCAAATGAACTCTGAAAAGGTTGAAAGTTGGCATGGTATCATCATTTCACCCACATAGCATGTTATAAAAAGTTGAGAGGGTTACGGCAAAAATTGGATGCACTTCGTGTACAAAACGGAGAATCTCTTTCGAAGTATCAAGGTTTCGGACGTAACCATGGATAATCTTCATTATTTAATAGGGTGCTTCAGTCAACCTTGACTTTGAAGGGATGAATTTCTTGAAACTTTTCATAATCTTCAGACATGTCTGTCTTGCCCTCCAATCCCACGATGTCTCTTTTGCTTGAAAGAACTATGTGGCGCTTTGGCTCATCGTATGATGTATTCGCTTCCTTATCTTTTCTTTTTCTCAGTTTGGTAGACATGTCCTTAACATAGAAAACCTGCGCCACATCATTTGTTAGGACGAATGGTTCGTCTGTGTACCCAATATTGTTGAGATCCACTGTTGTCATTCCTTAATATGGGTTTACTGTACCCCGCCTCTTGTAAGATTGACCCATTTGTATCGAAACAAAGGGACCTTCAAATCATGTCCATAGTCAAGTTCACATATCTCCTCTATGTAACCATAATATGTGTCAACCTTCCCATTGGTCGTCGTTGCATCAAAGCGGACACCGCTATTTTGGTTGGTGCTCCTTTGATCTTGGGCGATCGTGTAAAATGTATTCCCATTTATCTCGTACCCTTTGTAAGTCAATACAGTTAAAGATCGTCTCTTGGCCAACGAGTACAGCTCATCAGAAACAGTTGTGTCACACCTGAGACATGTTTGCAACCAAGTGGCGAAAGTCTTGATGTGTTCACATGTAATCCAGTCATCACACTGCTCTGGGTGTTTGGAGCGCAGAATGTTCTTGTGTTCATCGACATACGGGGTCATCGAGGTAGAATTATGTAGAACTATGTAGTGTGCTTGAGACCAAGAATGCCCGTCCCCACATATTATTGACTTTGCTCCTAGCGTGCCTTTTCCAGTCAGTCTCCCCTCATACCGCGATTGAGGGATACCAATCTTCTTAAGGTCAGGAATGAACTCAACACAAAACCCATTGACATCCTCTGTTTGATGGCCCATGGAGATGCTTCCTTCTGGCCTAGCGCGGTTACGGACATATTTCTTTAGGACTCCCATGAACCTCTCAAAGGGGAACATATTTTGTAGAAATACAGGGCCAGAACGACAATCTCGTCGACTAGATGAACTAGGACGTGCATCATGAGATTGAAGAAGGATGGTGGGAACACCAGCTCGAAACTAACAAGACATTGCGCCACATCACTCCTTAACCTTGGTAGGATTTCTGGATTGATCACCTTCTGAGAGATTGCATTAAGGAATGCACATAGCTTCACAATGGCTAATCGAACGTTTTCCGGTAGAAGCCCCCTCAATGCAACCGGAAGTAGGTGTGTCATAATCACGTGGCAATCATGAGACTTTAGGTTGTGGAATTTTTTCTCTGCCATATTTATTATTCCCTTTATATTCTACGAGAAGCCAAACGGGACCTTCATACTAAGCAGGCATTCAAAGAAGATTTCCTTCTCTTCTTTGGTAAGAGCGTAGCTGGCAGGATCTTCTTACTGCTTTGGAGGCATGCCATCTTTTTCGTGAACACGTTGATGGTCCTCCCGTGCCTCCGGTGTATCTTTTGTCTTCCCATACACGCCCAAGAAGCCTAGCCGGTTCACGCAAAGATTCTTCGTCACGTGCATCACGTTGATTGCAGAGTGGACCTCTAGATCTTTCCAGTAGGGTAGGTCCCAAAATATAGATTTCTTCTTCCACATGGGTGCGCGTCCCTCAGCGTCATTCGGAACTGATAGGCCGCCGAGACCCTTTCCAAATATTACTTGTAGATCATTGACCATAGCAAGTATGTGATCACCGCTACGGATGGTGGGCTTTTTCCGGTGATCTACCGCGCCTTTAAAATGCTTGCCTTTCTTTCGACATTGATGGTTGGTCGGAAGAAATCGACGATGCCCCAGGGACACATTCTTCCTGCAATTGTCTAGGTATATAATTTTGGTGTCATCTAAACAGTGCGTGCATGCGTGGTATCCCTTCTTTGTCTGTCCTGAAAGGTTACTAAGAGCAGGCCAATCATTGATAGTTACAAACAGCAATGCATGCAGGTCAAAATCCTCCTGTTTGTGCTCATCCCGCACGCGTACACCATTTCCATTCCACAGCTGTAAAAGTTCTTCAACTAATGGCCTTAGGTACACAAAAATGTCATTGCCGGGTTGCTTAGGGCCTTGGATGAGAAATGGCATCATAATGAACTTCCGCTTCATGCACAGCCAAGGAGGAAGGTTATAGATACATAGAGTCACGGGCCAGGTACTGTGGTTGCTGCTCTGCTCCCCAAAAGGATTAATGCCATCCACGCTTAAACCAAACCATACGTTCCTTGCGTCACCTGCAAACTCCTTCCAGTACTTTCTCTCGATTTTTCTCCACTACGACCCGTCAGCGGGTGCTCTCAACTTCCCGTATTTCTTACGATCCTCTCTGTGCCATCGCATATTCTTGGCATGCTCTTTGTTTCTGAACAGACGTTTCAACCGTGGTATTATAGAAGCATACCGCATCACCTTGGCAGCAACCCTCTTCCTGGGACGCTTGCCCTCAACATCACCAGGGTCATCGTGTTGGAAATATTCCCTAGAGGCAATAATAAATTAGTTCTTATCATATTTCCTTGTTCATGATAATCGTTTATTATCCATGCTATAATTGTATTGATCGGAGACTTAAATGCATGTGTGGATACATAGACAAAACCATGTCCCTAGTATGCCTCTAATGGACTAGCTCGTTGATCAAAGGATGGTTAAGGTTTCCTAGCCATGGACATGAGATGTCATTTGATAATGCGATCACATCATTAGGAGAATGATGTGATGGATAAGACCCAAACTACAAACATAGCATATGATCGTGTCAGTTTATTGCTACAGTTTTCTGCATGTCAAGTATATGTTCCTATGACCATGAGATCATGCAATTCACGGATGTCGGAGGAGTGCCTTGTGTGTATCAAACGTCGCAACGTAACTGGGTGACTATAAAGGTGCTCTACAGGTATCTCCGATGGTGTCTGTTGAGTTGGCATGGATCGAGACTGGGATTTGTTACTCCGTGTAACGGAGAGGTATCTCGGGGCCCACTCGGTAATGCAACATCACAATAAGCCTTGCAAGCAATGTGACTAATTGTTAGTTGCGGGATCTTGTATTACGGAACGAGTAAAGAGACTTGCCGGTAACGAGGTTGAACTAGGTATGGAGATACCGACGATCGAATCTCGAGCAAGTAACATACCGAAGAACAAAGGAACGTTATACGGGATTAACTGAATCCTTGACATAGAGGTTCGACCGATAAAGATCTTCGTACAATATGTAGGAACCAATGTAGACGTCCAGGTCCCGCCATTGGTTATTGACCGTAGAGGTGTCTCGGTCATGTCTACATAGTTCTCGAACCCGCAGGGTCTGCACACTTAAGGTTCGGTGACGTTTCGGTAGTATAGAGTTATGTATGGTGGTGATCGAAGGTTGTTCGGAGTCCCGGATGAGATCCTGGACGTCACGAGGAGCTCCAGAATGGTCCGGAGGTAAATATTGATATATAGGAAGTCCCAATTTGGTTTCCGGAAAAGTTTCGGGCTCATCGGTAGTGTATCGGGAGTGCCGGTAGTGTACCAGGAGTGCCGGTAGTGTACCGAGAGACCTCCGGGAGGGGTACTTCGACCCCAAGAGGTCCATGGGCTGTGGGAGAGTATTAACCAGCCCTTAGTGGGCTGGGAAAACAGCCACAAAGGCCCATGGCGCAGGAGAGAAAGTCCTAAAGCAAAAGGTGGAAAATCAGCCAATAGGAGGCAATCCTACTCCAACTAGGATTGGAGGTGAAGTAGGATTGCTTCCCACCTCCTATTTCGGCCGACCCAAAGGCCTTGGCTGCCTCTCCTCTCCTCTCCTCCTATATATACTAGTGGATTGGGTGGTTTTTGGACAGAATTTCCGGCCACGTGCTACCCGTTTCACCGGTGCACAGTTTCTCCTCTAGATCGGTTTTCCGCAGCGCTTAGGCGAAGCCCTATCGGAATCACTCCACCACCATCACCGGAGCGCCGTCACGCTGCCGGTGAACTGTCTCTCCTCTGCACCTCCTCTTGCTGGATCAAGACGGTGGAGATCGTCATCAAGCTGCACGTGTGTTGAACGCGGAGGTGTCGTCCGTTCGGCGCTAGATCGGAAGGACCGTGATCGAGATCGCGAGACAGTTTGTGATGAGATCGCGGAACGGTCGTGATGAGTTCGCGGGACAGATCGTGATCAAGATCGTGAGATGGATCGTGATGAGTTTGCGGGACGTATCGTGATGAGTTCACGGGACGGATCGTGATTGGATCGCGGGACGGATCGTGATGAGATTGTGGGACGCTCGGCGATTTGGATCGCGAAGATGTTCGACTACACCAACCGCGTTTCTTAACGCTTCCCGCTTAGCGATCTACAAGGGTATGTAGATCCACTCTCCCTCTCGTAGATGCTCATCACCATGGATAGGTTTGAGTGTGCGTAGGAAATTTTTTGTTTCCCATGCGACGTTCCCCAACACATCGCGCTTGATCTTATAGCGCAATGCACCGTATACCGGGCATGTGTTTTGTTCCTCGTACTCACCGCGGTATAGGATGCAGTCATTAGGGCATGCATGTATCTTCTGCACCTCCAATCCTAGAGGGCATACAACCTACTTTGCTGCGTACGTACTGTCGGGAATTCGTTATCCTTTGGAAGCTTCTTCTTCAATATTTTCAGTAGCTTCTCAAATCCTTTGTCAGGTACACCATTCTCTGCCTTCCACTACAGCAATTCCAGTGTGGTACCGAGCTTTGTGTTGCCATCTTCGCAATGGGGGTACAACCCTTTTTTGTGATCCTCTAACATGCGATCGAACTTCAGCTTCTCCTTTTCACTTTCACACTGTCTCTTTGCATCAACAATGACCTGACGAAGATCATCATCGGGCACATCGTCTGGTTTCTCTTGGTCTTTAGCTTCCTCGGTTGCAGCATCACCGTATTCAGGGGGCACATAGTTGTCATCATCCTCTTCTTCTTTGTTGTCTTCCATCATAACCCCTATTTCTCTGTGCTTGGTCCAAACATTATAGTGTGGCATGAAACCCTTCACAAATAGGTGGTGTAGCGACCCAACCTGTAAGGTCGAATCTCCGGTGTTTCCGTACCATCCCAAGATCATGCTGGTACACACACGGTACATCAATGTATATATCAAAGGGAAATCACACAGCATTATATTAATCGAAATCTCATATTGAGTCCTTTATTACAATAAAGATTACAATAAAGTGGCCGAAGGCCAACTCATGAGAATAACTAATTCTTGCGGAAGCGTCGAAGGTAGATGAGTCCATCTGATTCCAAGGGCATCTCACCGAGCGTAGAACGTGTCCTCACTCCTGGTCGGAAAAGTACTCTGGAACATGATACGTTGCAGCCGTGTAGGTCAGCATATGGAATATGCCGGCAAGTCACAAGAGAGGGGGTGAAAAGATAATCATCTAATCTACATGCTTATATGGCGGGTGGGGTGGTAAGTTTTTGCGTAAAGTCAATTTTTCCTACATCAAGAGAGGGCTAAGCAAAAAAATTACTAAGTTGGTTGATTAATGAGATGGTTCCACCAACCAATTCTCATACCCAAATTGTTAATACCCACATCATCATATTACTTGTGTTGAGAGTTTCGGAAGTTTCAGTTCCTTTGGCTCAAGTCGTCCATGACCGTGGACACGGCTAATCGATTAGGTTTGAGTACTCTGCAGAGTTTTGCACACGTTCCCCACAAGATTTGGTCTCCTCCGTTTAATTTCTCGCACTTCAGGGTGTTTGAGAAACGGATGACCAAAACATGGTCTTCCAAAGGGTTTCCCTGCGACTCTGTCGGTGCCCATCCTTTCCTATCGTTCTTCTACCTCTTGTAGCACCGCCTGTCCAGGGTCACCACGATATCCAACCAAGCCAGAGCCCATAATGACTTGGGGCTGTGCAGGTAAGCCTGGGGTCTTGAAGCATCCATCCATCTCTTTGTGCCTGGGTGGACCTTTCCGCGTGAATACTGGCCATCTCTAGCAACACCTAGGCAAATCCACTGGTTTCTCCAGGGTGCCGTTCAACCATCATCCACCCAGAGGTAAGTTGAAAACTCGGAGTCTTGAAGTCTTGATCATTATGTAGGTCTTGAAGTTATTACCTCACAACTCTCATGAATCACACATCCAACCCCGTCTACTAGTAGAATAGCAAAATGTAAAACAACGTTTCCCGGGGCCAATGTGTCAAAGTGTTGAGGGGGTACCTACCACATGATACTACAACAGTAACCAAGTTTCCAATTACCTACTTTGCATGCAACTGGGGGGAAATGGTAGAACTAATGCAATAAAAACATGGGTAAAGATGATCAAAGTGACTTGCCTGATTGATGATCTTCGTACGTGAGTGACTCTAAGTAACAAGCTTCGCACTCCGGATAATCTAACGAAGCAAACAAGAGCACTCAATATGCGTACAACAAAATATTGTAACTCATAACCATCAACCATGAACTAGTAACCAATCAAGACAAAACAATGCATAAAAATAAACAAGCAAGAAAACACACAAAGTTTTGTTTTCTAAAAGATGATTGATAGAACACTACTAACATAATGAAACCTATTTGTAGTAACAGAACAATAGTTGACAGCAAGAAACAATAAAATATTTTATTAATAACAGAATTGAATTCATTAAAGTTTGTTGGGAAAAACTTTAGTAAAGTTTTTTTTAAAGTTTGGTTAAACACTATTAGATGAGGTAGCTATAGTTTTACTAACAAAAGAATGAAACTAAACTTATTATTTATTAACAAAACATTATCTTAACAGAATGGAAATTACTAAAAACTTGTCTTAGAAAACAGAATTAAATTATATAAAACTTTGTTGAAAGAAAACTATTAATAACTAGTGGTTTTAGTTCAAATTAAACCTATTTGAAAATGTGTTGAGATTCCTTTGTTAATAAAGAAACAAACTAAGAAAAATTATATTTTTATTAACATAAGTAAAAAACCTAAAGTTTAACTAACAAAACCTATTAAACAAATAAAACTAAATCCAATTTAAACCAACTAAAACTAAGTTAATTTAAACTATACTAACTAATAGGCAGAAACTGTTTATAGATAAAACACTAAGAAAAATCATCCTAAAAATTCTGAAACTAAGCATGAAGGTAGTCCTAACTAATACCAAACAGTAGCAAAAAGATTCCTATCAAAATCTATTTTCAAACTCTAGTTATTCAGATTTGAATGTTTTGAGCAAATTTGATTCAATTCAAATTTTATAGTTCAAATTTAAAATCTAAAGCTACAGGGTGAAACTAGATGGAATATGTGAGTTAATGCAAAAAAGAATCAACTCTAAACACTAAACAGATTAAAAGTTATTCACAAAACAAAATCAGAACAGGTTCTGTTTTCTAAACAAAATCAGAAAAGGGTGAAATATCTACCGGACGGCCAGGGGTGACGTGGCGACCTGTGAGTGGTTGGCTAGCGGTGGTTCGAGCGGACGGCCGGACCGAAGAGAAAAACGTTTCAGGCTTAAAGGGGTTCTAATCCTAGCCGTGGATTTTAGATCCGAGGGGTGGGGATGGATCCGATGACTTACCGGAGAGAGAGGGGATCTTCGGCGAGTGGTGGCGGCGGCCGGTGGTCGGAGATGTTCAGGGAGGCGTCTCCGATGGTCGAGGAGGGCCGTGGAGTAGCTCAGGCGATGGAGGAGACCTTCCGGCGAAGAATGGTGGCGACGATGGGGCGAGAGGTGGACGGGAGTGACGGGCAGGAGCGATGGAAAGCTCCGGTGGTGGCAGCAACTACGGCGAGCTCAGTAGCGGCGTTCTGGCGACGGGAGAGAGGGCTCGGGGGAGAAATGGATGCGGGGAGGGGGCGCGCTTAAATAGGGTGATCGGGGGGTGCGGGGGAGGAGAGAGGAGAGAGATCCGAGGAGGGAGTAATCGTCGGCGATGGCGCGTGCGGGAGGAGAGTGATGACCGCTCGGGCGTTACGGCAATCGAGGTGGGGCCCGTTGTCAGCGAGTGAAGAAGCGGCGAATGCGCGTCGGTCGACCGGCTTGTAATAAATCCGCGAGTAACTGCCCGTGGGCCGGCCCGTTTTATTATAAAACCGTTACCGTTTCATTTAATGATTTACCAGCGTGTTTCAAAAACATTTAAAGCAGTCAAATCATTTCTAAATATAGGAGTATTATGTATCAAAATTAACAGAATAATAAATGCCATTTATTGAACATTTTTATTCTGTCATTTGAATACTTTGGAAAAAATAATATTTTCAGAAATTGCCTAATTGTTTTTAAATCCTTTTTGCAAATATTTTCAAAACAACCCCTGGTTTTTATTGTTCAAATAAATCACCAAATAGTCCCTGGTGTGGATTGTCATGTTTCTCCCCTCATATTTGAACATTTTACCAAGATTTTCAAATAGGTGAAAGCAACTTAGGGAAAATAGAAAGGGGCTTTCTGAAAGTCAGAAGAAACACTTCAACCAATTGTATATATTCAAGCAATGATGATGATAGATGCATAACTATATTCATAACATTCCAAAATGGAATTTTGGGATGTTACAGGTGGCTATGAAGGATTTTCTGGTCAGAGTAAGACTTCAAATTCCCACATGTAGGGAATGGACAACACATAAAATCATTCTGTTTGTTTGCCTTGGCCACTTCGCGAAAATGATGCACCCCCTTAATGTACTCGTCGATGCATCTGTTACCGTACATCCATGGTCGGTTCATCTGCATGCATTATATATAATTAAGTGTGTCAAAAACCATTACAGAACATCAGGAATACAGAAGTGACCAAATTAATAGAAGTTCATCATCACATTAAAACCAAAGTAGATACATAGTTCTCGTTGACCAACATATAGCTCTCCGGAGCATCTAATTAAACCATACATTGAAACTATTTAAAAAATTTCAATGCAACAACAAATGCGATCATAATCAGAACTAAGGTAACAATTGATCCAATGGCATAATGATACCAAGCCTCTTTATCAATGGCATATTTTCTAATCTTTCTAAGCTTCAAGCGCATTGCAGCCATCTTGGTCCTGTGATCATCGACGATATCGACAACATGCAACTACAATCCCATCTTGTCATCTTTAGTTCTTTTCAATTTTTCTTTCAAATGATTGATTTCTTTTTCATCTTTAGTTAACTTGTCGACCAGAATTGCATAGTCGGTATCCATTTCTAGTTCAACTACTTCCTATAGATAAAAACATCTATGTCAAGTTGGTGGCATAATTAATTGTCATAGACATTCGATGTGTGAAATAGTTATAAAAGATAATATACCACATCTGAATCATAGACTGGATAAGGGCCGACGTGGGCGGATACCATAACCATGGCACTATATACTAACAAACAATAATAAAAGTAAGAAAATCATACGAGTAAGTATATTTTCTTTTAGAAAGAAGATAAGATCAAGAGGCTCACCATGCGCGGGCAATCAACGGCTGTTTCAGGACGGGGACGGGACAGGACGGACCGCCAAACCTAGACAAATCTTGACTAAAATGGAGTTTGGACAAGGAGCTTCGAGAGGAGAAAGCTTAAGTGTGGCTCGAGCATTGCATCAAACACCTCATGTGCATAGGAGGTGAGCTAGAGCACCACAAAGCTCTAACACTGCTGTCATGAAAAAACAGAGCACTCCACGGCTCTGCTAGCGACGGGCAAGGGTTTATATAGGCAGACCATTGGTCCCGGTTCATGGCTGGAACAGGG
Source organism: Hordeum marinum (assembly GCA_022496015.1). Taxonomy (NCBI): domain Eukaryota; kingdom Viridiplantae; phylum Streptophyta; class Magnoliopsida; order Poales; family Poaceae; genus Hordeum; species Hordeum marinum. The sequence continues at coordinate 553,793,699 of CM039673.1, read as the reverse complement.
ACAATAAGTTTCCCTTTGGTCCCGGTTCCATCCACGAACCGATACCAATGGTTGTGGGCCAAGAGCGAGGCGCATTGGTCCCGGTTCGTGACTGGAACCGGTACCAAAGGGGACAGACGAACCGGGACCAATGGCCCACGTGGCCCGGCTGGCCCCCTGGGCTCACGAACCGGGACGGTTGCCACCTTTGGTCCCGGTTCGTGAGCGAACCGGGATTAATGGGATTAGGAGGCCCGAACCAATGCCCTATTTTCTACTAGTGATTATTTTGGAATATATAAAAAATACTGGGCAAAAGAAATACATCAGGAGGCCCACCAGGGAGCCACAAGCCTGCTGGCCGCGGCCACCCACCTAGCCACGGCTAGCGAGCTTGTGGACCACCTAGCAGCCCTCCGGTGCCCATCTTATGCTATATGGAGGGTTTTGTCGAGGAAAAACCATAAGAGACCTTTCGGGACGAAGCGCCACCGACTCGAGGCGGAACTTGAGCAGAACCAATCTAGAGCTCCAGCAAGGCGATCTTGCAGATGAAACTTCCCTCCGAGAGGGGGGAATCGAAGCCATCGTCATCACCAACGATCCTCTCATCGAGAGGGGGTCAATCTCCATCAACATCTTCATCAGCACCATCTCCTCTCCAAACCCTAGTTCATCTCTTGTATCCGATCTTTGTCTCAAAACCTCAGATTGGTACATGTGGGTGGCTAGTAGTGTTGATTACTCCTTGTAGTTGATGCTAGTTGGTTTACTTGGTGGAAGATTACATGTTCAGATCCTTGATCATCACTTATACTCCTCTGATTATGAAAATGAATATGTTTTGTGAGTAGTTACATTTGTTCTTGAGGACATGGGATAAGTCTTGTTATAGGTAATCATGTGAATTTGGTATTCGTTCGATATTTTGATAAGATGTATGTTGTCTCTCCTCTAGTGGTGTTATGTGAACGTCGACTACATAACACATCACCATTGTTTGGGCCTAGAGGAAGACATTAGGAAGTAATAAGTAGATGATGGGTTGCTATAGTAACAGAAGCTTAAACCCTAGTTTACGCGTTGCTTCGTAAGGGGCTGATTTGGATCCAGACGTTTCATGCTATGGTTAGATTTATCTTAATTCTTCTTTCGTAGTTGCGGATGCTTGCGGGAGGGGTTAATCATAAGTGGGAAGCTTTACCAAGTAAGGAAATCACCCAAGAACCGGTCCACCCACATATCAAATTATCAGAGTAGCAAACGTGAATCAAATGAGCGTGATGAAAACTAGCTTGACATAAATTCCCATATGTCCCCGAGAGCGCTTTGCTTTATATAAGAGTTTGTCCAGGCTTGTCCTTTGCTATAAAAAGTATTGGGACACCTTTCTGCACCATTTTTACAATTGTTACTTGCTAACTGTTATGAATTATCTTATCACAAAACTATCTGTTACCGATAATTTCAGTGCTTGCAGAGAATGCCTTACTAGCAACCGCTCGTCATTTCCTTCTGCTCCTCATTGGGTTCGACACTCTTACTTATCGAAAGGACTACGATAGATCCCCTATACTTGTGGGTCATCAAGACTCTATTCTGGCGCCGCTGCCGGGGAGTGAAGCGCCTTTGGTGAGTGGAACTCGGTAAGGAAAAAATTGATATAGTGTGCTGAAATTTATTTTCACTTGTTACTATGGAAAGTAATACTTTGAGGGGCTTGTTCGGGGTATCTTCACCTCGACCGGAAACACAAAGAGTTTTCCCTCAACCTACTGAACCTACTGAAAATATTTATTATGAAATTCCTTCGGGTATGATAGAGAAACTGCTAGCTAATCCTTATGCAGGAGATGGAACACTACATCCTAATTTGCATCTAATCTATGTGGATGAAGTTTGTGGATTATTTAAGCTTGGAGGTCTGCCCGAGGATCACATCAAGAAGAAGGTGTTTCCTTTATCTTTGAAGGAGAAGGCATTGAGATGGTATAGGCTATGTGATGATGGTGGTACAACCGGTTGAAAATGGAATTTCATCAGAAGTTCTATCCTATGCATCTAGTTCATCATGATCGGAATTATATTTATAATATTTGGCCTCGTGAAGGAGAAAGAATCGCTCAAGCTTGGGGGAGGCTTAAGTCAATGTTGTATTCATGCCCCCAATCATGAGCTCTTGAGAGAAATTATTATTCAGAATTTTTATGCTCGGCTTTCTCGTAACAATCAATCCATGCTCGATACTTCTTGTGTTGGTTCTTTTATGAAGAAAGATATTGAATTCAAATGGAATTTATTGGAAAGAATTAAACGCAACTCTGAAGATTGGGTACTCTACGAAGGTAAGGAGTCAGGTATAAATCTTAAGTTTGATTGTGTTAAATCCTTCATGGACACCGATGCTTTTGGTGAATTTAGCACTAAATATGGACTTGACTCTGAGATAGTAGCTTCTTTCTGTGAATCTTTTGCTACTCATGTTGATCTCCCTAAGGATAAGTGGTTTAAATATCATCCTCCCATTGAAGTGAAAGTAGTGGAACCTATTAAAGTTGAAGAGAAAATTATTACTTACAATGTTGATCCTGTTATCCCTACTGCATACATTGAGAAACCACCTTTCCCTGTTAGGATAAAGGAACATGCTAAAGCTTCAAATGTGGTTCGTAAGAGTTGTATTAGAAAACCTACACCCCTTGAACAAATCAAAGTTGAACCTAGTATTGCTATGGTTAAAGATCTCTTGGTTGATAATATTGATGGGCATGTTATTCATTTCTGTGATGAAGCCGCTAGAATTGCTAGACCTGATACTAAGCATAAACATAGACCAGTTGTTGGCATGCTTGTTGTTTCTGTTAAAATAGGAGATCATTGTTATCATGGCTTATGTGATATGGGTGCTAGTGTAAGTGCAATTCCCCATTCCTTATACAAAGAAATCATGCATGATATTGCGCCAGTTGAACTAGAGGATATTGATGTTACTATTAAGCTCGCTAATAGAGACACTATTGCACCAATAGGGATTGTTAGAGATGTTGAAGTCTTGTGTGGGAAAATAAAGTATCCTACTGATTTTCTTGTTCTTGCTTCCCCACAAGATAATTTTTGTCTCACTATATTTGGTAGACCCTTCTTGAATAATGTTAATGCTAAGATTGATTGTGAGAAAGAAATAGTTATTGTGAGCTTTGGGGATGTGTCTCATGAGTTTAATTTCTCTAAATTTCATAGATAACCCTGTGACAAGGAATTGCCTAGTAAAGATGAAATTATTGGTCTCGCTTCTATTGTCGTGCCTCCTACTGATCCCTTAGAGCAATATTTGCTAGACTATGAAAATGATATGCATATGAATGAGAGGAATGAAATAGATGAAATTTTCTTTGAGCAGCAACCTATTTTGAAACATAACTTACCTGTTGAAATACTTGGGGATCCTCCTCCACCCAAGGGTGATCCCGTGTTTGAGCTCAAGCAATTACCCGATACGTTGAAATATTCTTATCTTGATGAAATGGAGATATATCCTGTTATTATTCGTGCTAACCTTTCAGAGCATGAAGAAAAGAGATTATTGAAAACTCTGAGGAAACACTGTGCTGCTATTGGTTATATTCTTGATGATCTTAAGGTCATTAGTCCCACTCTATGCCAGCATAAAATTAATATGGAGACTGATGCAAAACCAGTTATTGATAACCAACGACGATTAAACCCTAAGATGAAAGAAGTGGTAAGAAAAGAAGTACTAAAGCTTCTCGAGGCATTTATAATTTATCCTGTTGCTGATAGTAGATGGGTTCGTCCCGTCCATTGTGTCCCTAAGAAGGGAGGTATTACCGTTGTTCCAAATGATAAAAATGAATTGACCCCACAAAGAATTGTTACAGGTTATACAATGGTAATTGATTTTAGGAAATTAAATAAAGGTACTAAGAAAGATCAATACCCTTTACCTTTTATTGATCAAATGCTAGAAATATTATCCAAACATACTCATTTTTGCTTTCTAGATGGTTACTCTGGTTTTTCTCAAATACCTATATCAAGCCAGAATCAAGAAAAAACCACTTTAACTTGCCCTTTCGGTACCTTTGCTTATAGACATATGCCTTTTGGTTTATGCAATGCACCGGCTACCTTTCAAAGATGTATGATGGCTATATTCTCTGACTTTTGTGAAAAGATTCTTGAGGTTTTTATGGATGATTTTTCTGTTTACGGAACTTCATTTGATAATTGTTTGAGCAACCTTGATCGAGTTTTGCAGATATGTGAAGAAACTAATCTTGTCTTGAATTGGGAAAAGTGACACTTTATGGTTAATAAAGGTATTGTCTTGGGGCACAAGATCTCCGAAAGAGGTATTGAAGTTGATAAAGCTAAAGTTGATGCTATTGAAAAAATGCCGTGTCCTACGGATATCAAAGGTATAAGAAGTTTCCTTGGTCATGCTGGTTTCTATAGGAGGTTTATCAAATATTTCTCTAAGATTTCTAGGACTCTCACAAACCTTTTGCAAAAAGATGTTCCGTTTGTCTTTGACGATGATTGCATAGAAGCATTTGAAATTCTTAAGAATGTCTTGATTACCGCACCTGTTGTTCAACCACCCGACTAGAACCTACCTTTTGAAATTATGTGTGATGCTAGTGATTATGTTGTTGGTGCTGTTCTAGGACAAAGAGTCGATAAGGAATTAAATGGTATCCATTATGCCAGTAAAACTCTAGACAGTGCTCAAAGAAACTATGCTACTACTGAAAAGGAATTTCCAGCAGTTGTGTTTGCTTGTGATAAGTTTAGACCTTATATTTTTGATTCCAAAGTAACTGTTCACACCGATCATACTGCTATTAAATACCTTATGGAGAAGAAAGATGCTAAACCTAGACTTATTAGGTGGGTCCTTCTGCTACAAGAATTTGATTTGCATATCATTGATAGAAAGGGTGTTGATAACCCCGTGGCAGATAACTTGTCTAGGTTAGAAAATGTTCTTGATGACCCACTACCTATTGATGATAGCTTTCCTGATGAACAATTAGCTGTCGTGAATACTTCACATAATGCTCCTTGGTATGCTGATTACGCCAATTACATTGTTACTAAATTTATGCCTCCTAGTTTCACATACCAACAAAAGAAAAGGTTCTTCTATGATTTAAGGAATTACTTTTGGGATGACCCACATCTTTATAAAGAAGGAGTAGATGGTATTATTAGACGTTGTGTACCTGAGCATGAATAGGAACAGATCTTATGCAAGTGTCACTCCGAAGCCTACAGAGGACATCACGCTGGAGATAGAACCGCACACAAGGTACTACAATCTGGGTTTTATTGGCCTACTCTCTTCAAGGATGCTCGTAAGTTTGTCTTATCCTGTGATGAATGTCAAAGAATTGGTAATATTAGTAGACGTCAGGAAATTCCTATGAATTACTCTCTTGTTATCGAACCATTCAATGTTTGGGGCTTTGATTATATGGGGCCTTTTCCACAATCTAACGGGTATACTCATATTCTAGTTGTTCTTGATTATGTCACTAAGTGGGTAGAAGTTATTCCAACTAGTAGCACTGATCATGACACTTCTATTAAAATGCTTAAAGAAGTTATTTCAATAGATTTGGAGTCCCTAGATATTTGATGACTGATGGTGGTTCATATTTTATTCATGGTGCTTTCCGTAAATTTCTTGCTAAATATGATGTTAATCATAGAGTTGCATCTCCTTATCATCCTCAGTCTAGTGGTCAAGTAGAATTGAGCAATAGAGAGATTAAATTGATTTTGCAAAAGACTGTTAATAGATCTAGGAAGAATTGGTCTAAGAAACTCGACGATGCATTGTGGTCTTATAGAACTGCTTACAAAAATGCTATGGGTATGTCTCCGTATAAGATGGTTTATGGTAAAGCATGTCACTTACCTTTAGAGCTAGAACATAAGGCTTATTGGGCAATCAAAGAGCTCAATTATGATTTCAAACTTGCTGGTGAGAAGAGGTTATTTGACATTAGCTCACTTGATGAATGGAGAACCCAAGCCTATGAGAATGCTAAGTTGTTTAAAGAAAAGGTTAAGAGATGGCATGATAGAAGGATACAAAAGCGTGAATTTAATGTAGGTGATCATGTCTTTCTATACAATTCTCGTTTAAGATTTTTTGCAGGAAAACTTCTCTCTAAATGGGAAGGTCCTTACGTCATCAAAGAGGTATACCGTTCTGGTGCCATCAAGATTAACAACGCCGAAGGCACAAACCCGAAGGTGGTGAACGGTCAAAGAATCAAACATTATATCTCAGGTACTCCCATAAATGTTGAAACCAATATCATCAATACCATAACTCTGGAGGAGTACATTAGGGAGACTTACCAGAACGTTTCAGACTCCGAAAAGGAATAGGTACGTGGTACGGTGAGTAAAAAGACTCCAAAACTTTTTCTATGGCAATTTTCATCTATTTTGGAATATTTCAAAAATTAGGAAAATTTAAAGTAGTCTGAATAGTGCACGAGCAGGCGACAAGCCTGCTCGGCACGGCCACCCCCCTAGCCGCGTCCCTAGGGCTTGTGGCCACCTCGTGCACCACCCGGACTCTGTTTTCTTGTGGCATACTCCTTCGGGTCGGTAAAAATTCATTATATAATATCCCGAAGGTTTTGATTCTCGTATCACGACAATACCTCATGTTTTCTCTTTTGAGCTGTTTCTGCAGCAGATTTAGATCAACATGGCGTCCCCAAGTGTTTCGAAGGACAATTTCTCCGAGAAGGCCATTAGCCCCTACCTTGCGGAGGTGTTGCAACATCCTCAAACCATTGAGGTGCATGAAGGGGTGCTGCACATCCATGATGCGGATGGGCCAAAGAAAACCGGAAGCATGGAGACAAGGCTCGAAGCAATGGAGCAGCAGGTCTTCAAGTGCCAAGGGATGGTGGAACGGGGACTCGATGCTAATCAGGTGATGATTGGGGAATTTAACCACAAACATAAGCTGGACGCCAAGGACGTTGTGGACCACATCTTTAAGCTTTATGAGAGAATCGAGCACCTCCAAGCCCAGATATACAATCTGCAAAACCAAAACTGTGAGTATGAATACAGATTTAAGAGAATGAGTTTGGCTGCAGATTTGAGGATTCCGGAGACTCATTCATCCTTTTATGATGGTGAGCCTATGCCTTGTAAGATGGAGTAGAAGCTTCAAACCTCATCAACAACTCCCACATCATCACCTCCGAAGCAAGACAACTAAACACATGGGTATGGGCACTCCCCTTGGCTTGTGCCAAGCTTGGGGGAGGTGCCCCGGTATCGTATCACCATCACATCTTTCATTTTTTTTCATCATCTTTTCTTAGTTAAATCCTTTGGGTTATATCTTGATCTAGTAGAATAAAGTTTTCGTGTGATCTAGTTTTGAGTCTTTGATTTATGATTACTCCTATGTAAGCAAGTCCGTGAGTTATATAATGAAAAGTGCTTTTAAGTTGAGGGCCTTTCTTGGTATGATCTTAATCTTGAGAGAGATGAAGTAGAAAGAAGTGTAGAATAAAAGCAAAGAGTACATATGAAAATCTTATGGGGAGTGATGACTTCACATACAAAAAGTGTGTCGATTAAAACCTGTTGTGGGTTGACAAACATAGTTGTTGGTAATTGGGGCAATTAAAAGGAAGTAATAAAGAAAGAGAGGTTCACATATAAATATATTATCTTGGTCATCTTTTATGATTATGAGCACTCATTAAAATATTATATGTTAAGAAGTTGATGTTGGACAAGGAAGACAACATAATGGGTTATGTTTGCTTATTTCTGAATAGAAGTTATATTGTTATAGATCCCTAACATGTGTCACTTGCTTCCACCTCATATCAGCCAAAACTTCCGCAGCAACTAGAGATACTACTTGTGCATCCAAACACCCTTAACCCAGTTTTGCCATGAGAGTCCACCATACCTACCTAAGGATAGAATAAGATCCTTCAAGTAAGTTGTCATCGGTGCAAGCAATAAAAATTGCTCTCTAAATATGTGTGATCTATTAGTGTGAGGAAAATAAACTGTATACGAACTTGTGATAGGGAAGAAATAAAAGCGACGGACTGCATAATAAAGTTCTTTATCATAAGGGGCAATATAAAGTGACGTTCTTTTGCATTAAGAGATTGTACATCCAATTATAAAAGCGCATGACAACCTTCGCTTCCCTCTGCGAAGGGCCTATCTGTTACTTTTATTATCTAGTACTTACCTTTATGCAAGAGTCATGGTGATCTCCATCACCTTTGCTATTTTTGCCTTTATGTTGTGGCAAGTGTCACGTGTTGGGGGAATGATCTAGGCACATATATCCACTCGGAAGTGGATGAGCATGAGTTATTACTGTTGACGTTACCCTTGAGGTAAATAGGTGGGAGGCAACACTATAAGCCGCTATCTTTCTCTATGTCCGATTGAAACTTTGAACTCATAGGTATCTCGTGAGTGTTAGCAATTGTGAAAGACTAAAAGATGATTGAGTATGTGGGTTTGCTTTACAAGCTCTTATATTGACTCTTTCCTACATTATGATAAATTGGAATTGCTTCAATGACTCAGATCATAGTTTTTCAGTTCTCAATAGAGTTCTTGATTCATACTTTGCCATTGTGAATGAATTATTAATTTATCATAAGAAATTAGATGTCAATATATGTTGTTTTTCTAAAGATGATCATGATGCCCTCATGTCTGTATTTTAATTTATCGACACCTCTATCTCTAAACATGTGGGCATATTTATTGATTTCGGCTTCCGCTTGAGGACAAGCGAGGTCTAAGCTTGGGGAGTTGATACGTCCATTTTGCATCATGATTTTATATTGATATTTATTGCATTATGGACTGTTATTACACATATTGGTACAATAATTATGCTTTTTCTCTCTTATTTTACAAGGTCTACATGAAGAGGGAGAATGCCGACAGCTGGAATTCTGGATTGGAAAAGGAGCAAATCGGAGATACCTATTCTGCACAACTCCAAAAGTCCTGAAAACCTATGGAGAATTATTTTGGAATATATAAAAAATACTAGGCAAAAGAAATACATCAGGAGGCCCACCAGGGAGCCACATGCCTGTTGGTCGCAGCCACCCCCCTGGCTGCGGCTAGCGAGCTTGTGGTCAACCTGGCAGCCCTCCGGTGCCCATCGTCTGCTATATGGAGGGTTTCGTCGAGGAAAACAATCATAAGAGGACTTTCGAGACGAAGTGCTGCCGTCTCGAGGTGGAACTTGGGCAGAACCAATCTAGAGCTCCGGCAGGGCGATCCCGCCAGTGATACTTCCCTCTGGGAGGGGGAAATTGAAGCCATCGTCATCACCAACGATCCTCTCATTGAGAGGGGGTCAATCTCCATCAACATCTTCATCAGCACCATCTCCTCTCCAAACCCTAGTTCATCTCTTATATCCGATCTTTGTCTCAAAACCTTAGATTGATACCTATGGGTTGCTAGTAGTGTTGATTACTCCTCAACGTGTCGCCATCTGGGTTGTTGCGCCCACCATGCTTCTACTACTATTGCTACCGTTTAGCGATAAAGTAAAGCATTACATAGCGCTTAATGATTGACACGCAAGTCATACAATAATTAAAGACAACCCTATGGCTCTTGCCGGTTGCCGTACTCATGGACATGCAAGTCGTGATATTCTATACAACACATGATCATCTCATACATCACATATATCACATCATGTAATTGGCCATATCACATCACAACATACCCTGCAAAAACAAGTTAGAAGTCCTCTAATTGTTGTTGCATGTTTTACGTGGCTGCTACGGGTATCTAGCAAGAACAATTCTCATCTACGCAAAAATCACAACGGTGATTCACTAGTTGCTTTTCAACCTTCTCAAGGACCGGCTTTGTCGAATCCGATCCAACTAAAGTAGGAGAAACAGACACCCGCCAACCATCTTTGTGCAACGAAGTTACACATCAGTCGATGGAACCGGTCTCTCGTAAGCGTACGAGTAAGGTTGGTTCGGGCCGCTTCATCCCACAATACCGTTGAATCAAACCACGACCAAGGGAGGAAGGAATCTAAGCATCAATGCCCACAAACTCTTTGTGTTCTACTCGGGATCTCATCTACACATAGACCTAGCTCATGATGCCACTGTTGGGGAACGTTGCATGGGAAACAAAAAAATTCCGATGCACACGCAAGATCTATCCATGGTGATGAGCATCTACGAGAGGGAGAGTGGATCTACATATCCTTGTAGATCGCTAAGCGGGAAGCGTTAAGAAACGCGGTTGATGTAGTCGAACGTCTTCGCGATCCAAATCGCCGAGCGTCCCGCGATCCCATCACGATCCGCCCCGCGATATCATCACGATCTGTCCCGCGATCCAATCACGAATTGTCTCGCGATCTTGATCATAGTCCTTCCGATCTAGCGCCGAACGGACGGCACCTTGGCGTTCAGCACACGTACAGCTCGATGACGATCTCCACCTTCTTGATCCAGCAAGAGGGAGCGGAGAGGTAGATGAATTCTTCGGCAGCGCGACGACGTTGCGGCGATGGTGGTGGTGTTGGAAATATGCCCTAGAGGAAATAATAAATTAGTTATTATCATATTTCCTTGTTCATGATAATCTTTTATTACCCATGCTATAATTGTATTGATCGGAGACTTAAATGCATGTGTAGATACATAGACAAAACCATGACCCTAGTATGCCTCTAATGGACTAGCTCGTTGATCAAAGGATGGTTAAGGTTTCCTAGACATGGACATGAGATGTCATTTGATAACGGGATCACATCATTATCCTATAAGACCCAAACTACAAACATAGCATATGATCGTGTCAGTTTATTGCTACTGTTTTCTGCATGTCAAGTATATGTTCCTATGACCATGAGATCATGCAACTCACGGATATCGGAGGAGTGCCTTGTGTGTATCAAACGTCGCAACGTAACTGGGTGACTATAAAGGTGCTCTACAGGTATCTCCGATGGTGTCTGTTGAGTTGGCATGGATCGAGACTGGGATTTGTTACTCCGTGTGACGGAGAGGTATCTTAGGGCCCACTCGGTAATACAACATCGCAACAAGCCTTGCAAGCAATGTGGCTAAGTGTTAGTCACGGGATCTTGTATTACGGAACGAGTAAAGAGACTTGCCAGTAACGAGGTTGAACTAGGTATGGAGATACCGACGATCGAATCTCGGGCAAGTAACATACCGAAGAACAAAGGGAACGTTATACGGGATTAACTGAATCCTTGACATAGAGGTTCGACCGATAAAGATCTTCATAGAATATGTAGGAACCAATGTGGACGTCCAGGTCCCGCCATTGGTTATTGACCGTAGAGGTGTCTCGGACATGTCTACATAGTTCTCGAACCCGCAGGGTCTGCACACTTAAGGTTTGGTGACGTTTCGGTAGTGTAGAGTTGTGTATGGTGGTGACCGAAGGTTGTTCGGAGTCCCGGATGACATCCCGGACGTCACGAGGAGCTCCGGAATGGTCCGGAGGTAAAGATTCATATATAGGAAGTCCCAGTTTGGTCGCCGGAAAAGTTTCGGGCTCATCGGTAGTGTACCGGGAGTGCCGGTAGTGTACCGGGGGACCTCCGGGAGGGGTATTTCGACTCCAAGAGGTCCATGGGCTGTGGGAGAAGAATAACCAGCCCTAAGTAGGCTGGAAAAACAGCGACACCAAGGCCCATGGTGCAGGAGGCAAAATTCCTAAAGGAAAAGGTGGGAAAAAGGCTAAAAAGGAAGAGTCCTACTCCTACTAGGAGTGGAGGAGGAGTAGGACTCCTCCCCCTCTAGTTTGGCCGACTCCTATTGGAGTTTTTCCTTGCGCCAGCCCTCCTCTCTCTCCCTCCTTTATATACTGGTGGATTGGGTGTTGTTTGGACACAATTTACGGCCACGTGCTACCCGTTTCACCGGTGCTCCTCTAGATCGGTTTTCTGCAGCGCTTAGGCGAAGCCCTGCCGGAATTGCTCCACCACCATAACCGGAGCGTCGTCACTCTGCCGGTGAACTCTCTCTCCTCTCCACCTCCTCTTGCTGGATCAAGATGGTGGAGATCGTCATCAAGCTGCACGTGTGTTGAACGCGGAGGTGTCGTCCGTTCGTCGCTAGATCGGAAGGACCGTGATCGAAATCGCGAGACGGTTCGTGATGTGATCACGGAACGGATCGTGATGAGTTCGCGGGATAGATCGTGATGAGTTCGTGGGACGGATCATGATGTGTTCACGGGATGGATCGTGATTGGATCACGGGACGGATCATGATGAGATCGCGGGACGCTCGGCGATTTGGATCGTGAAGATGTTCGACTACACCAACCGCGTTTCTTAATGCTTCTCGCTTAGCGATCTACAAGGGTAGGTAGATCCACTCTCCCTCTCGTAGATGCTCATCACCATGGATAGGTTTGCGTGTGCGTAGGAAATTTTTTGTTTCCCATGCGACGTTCCCCACAAGTGGCATCATGAGCTAGGTTGATGGTTCGATGAGATCTCGAGTAGAACACAAAAGGTTTGTGGGCATTGATGCTTAGATTGCTTCCTCCCTTGGTCGGATTTTGGTTCAGCGGGATTGTGAGATGAAGCGACCCGGACCAACATTACTCGTACGCTTACGAGGGACCGGTTCCCTCGACGCAACTTGTTGCCTAGATGGCTTGCGGGTGACAGCTTCTCTCACTTTAGTTGGATCGGATTCGATAAAGGCGGTCCTTGAGAAGGTTGAAAAGCAACTAGTGTATCACCGTTTTGGTTTTTGCGTAGGTGAGAATTGTTCTTGCTAGATACCCGTAGTAGCCACGTAAAACATGCAACAACAATTAGAGGACGTCTAACTTGTTTTTGCAGGGTATGTTGTGATATGATATGGCCAATTACATGATGTGATATATGTGATGTATGAGATGATCATGTGATGTATAGATTATCACGACTTGCATGTCGATGAGTACGGCAACCGGCAGGAGCCATAGGGTTTTCTTTAATTATTGTATGACCTGCGTGTCAATCATTAAGCGCTATGTAATGCTTTACTTTATCGCTAAACGGTAGCAATAGTAGTAGAAGCATGCAGGGCGTGACAACCCCGATGGCGACACGTTGATGGAGATCAAGATGATGGACATCATGGTGTCATGCCGGTGACGATGGAGATCATGCCGGTGCTTTCTAGATGGAGATCAAAAGCACAAGTTCATGGCCATATCATGTCACTTATGATTTGCATGTGATGTTAATCCTTTTATGCACCTTGTTTTGCTTAGGATGACGGTAGCATTATAAGGTGATCCCTCACTTAATTTCAAGATAAATTGTGTTCTCCCCGAGTGTGCACCGTTGCGAAAGTTCATCGTGTTGAGACACCACGTGATGATCGGGTGTGATAGACTCTACGTTCACATACAACGGGTGCAAGACAGATTTGCACACGCGGAAACACTCGGGTTAAACTTGACGAGCCTAGCATGTACAGACATGGCCTCGGAACACAAGAGACCGAAAGGTCGAACATGAGTCATATAGTAGATATGATCAACATGATGATGTTCACCATTGATGCCACCTCAACTCACGTGATGATCGGACTTGAGTTGGTGGATATTGGATCATGTGTCACTCAGATGATCTGAGGGATGTCAATTTGAGTGGGAGTTCTTAAGCAATATGATTAATTGAACTCATTATCATGAACATAGTCAATAGTGTCTTTGCAAATTATGTCGTAGATTACTAGCTCACGCTGTAGCTCCTTTGTAATTTTATGTTCCTAGAGAAATAGAGTTGAAATATGATGGTAGCAATATTGCGGACTGGGTCCGTGATCTGAGGATTGTCCTCGTTGCTGCACAGGAAGGCTTATGTCCTTGATGCACCGCTCGGTGCGCCACCCCCTCTAGCATCGTATGTAGATGTTGTGAACATCTGACAGGCACGTTCCGATGACTACTTGATAGTTTAGTGCGTCATGCATTACGGCTTAGAATTGAGGCTCCAAAACGTTTTGAACATCACGGAACATATGAGATGTTCTAAGAGCTGAGATTGTGATCTCAGGCTCATGCCCGTGTTGCAAGATATGAGATCTCTAACAAGATTCTCTGCCTGCAAGATGAAAGAGAATAGCTCAATCGTTGAGCATGTGCTCAGACTGTCTGGGTACTACAATCGCTTGAATCGAGTGGGAGTTGATCTTCCAGATAAGATAGTGATTGATGTAGTTCTCCAAGTCACTGTCACTGAGCTACTAGAACTTGGTGATGAACTATAAAATGTCAGGGAAAGAAATGTTGATCCCTGAGCTATTCGCGATGTTTGACACCGCGAAGGTAGAAATCAAGAAGGAGCGTCAAGTGTTGATGGTTAATCAAACCACTAGTTTCGAGAAGGGCAAGAGCAAGGAGGGAAACTTCATGGATAGCAAGTCAGTTGCTGCTCCAGTGAAGCAACCCAAAGTTGAACTCAAACACGAGACTAAGTGCTTCTGTTATGAGGTGAGCGGTCGCTGAAGCGGAACAACCCTAGATACTTGGTAGATAAGAAGGCTGGCAACATTGATAGAAGTATATTTGATATATGAGTTATTAATGTGTACCTTGCTAGTATTCTTAGTAGCACCTGGATTGGATACCGGTTCGGTTGCTAAATGTTAGTAACTCGAAATAAAAGCTACGGAATAAACGGAGAACTAGCTAAGGGTGAGGTGACGATATGTGTTGGAAGTGCTTCCAAGGTTGATGTGATCAACATCGCACGCTCTCTCTACCTTCAGGATTAGTGACGAACCTAAATAAATGTTATTTGGTGTTTTGCGTTGATCATGAACATGATTAGATCATGTTTATTGCAATACGGTTATTCATTTAAGTTAGAGAATAATGGTTATTCTGTTTACATGAATAATACCTTCAATGGTCATGCACCCAGTGAGAATGGTTTGTTGAAATCTTGATCGTAGGAGTACACATGTTCATAACATTGATGTCAAAAGATACAAAGTTAATAATGATAGTACCACATACTTGTGGCACTGCCGCTAAATGTCATATTGGTATAAAGTGCATGAAGAAACTCCATGCTGATGGATATTTGGACTCATTCGATTTCGAATCGGTTGAGACATGCGAACCATGCCTCTTGGGCAAGATGACTAAAGGACCCCGTTGGATGGAGCGGGCAAGTGATTCATTGGAAATGATACATGTTGATGTATGCAATCTAGTGAGTCTTGTAGCGTGCAGTGGATATCGTTATTTTCTTACCTTCACTGATGATTTGAGTAGATATAGTCTATATTTACTTAATGAAATACAAGTCTGAATCGTTTGAAAGGTTCAAGAAAATTCAGAGTGAAGTTTAAAGATCATCGTGACAAGAAGATAAAAATGACCGCGATATGATTGTGGAGGTGAATATCTGAGTTATGAGTTTGGCATACAACTTAAGACAATGTGAAATTTGTTTCACAACTAACGCCACCTGGAACACCATAGTGTGATGGTGTGTCTGAACATCATAGTCATGCTCTATTGATATAGTGCATACTGTGATGTCTCTTGTCGTTTTACTACTATAATTTTTGGGGTTATGCATTAGAGACAACTACATTCACTTTAAATAGGGCATCCTCTAAATCCGTTGAGATGACACCGTGTGAATTATGGTTTGATAGAAACCTAAGCTGTCATTTCTTAATATTTGGGGCTGCGACACTTGTGTGGAAAATGTTTTCACCTAATGAGGTCGAACCCAAGGCGGACAAATGCATCTTCATAGAATACCCTAAGAGCAGTTGGGTGAACCTTCTATCTCAGATCCTAGTGCAAAGTGTTTGTTGCTTAAACGGATCCTTTCTCGAGGAAATGTTTCTCTCGAAAGAATTGAGTGGGAGGAAGATAGAACTTGATGAGGTTGTTGAACCTTTGTTCAACCAGAGAATAGCGCAGCGCAGGAAGTTGTTTCTGTGAAGCCTACGTTAGTTGAAAAGGAAGTTAATGATGATGATCATGAAGCTTCAGGATCAAGTTACTATCGAACATCGTAGGTCGACAAGGATGTGTACTGCTCCTAAGTGGTACGACAACCCTGTCTTGGAGGTCATGTTGTTGGACAACGATGAACCTACGAGCTATGGAGAAGCGATAATGGGCCCAGATTCCGACAAATGGTTAGAGGCCATGAAATCCGAGATAGGATCCATGTATGAAAACCAAGTATAGACTTTGGTAGACTTGCTCATTAGAAGGCAGGTCGTTGAGTACAAATGGACCTTTAGAATGAAGACAGACACTGATGGTGAATGTCACCATTTGTAAAGCTCGACTTGTTGCAAAGTTGTTTGTGACAAGTTCAAGGAGTTGACTGCGATGAGGCTTTCTCACTCGTAGCGATGCTAAAAGTCTGTTGGAATTATGTTAGCAGTTGCTGCATTTTCAATTATGAAATCTGGCAGATGGATGTCAAAACATCGTTTCCTTAACGGTTTACTTGAGGGAAGGTTGTATGTGATACAACCAGAAGGTTTTGTCAGTCCTAAGGATGCTAAAAGGTGTGCAAGCTTCAGTGATCCTTCTATGGACTGAAGCAAGCATCTCGGAGTCGGAATATATGCTTTGATGAGGTGATCAAAGTTTTGAGGTTTATACAAAGTTTATGAGAAACTTGTATTTACAGTAAAGTGAGTGGGAGCACTATAGAGTTTCTCATTAAGTATATGTGGTTGACATATTGTTGATCGGAAATAATGTAGAATTTCTGGAAGGCATAAAAGGTTGTTTGAAAAGTTTTTTTCAAAGGAAGACATGGATAAAGCTACCTAATTGTTGAGCATCAAAATCTATAGAGATAGATCAAGATGCTTGATGAGACTTTCAATGAGTGCATACCTTGACAAGATTTTGAAAGAGTTCAAAATGGATCAGCCAGAGAAATAGTTCTCGTCTGATTTGTAAGGTGTGACGTTGAGTGAGACTCAAAGCTCGACAACGGCAAAAGAAAGAGAAAGGACGAACGTCATCCCCTATGCCTTAGCCATAGGCTCTATATTATGCCATGCTGTGTACCGCACCTGTGTGTGCCTTGCCATGAGTCTGTCAAGGGGTACAAGAGTGGTCCAGGAGTGGATCACTGGACAGCGGTCGGAATTATCCTTAGTAACCAGAGGACTAAGGAAATGTTTCTTGATTATGGAGGTGATAAAGAGTTCGTCGTAAAGAGTTACGTTGATGCAAGCTTTAACACCTATCCGGATGATTAGTAGTAGCAATCTGGATACGTATAGTGGAGCAGCCATTTGGAAATAGTACCAAGTGGAGTGTGGTAGCAGTGTTTACGGTTTGACATAGAGATTTGCAAAGTACACACGGATCTGAATATCGCAGACCCGTTGACTATAAGACCTCTCTCACATGCAAAGCATGGTCGAGCCCCATAACTCATTGGGTGTTAGATTCATAACAATGCGAATCACATGGTGATGTGAACTAGATTATTGACTCTAGTGCAAGTGGGAGACTGTTGGAAATATGCCCTAGAGGCAATAATAAATTAGTTATTATCATATTTCCTTGTTCATGATAATCGTTTATTACCCATGCTATAATTGTATTGATCGGAGACTTAAATGCATGTGTGGATACATAGACAAAACCATGTCCCTAGTATGCCTCTAATGGACTAGCTAGTTGATCAAAGGATGGTTAAGGTTTCCTAGCCATGGACATGAGATGTCATTTGATAATGGGATCACATCATTAGGATAATGATGTGATGGATAAGACCCAAACTACAAACATAGCATATGATCGTGTCAGTTTATTGCTACTGTTTTCTGCATGTCAAGTATATGTTCCTATGACCATGAGATCATGCAACTCATGGATATCGGAGGAGTGCCTTGTGTGTATCAAACGTCGCAACGTAACTGGGTGACTATAAAGGTGCTCTACAGGTATCTCCGATGGTGTCTGTTGAGTTGGCATGGATCAAGACTGGGATTTGTTACTCCGTGTGACGGAGAGGTATCTCAGGGCCCACTCGGTAATACAACATCACAACAAGCCTTGCAAGCAATGTGGCTAAGTGTTAGTCACGGGATCTTGTATTACGGAACGAGTAAAGAGACTTGCCAGTAATGAGGTTGAACTAGGTATGGAGATACCGACGATCGAATCTCGGGCAAGTAACATACCGAAGAACAAAGGGAACGTTATACGGGATTAACTGAATCCTTGACACAGAGGTTCGACCGATAAAGATCTTCGTAGAATATGTAGGAACCAATGTGGACGTCCAAGTCCCGCCATTGGTTATTGACCGTAGAGGTGTCTCGGTCATGTCTAAATAGTTCTCGAACCCGCAGGGTCTGCACACTTAAGGTTTGGTGACGTTTCGGTAGTGTAGAGTTGTGTATGGTGGTGACCGAAGGTTGTTCAGAGTCCCGGATGAAATCCCGGACGTCATGAGGAGCTCCGGAATGGTCCGGAGGTAAAGATTCATATATAGGAAGTCCCAGTTTGGTCGCCGGAAAAGTTTCGGGCTCATCAGTAGTGTACCGGGAGTGCCGGTAGTGTACCGGGGGACCTCCGGGAGGGGTATTTCGACCCCAAGAGGTCCATGGGCTGTGGGAGAATAATAACCAGCCTTAAGTGGGCTGGAAAAACAGCCACACCAAGGCCCATGGCGCAGGAGGCAAAAGTCCTAAAGGAAAAGGTGGAAAAGAGGCTAAACAGGAAGAGTCCTACTCCTACTAGGAGTGGAGGAGGAGTAGGACTCCTCCCCCTCTAGTTTGGCCGACTCCTATTGGAGTTTTTCCTTGCGCCAGCCCTCCTCTCTCTCCCTCCTTTATATACTGGTGGATTGGGTGCTGTTTGGACACAGTTTACGGCCACGTGCTACCCGTTTCACCGGTGCTCCTCTAGATCGGTTTTCTGCAGTGCTTAGGCGAAGCCCTGCCGGAATTGCTCCACCACCATCACCGGAGCGTCGTCACGCTGCCGGTGAACTCTCTCTCCTCTCCACCTCCTCTTGCTGGATCAAGATGGTGGAGATCGTCATCAAGCTGCACGTGTGCTGAACGCGGAGGTGCCGTCCGTTCGGCGCTAGATCGGAAGGACCGTGATCGAGATCGCGAGACGGTTCGTGATGTGATCACGGAACGGATCGTGATGAGTTCGCGGGACAGATCGTGATCAAGATCGTGAGACGGATCGTGATGAGTTCGCGGGACGGATCATGATGTGTTCGCGGGATGGATCGTGATTGGATCACGGGACGGATCGTGATGAGATCGCGGGACGCTCGGCGATTTGGATCGCGAAGATGTTCGACTACACCAACCGCGTTTCTTAACGCTTCCCGCTTAGCGATCTACAAGGGTACGTAGATCCACTCTCCCTCTTGTAGATGCTCATCACCATGGATAGGTTTGCGTGTGCGTAGGAAATTTTTTGTTTCCCATGCGACGTTCCCCAACAGGTGGATCTATTCCAGCAGGGCTTCGCCTAAGCACCGCTGAAAACCGATCTAGAGGAGAAACTGCGATATAGAGGAGAGGTAGCACGTGGCTATTAGGGTTAGCTTTTCCCTCTAAATCCTTTAGTATATATAGGAGGGAGGGAGGGGAGGAGGCAGCCTTAAACCCTCAAGATCTGGCCGAAATTGGAGGTGGAGGAGTCCTACTCCAATCCTATTAGGATTAGGACTCCTTCCTTATTTAGACTTTTTGCCTTTTTCCACCTTTTTTTCCTTGGGCTTTTCTTCCCAGCCACATGGGCACTTTGTGGGACTTCAACCAGCCCACCAAGGGCTGGTATTCACTCTCCCACAGCCCATGTAGTCTCTTGGGTCGAAATACCCCTCCCGATGGTCTCCCGGTACACTACCAGCACTCCCGGTACACTACCGATGAGCCCGAAACTTTTCCGGCGACCAAAATAGGACTTCCTATATATCAATCTTTACCTCCGGACCATTTCAGAGCTCCTCGTGACGTCTGGGGTCTCATCCGGGACTCCGAACAACCTTAGGTCACCACCATGCATAACTCTATACTACCAAAACGTCACCAAACAAGTGTGCAGACCCTGCGGGTTCGAGAACTATGTAGACATGACCGAGACACCTCTACAGTCAATAACCAATAGCGGGACCTGGATGCCCACATTGGTTCCTACATATTCTACGAAGATCTTTATTGGTCGAACCTCTATGTCAAGGATTCAGTTAATCTCGTATGATGTTCCCTTTGTTCTTCGGTATGTTACTTGCCCGAGATTGAATCGTCGGTATCTCCATACCTAGTTCAACCTCGTTACCGGCAAGTCTCTTTACTCGTTCCGTAATGCAAGATCTCGTGACTAACACTTAGTCACATTGCTTGCAAGGCTTATTGTGATGTTGTATTATCGAGTGGGCCCTGAGATACCTCTCCGTCACACGGAGTAACAAATCCCAGTCTTGATCCATGCCAACCCAACAGACACCCTCGAAGATACCTGTAGAGCACCTTTATAGTCATCCAGTTACGTTGCGACGTTTGATACACACAAGGTACTCCTCCGATGTCAGTGAGTTGCATGATCTCATGGTCATGGGAACACATACTTGACATGCAGAAAACAGTAGCAATAAACTGACACGGTCATATGCTACATTTACAGTTTGGGTCTTGTCCATCACATCATTCTCCTAATGATGTGATCCCGTTACCGAATGACATCTCATGTCCATGACTAGGAAACCATAGCCATGTTTGATCAACGAGCTAGTCTATTAGAGGCATACTAGGGACATGGTGTTGTCTATGTATCCACACATGTATCTGAGTTTCTGATCAACACAATTATAGCATGGATAATAAACGATTATCATGAACAAGGAAATATGATAATAACTAATTTATTATTGCCTCTAGGGCATATTTCCAGCATTGGCTTGTTGGACATGATGGATACTGCACATCCTCCTCTTGTGCTCTTAGAGCAACTCGAACCGGGCGACCCATTTCGTCCGCGAGTGTCCGTTTGGGTTACCGCGGACACAAAACCCGGTCCAACGCGGCAACCCAAACGTATGCGCGTCCGTTTTTTTCTGATCATGACCCATTCCAGGCCCAAATTTGGGCCGCGTTTGCATCGGCACGGAAACAAAGCGGACACGCGCCTCACCCACGTGCTCCTTCCCCTAGCCTGTTGTCTGTCGCCCAATCTCGCCTTTTTTTATCCCTTTCCCCCACCTGTCGCCGGCAAGTGCACAAACCCTAGGCCAGCGCCCACTTTTCCCGTCCACCTTGCTCTCCAGCCCCCTTCCTCCTCCACACAGCAGCACATCCACCGGCGGGGTGCCTCCTTCGTCCCGGTGCGGGAGGCCTAGTGGTAGATCTGCGACGGCGAGATTTGGCGCATCCTGCCGGCGGGATTTGCCGAATCTAGCCGACGGCAGACTACGGTTGCCATGAATTGGATGGGTGTCGGCCCACCCAGCCCGGGCAATGCCTCAGTGCCGCATGGAGGTGCTCAATCCTCCTCTAGATGCTTGGATCTGTACCGTCCTCGGTTCGCTCGCAAAGCCACGACCGGTCGTCGCCCTAGCTCGACGCTGGCCCAGAGGCTTGTCGGCTCAGCATTGCCGTTCATAAAGTGCGACGACTGCCCGTTGCAGGTCGTCCGACGCATTTCTACGATGCCGGAACATCCTGGTTGGGTGTTCATCAAGTGCAAAAAAGAAGGGGTAAGTGATTTTCATTCGGCCTTTTGCTCTTTGATGCGATGCAATTTCAGCAACTTATTTGCTCAACTTTGTGCGTAGGAGGAATGCAGCTTTTGATATTGGGAAAAAGAATACACTAGTGCAGAAAAGCCTAGTTGTGGCGTGGGAAAAAGGGACCTGCTGGCATGGACATTATATGCCACCAACATGGCGCCACTTTTAGAATTTGGTGGTGGCGTTGGAGACGACGCCAATAGTATTTTGAATACCTGTGGCATTGGAAAGAGTTGTATGCCGACACTGCCATATTTAGCTAAACATATGTCGGAATTCCCAAAAGAGACTACCAGTTTCACAAAAGATACTTCCAGCTTTAGAAAGTAAATGTTTCAGCAATTCCCCAAAGATACTACCAGCGTAATTCACAAACTAAATGTTTCACCAAATTCACAAAAGAAAAGTACCAACTAATTTCTCAAAATGTATCGATCTGCCCCTCTCTACACTACCTAGTTTTGTATCTAAGGACTAACTTAAGCTCAAGAAGCTTATTCCTATTCATCTGTCCCTCCATGATGTAATGGGCCTTCTCTGTCTTTAGTTGAGTCCTCTCGGACTTCAGGACTTGTATTTTCTTCTTGATCTCGGTTATCTTGATGTTCAGCGACTCGATCTGACCTTCGACACTGAAAATCTTATCGTACATAATAGCATTGTCATGGATAATCTTATCCCTCTCCTTCAAGTAGTCATTCAACTCCTCCATGGCCTTTTCCTTGTGCAGTACCTCCTAACAAGATTGATCTGTTTGGATCTTGGTCCATGATGGCCTTTTTATTGATTTTGACGATTGGATCTCTCTATGACGGTACTCTTACATGACGTTAAATTATACATGGCTTTTCTTTCGCACATGGGTTAAACTGCCCCATGATACGCTTTCAGTGGGATCGCGAATTCAAGATGCAGATCCAACAAGAGAAGTACGAAGTCGTGAGTCTGATACTGTGGAGACGTCAAGAGTTGTATAGAGGCTCCCTGTGCACAGGCATGGGCTTCTGTTCACCACTTATGTAGACACATGCTTCGTTTGGAATAGCCTGGCACGAAGGGACGATTCATCAACCACTGTTTGCTCGTACTCCCCATGTGCCAAACCCCATCAACCGTAGGTCGATCGTTCAATCGTTCTGATTGATGCACACCCCGAGGCTTAACATGTTAGAACAGAAGCAGGAGGAATACACAAAAGGAACACCAGGAATCAATGGCACTGCTACTCACGGACAGTGATCGATCGGTCGATCCCGCAGCACGTACTACACCAGTATAGTGACAGTAGACAGCAGTCCATAAATCGAGTCAAGTTACTCGCGAATCACGATCAACGTTGCCGTGAACAGTGCGCGTCCTTTATGCAGTGTCTACTTGCCTTTGTGCGTTCAAAAACTAAGAGCGTCTACACCTACTATAGAGAATTTCGGGCCGTATACTTACGGAGTTACGGGTATGCATCTGGACGTGTCTGCGGATAGTAATTGATCTGGTTTGAAATTTTGCTATTTGCAACCACAAACTCTATATACAAGACATCACATACATGCATGTCAATCATTTTTTATGTTTACATCGTGTTGGACGGGCTGTTTGTTTAAACACCGAATAAATTGTTTGTACTAAGGTTAACTCCAACGCACGACCTCAAATGATCTGGCCACATCCGTTTGGAGATAAATGGACACAAAACGGTTACTGACCGGGCCATCTGGCCAATCGATGAAGGGGTATGAGTGTAGATGCTCTAAGGTCAACTCCAACGGACGACCGTGAACGGGCGTCTATTTTGTCTAGATCTTTTTCGCTTGGGTCAGGCATAAGGACAACGTCCAAACGTTTTTCTAGATGCATCCATGGTGCGTGCAACGCGGCTAACGCATCTGGTCCGCCACAATCAGCCAGAGACCAAATGTACAATATTTGTTAGGCCCTGTTTGGAACCATCCAGATTACAACTAAGCATTGCAAACAGTTTTACAACCAAATAAATAAAAACATTGCAAATAGTTTCACAATCAAATAGTTTAACAATCGAATAAAAAACACAGTTTACAACTCAATCAAAATTGTTTTCAATACATGAAAAAAATGAACCGATAGATCTGCTGATTGCCAATGTAATTTCACACGTGCTCAACCAAGTCATCTTGTAGATACATATGAGTATGCTAATCACACATTACAAGATGGAATAGGATGAACTGTTCAAACGTTGTCGGCTCTTGGTGCTCAGGCACAACATTTCGCCCTGATACTCAAACCCTTTGTTGTATATGTTGTCATCACGCTCATCCTTTTAGATCATGTTGTGCATGATTACACAAGTAGTCATTACTCTCCAAAACTTTTCGGTGCTCCATGTAAGTGCAGGGTGTCGAATGATAGCACATCGATACTAAAACACACCAAAAGCACGCTTCACATCCTTAGTGGCACTCTCTTGTGCTTGGCCAAATCGATATCTCTTCTCTCCTTCTAGATTGGATTGTCTTCAAAAGAGTTGACCACTGATAATAAATACCACCAGCTAGGTAGTATCCCTTGTTGTAATGGTGGCCATTGATTTCAAAGTTGATCTTTGAGCGCTGGCCTTCTGCAAGTCTTGCGAACACTATAAAACACTTCCGCACATTGATATCATTGTAAGAAACAGACATGCCGAAAAAGAGTGTCATATCCAAAGATCGTATGAAGCCATCGCTTCTAATATGACAATGCAACCTTTGACATGCCCCTTGTACATTGATCGCCAAGAGTCGGGTTGTATCTGTGGCATTTGGCTCTCTTGTGTATTAAGGCCAAACATTGCCACCACAAGCTCTTCGTCATCCGACGATGAGTCAACCGATGAACAAATAAAGTTGCTGAAAAAAATGCGTGTTTGCACTGCCCATGGTACGTTGTGAGCAAAGTATCGAACACCTTGTGGTCGTGGTGTAGACGGGGCCGGTGAAGAGCACCTCGGCCTTTCTCGTATATGCGGTTGACACGTAGAAGTGGAGACAGACAACATCGGCCTTGCAGCAAGGCGGACGGTGTTGGGACGATGGTCGTCAACGGCGGCTATGGTTTCTGTACTAGCAGTAGCAGCGTCATAAACTCCTTTAAAAAACGAGCGGGGGTATTTTGTGTGGATACATCGATTTTTTTTCAAAAATAGCACAAAAAATACACCAAATTCGGATAAAGTATACCCATTTGCAAAAATATCAAAAATAGCACCCCGTCGGTCACCACCAGGTCGAAGAGCCCCCTGTCGGCCAATCAGAAGCCGGGGAGAGGCCTGTCGGCCAGAGGGGGGCCGAAGAGCCACCTGTCGGCCTGTGGGAGGCCAATGGGCCCCTGGATAAGGCCCAGGACTTCTTTCTTCCTCCTTTGACCACTCGTTTCACCCTTTCCCGTCCAGTAGCCTACCTCTCCCCACCTCTCACTCCCGTTGCTCTCCGGTGCTTCCGCCGCCTCGCCGATCTTTTCGCTCGACCACCCATTTTGTTATCCAACCCGTGTAAACAATAGATCAGGGCGCTCTCCACCGGCCTACGGTATTTTTTTGGCTTCCAACTCAATCAAATGAGAATTTTCAAGTCGGTAGTGGATTTAGTTCTTATTGATCACCGTCTGTCTGCAGGTAAATGACTTGCCCATTTTGCCGAGCTCTAGGTGGCCCTTGTGCTGTCATTGATTCCGGTGCGTCTGTATTTACTGTGATGTTGGATCGTCGATGTTCAAGACGTGTTGTAAGATTCTATGTCTTGTTTATCTGACTGTGGCATATTCGAATGCCTTTGTTTATATGATTATGATGTTTGCTTCCATTCTTGTTGTAGTATGTTCCGTGCAGTGTTAGATCACATCTTGCTCGGTACATTGAGGAGTGCAGAGCTTTAGCTATTCAGAGAGGTGACACAAATATTGATCTTGCTCTGCACAACAGTGAGGGTAACTTATACCATGTTATTTTTAGACATGGTAGGATGAGCAGTAAATTCCATGCTCCTTCGTGGGAGGAACTCGTGAATGATTATGGTCTCCTCCATAGTGACATGATGACTATTATGCTTGAGCACTATGGAACTTATATTAGTGTCGAATTTCATCGGGATGGTGTTATGTTGTTTCCTTTACCCCGTGTTGGTAAGTTATTTGTTTGACTGATTTTCAGTTTTGTTTCAGCTTATACGTTTTGCTGTTTTGCTCAGTTTGTGAAATCACTTTTTTGTAGCTCTTGAGGATCTGAGTGAAACTCAGAGGGAACTTGTTGACAGCTGTTTTTATAGTCATGGTGTCACTCTGAATTATCATCAAATGTATGTCATGTCACGGCAGCTCTTTGATGACAACTACATACCGTGTACTCCTTTTGTTCATAGGATGGATCGCATGAATGTTATTTATCAACATATGGTAAGCTTTGGTTTCTGATTTTTATTATTTATTTGTTCTTTGTTGGTTCATAGGATGGATCATATAACTTGCCTGTTTTTGTCAGGTTATTCCTACCATGGTTGTGAGGAGTTTGAAGGAATTTGTGTCTATTCCTAGGACTGGTTCTTTAACTCTTAAAATTACTTTGGATTCAGAAGATGATGATATATTTGTGAGCATTCCTTGTTCCTACTTCATTGGTTGTGTTGAACAAGGAAGGTTTCGGTAATTTTCTGCTGGCATCGTCTATTGAAGTCAACAATTTGGTGCTCATAACCTTCAAACAGCGTGAACAGGAGCTAGTTGTTGTTTTCAGCTATCTGCCACAGTGATCGTATTGTCTCGCCCTACTATTCCCGTTTTTATTTTCCCGCCCTACCTTCCCGCCATTTTATTTCCCGTCATACTCTCCCGCCACCTTTTTCCCACCATTCTCTCCCGCCACTTTCCTTCCTGCCATTCTCTCCCGCCATTATCTTTCCTACTTTACCACCGCATACTTCATTTTTTTCTTTGTGTCAAACGTAGCCCCGATATGAACTTGGTTCAGATTATATTGCCATGGAGTCTCATGGCCATCGTTGACACAAAAGCCGGCGGATATGTCCTGCTCCCATGCAGCAGGAATTGGTACATCCTTCTCATCCTCGGAATTTTCAGAATCAAGTTCCTCTGCAATCTCATCCTCGTCCTCTTCCTCCATCACCCTCTGCATTTCATCCCCTTCCTCATCTCCATCAGCAACACCAGAGGCAGCTAATACTATCGACTGAATACTCTGCCCAGCAACATGACCACTATCATTGTGTGGCACATAATATGACTCTTTCTCGGCTTGGCTACCATTCACATCCGATGCCTATGACCCGGATACATAAATCTCGTTAGCCACTTGACTACTCTGGCCTGGTTCATACCCCACGTTGGGTGGTATGATATTCTCCTCCTTCGCCACTGGTTGCACTAGGGCATACGGATGGATTCTTCGGTCTTTGGAACGACTTAACAGAGACAACCAATGCTGGCTCCTATCTATCGGAATCAACTTCCACTTGACATTTTTACAGGATTTGGTCCGCAATGCATGAATACTGACGGAACAAACTTCAGGATCCAGGCCAAAACTAGTAGTCAACCAGTGCTTCAACTGCCTAATGTCGAGTCTGTCCGGGTCTGAAAGTGTCATCTCGACTTTTTTAAACTCGCTAAGATCAACCCCCAACTCATTATATCGAACATTACCAGGGCCGTAATACACAGTGAAATTTACGGATTCAGATATTTTCACCTGTCAGACATTGTCAGCTTCTCATTATTCGCAACGAATAAATCTACACTAAAATAAACGTACACTAAAATATGCATACATATACTAAATAAACCTATACTAAAATGAACTTCACTAAAATAAACCTACACTAAAATATACTCACGTACACTAAATAAACCTACACTAAAATATACTCACGTACACTAAATAAACCTACACTAACTAAATCTACACTCAAAAAACAGACACTAAAATCACTACACTAATAAAAGTAACGTAAATTAATTTTACGTATCAGAAAACTAACCTAAACTAACAGAAAAAATGTATACCTTCGACGCGTGAGTGCCCTTCTTCTTTCTCTTCACCTTCTTCTTCCTCTCCACCACTCCACCTTCTCACCATTCATACCTCCACCACCACACCATGTCTCCTCCAAACGAACAACACACTACCACATTGCAAAAAATGAGCCCGTAGGGCGGGGAGACGAAGATGATCTATTGTTTCAGTCGATTGAAACGGAAAATGGGTGGATGTAGAAGGAGATCAAGGAGGGGGAATTTTCGGTCAAGAAACAAGCAATAGGAGAGAAGGAACGAGGCAGGAGGAGGAAGAAGAGGGAGCCGGCCGGCATCGGGCCTTATCCAGGGGCTCTTCGGCCTCCTGGCGGCCGACGGGCCCTCTTCGGCCTGGCGTAGGCCGATGGGCCCTCTTCGGCCCATACAAAGTTGACAAGTCCTCGATCGGCCCAGCTCAGGGCGACGGGGTGCTATTTTTGAATTTTTTTAAAATGGACGTACTTTTTTCAAATTTGATATATTTTTCGTACTACTTTTGAAAAAAAATCGGATACATCGACCTTTGGGCGGTTAGAAAATGTGCGGCGACCGCTATGGCGGGATGGGGAGGGGGAGGGAGGAGAAGAGATGCGTGTCGCGTAAGGGAAGGTGAAAGAGGACTTTCTCTCATCGACGGTCAGGGAACATAGGAAGTGCCCGCAAACGTCCGTTTGTGTCCGTTTAAACACAAACGCAACTTAAATTTGAACCGAAAATGGATCGACGACCGGAAAAAAACGTTTGATTTGAAGTTGGCGGGTTGGAGTTGGCCTAATACACCGGAGACCGGCCGAGACTGTGCGTATGAACGTCACACGTGCACGCGCGAGTGAGCCGGCCTGACCACTGCTTGGAGAGACAGGCGGAGGATGGATCTCGCAGCTAGCCATGCAGGCGCAGGTCCCCGCCCCGACCTCCCGCGCCGGACCACGGTAGCAGTAGCAGTGGCGCCACCCCCCACGCGCGTGCGCGCGGGCACGGCCAGGGGCAGCCCGGCCGGCCGGTACAGGAGCAAGTGACACACCCTGGCCCTGGCCGCCACTACAGCGCCCGCCCCTTTGTTGACTTGACCTACCAGGACTGTTGTACGCCGGCCGGTCATGCACGCCCGCGCGCGCGTGCAGAAAACTTAACGCGCACAGCGGTCACGCGCACGTACTAGTCCTACGTATGTACGCCGGGGAGAGATTCATTGGTGAATGGATCGGCGAGGGACACATGCACGGCCGGCCGCACGCCCGCCCGCCCGCGTACGGCCGTCGCCACGCTCGCCGTCCCTATTATTTTATTTTACTTGTACCGGTGGCGCGGGTGGCGGGGCCGGATGGCTCAGGCGATGGGCGTGGGCGGGGCCGGGCGCACGGCGGTCGTCGGCAGGGGCAGGGCTGATGGACATGGGCAGGGGAAACTGATCCAGTCGAGCGGCTGAGCCGAGCCCGGCAGCTTTTGGGGCAGCGCGCGGGCCCGCCGCCGTGGTAAAGCCAAAGCCGGCGCTGTTCCCCCGCCCGTCGCGCCCCGATCGCGATCGATCTTATTACTCGTGCCCGCCCGCCCGCCTGGGTCCGGTCTGGTGGACCGCGCGCGTGTCCCTCCCTCCACAGTCCATCGCCGGAGATCGATTGCATATCCGCAGCAACGTACGAAACGAAACCGCTCGATGAGATCGATCCATCCATCGCCGGAGTGAACGCCGGGACCGAACCACAACTTGCGACAGCCACTTGCCCGGGCCGTACGTCCGGGTTGCTCTCACCCGGGAGGGACCGGCGGCACTCGCGGGCGTACGGCGAGGTGCGACGTGCGCGTTCGTACGCAGCCCCCAGGCCACAGGCCAGTGGAACACGAGTCGTTCCGCACTGTGAAGCCACGTCGAACGATTGATCCAGAGCCAGCTCGCCTCGCGCGCGCACACAGACAGAAGCAAACTATTCTGCTCCAGAGGCATCCAGGAGGTAATATTTTCCCATCAGAGAGCATGACGGACCACCCGTCGAGTATCTGTGCGCACTGTCTAGACATGGCCAGACCGAAAGCATTTCCTCCGAGCCGACGTAACGTGTCCGGCCCGTGCCCGTGCCCGTCGCTCGGTCCACGCGACAGGAGCCATGGACGGACGCCAAAGCACGCTAGTACGTAGTACTACCAGTGCACCACTACCTCTACCTGCTATATCCAACTAGGGGGCTGCAAGTGTGCTGGTGATGGTGATCAGCAGTGGTGCAGCTCAAGTCATGTGGTTAGCATGACATGCTCACCGTCTCGTGCTACTCGGCCGATAAAATAACACTTTTCCAGATTCCGTTTTGTCAGAAAGTATAGAGTACATTAGTGAATCTTATCTTTAAAAAATTAGAGTAAACAAGGCAGTTGAGGGTACGTACGGGCTGGTCAGCACGACTGGGCCGTTTATGGGTACACCTGAATGAAGAGATAAACGTAGTTGGCCGTAACTTACTACTACCGGACGATTCTCACTGCCACGCACTGTGCCTTTGCACTTTCCAGGACGGACGGACGGACGGACGGGCGCTTCTTTTTGAAAACACCCGGACAAGTCCTTGGGTAGGACGATAGCCCAAGTACAAGGGCTGCCTTAAACAACATTAAAAAAACCGAAAGTATTCACGCCAAGGGCACCATTGACTACTGTAATACGGAGCGAGTGTGTGTACAGAGTACAGAGTAGAGACAGTCCGGCAAGTGGAGTACACGTACGCGCCCGAGATCCGGTCCTTAACAACTAAACTGGCCGCCGCATTAATTATCTGATTAATAATGTACTAACAAGCTGGGCCTGGCCCGGCCCGGTCAAAAGCCGTAGCAGCGGCGGTAGTACGGACGGCGGCACGGCCACCTCTCGTTCTCTCGACTCATCATGATCCCTCCATGTCTCCCATTGGTGACCACAAAAATTAACACCCTGATAAGCAAAGGATCTGCTTTATCACTTTGTGTTTTCGCGGCAACAAAAAAAAAACACTTGTGTGCGAATGATGAGGCCCACTTGTCATGCTGCGCTTTTTAAGGTATATGAGTATTTCCTTTACAAAGTTGAAAGTTACGGCACAAGGTTATCATGGATAGCAAGCAGCACTGTTGGCAGATGCCGGAAGTTGCACCCAAAGCAACGGTCGAATCCGCATAAAGCAAGCTCACTGCTGAGCTCACTGTTGTCACCCATAGTAGACTCTAAGTAGAACAACCCAATGACAATCCTAGCTAGTCGATTACGTACGCCGTAAACTCGAGTGCACGCCAGTACTGTAGATTACTACTACGGCGTAAGCTTTTCAGGAATTTTCTTCTTCCCAACAGTACGGTCGATCCTACGGTACACTGCCTGGCGGCAGGTAGCGGCGGTAGTTTTCCGCGGCGTGCTTTGCACGCAGTAAAAAAGGTGAAAGGCGCGGGGAATATACCTGCGCCTCCGTCACCGGCGCGTCGCGTCGCGTCGACGTACGTGACAACGTACGGGGTCCGATCGGTCGACGTGTTTTCCATGTCTCTCCGGTTGGCGTCACCTTTTTTAATTTTTTTCCCTTCCCTTTCTCTCTGCCGGTCGACAGAGGCGGGACGTACGCCGCGTGAGGGCCGGCACGGACGAGATGCTACTATTTGTTTACACTTGTTTCTTTCTCTTGCCCGGTCACGTCACGGTACGAGAGGCATGTCGCGCGCAGTGCACTGCATGAGGGGACGTGACACGATCGGATCCGTACCCCGCGCCCGTCCTCTTTTCTGTAATTATTATATATATATATAGTATAATAATGGGCCGTTCTGTCACGTACGCTAACGCTGTGCGGCGGGTGACACGCGTTAATTAACGACCAGTCTCGTGCCAAGATTAATTAGCGCTCTACGAGGTAGTGAGGCGATTTAATCTACTCCTATATGCGCGCCTATGTTGGGAAGATGCGATCCATCCACCCATCAGTTATTCATGAACACGCGCGCGCGCGCGCGCACACACACATAAAAGAAAAAGCTTGACCGGTCGCCGGAGATGCCGCCATAAACAAAAAAGCTTCTCCGATCATCGCCGCCGGAGATGCCGCCATCATGGGGAAATACTCGCCTTTGCCGGGGGGAAAAACATTGAAAAATCCGGCGGCTTATCGTGTTAGCCTCGCGGCAGGCAGCTCGACACGACACGAGGATGGGGCGCTTTACCACCGCTTTATCGCGACGACGACGAGTCTCGTTGGCCAAACTATACACACCGGCAAAGAGAGGAGAGTACAGATGCACTGTGTTGGGAGAAAGGCATCGCATGATGGACGGACGGATGGATGCCCCGCGCGTCCGCCCACCATCCACAGCGGATACGTGCGCTGGGCCTGGGCGTCACGTACACGGGCCAAGGAACCGCTCGCCGCTCGTCTCGATGGAATATAATCGTATTCCGGCGAAACCCGAGCGAGCGAGCGAGCGAGAGATGGAAGTATTTTGAAAAACTGGCACGCGGAATCTGGTGGGAGGGAGGGAGGGACTGGACAAGGCACGTCCCGGCGGTGGGCCGTGGCCTGCGAGGCAGGCGGCCTGGCCCACGGCGCAGAGGTACCAGTCTACCATGTGGCATTACGGGCGGGGTTACGGGCGCCCGACAGCGGCTTACATGAGCCCATAAAATACGGCTTTTTCGAAAACCCGCTTTCCAACTTTCCTCTCCCTCTCTCTCTCTCCTCCGCCTCGCTTTATTCAAAACTCATCTCTCTCTCCTCGGCACTGTGCACACGCGCACTCCCACTCGCACTTGCCCCGCTTAAATGCGCCGGACCTAATCATTCCCACCCCTCCCCTTCCTCTCTCCCTCTCTCTCTCTCTCCACGCCCACCCTCCTGGCCGGCCACCATGGCGATCTCCGAGCTCGGCTGACTGCCGGATGAGGTAGGCGCGTGTCCATACTTGATGCCGCTCCCTTTTTATCCGTGACGGAGTGCCGTCTGACGCGGTGGCTTGGCTTTGCTCGTTGCAGAATGCGGCGGATTTGAGTGAGGCGGGGGTGGATGGGGTTCCGCTGCCGGGCGGATTTGTGAGGGGTCCTTGTTTTTTTTGGGGGGTTTGGTGGTGTTGCGGGGTGCGGGAGGAGATGAGCTCCTCGTCGGGGGCCAGCCTCGGTGGCCAGCCGCCGCCGCCGCCGCCGGAGGAAGGTCAGTGGCTGGCTGGCTGGCTAGGTCTTGCTGTTCTCTCGGTTGTTTATTGCCTGCTTGCTAGCTGCACCTGCACCTGCACGCGTGCGTCTTGTTTATTAAGCTGATTTTGTTGAGGTGTGCGTGCGTGCGTGCGGGCGCAGAGAAGAAGAACCTCAACTCGGAGCTGTGGCACGCCTGCGCCGGCCCGCTCGTCTGCCTCCCCACCCTCGGCACGCGCGTCGTCTACTTCCCGCAGGGCCACAGCGAGCAGGTCAGCCCCGCCGCCGTCTCCCTCCCTCAGCTGTCTGCGTGCGTGCGTGCAAGCTGGTTCATGTATTGCTCTTGTCATGTTTTCTAATGCGCTTCCGTGCTGCGTCGAGAAGGTGGCGGCGTCCACGAACAAGGAGGTGGAGGGGCACATCCCCAACTACCCCAACCTGCCGCCGCAGCTCATCTGCCAGCTGCACGACGTCACAATGCATGTACGTCGTCTCCCAGCCTCGATTTCTCACATCAGATGCGTCCATCCGTATTGTCCATTTCGGTGCCGCGGCTGCTTGAGCTTGGCAACAACCTGTGCAGGCCGATGTGGAGACCGACGAAGTGTACGCGCAGATGACGCTGCAGCCGCTGAACCCGGTAAGCCAGCCGGGGGGCCATCTCATGATCGCAGCGGCGGTGGTTAAATCCAACGCTGCGATTCTCATACGGAGTTTGATTATGTTTTCTTTTCTCACCCGTGTTGGTCTGTAAAATCGGTGCAGCAAGAGCAGAACGACGCCTACCTGCCGGCCGAGATGGGGATCATGAGCAAGCAGCCGACCAACTACTTCTGCAAGACGCTGACGGCCAGCGACACCAGCACGCACGGCGGCTTCTCCGTGCCCCGCCGTGCCGCCGAGCGCGTCTTCCCCCCTCTGGTGTGATGAGTGTGTAGCTCTGGGCAGCGCTCCTTTTCCTTTTGCACCGTGGGTTTTGGGTCTGCTGTTGCCAATAACAGGTGGTATAGTGTGGTTTGTAGGATTTCACGCAGCAGCCTCCTGCTCAGGAGCTAATTGCGCGGGATATTCATGACGTCGAGTGGAAGTTCAGGCACATCTTCAGAGGCAAGTTTCGGAAAATCTCTCGGGCTTTATTCTTATTAGGTCACCGTGAAGTCTGCTGGTCTTAATTGAAGTTCCTTGTTAATTAGTTTGGCTTTGAACTGCTACGGTACGGTTTGACTTACTTATGGCTGATGATTGATCAAATCATGTCCTTCCAAACATTTGTAAGAGTGCTTGTGCCCACAGAAATATCAACTGTTCGTGCACAATGCGATTTGAGCTCTCTTTTATGGGGGAAACAGTCAGTACACGAAGTTCTCTTTAATGGGCTTGCAAAAGAAGAAATTCGTGAAATAATTACTTGGACAGCACTACACTGGAACCTTTTGGATTTTAATACTTCAGTAGAGTGCAGTACTGGATTGAATATAAGTAACAATTGACAAGAATATTTCGTCAGATGTTTTCTGAGGTACTCATGGTGGTCAGGCACTAACAAAATTGTATATGGCGCACTCTGGTCTCTGAACTGGTGTTCACTCCTTCTAACCTGTAGAAATGTACTATGTGTTCTTTTTCTTATGTCTTACGCTCGTACTTCCCACGGAGTTTTCTTTTGTGTGTGTCTGGATTCATCGGTGCAGAATATACTATATATTTTGACTAAAATGCATTTCGTTTTGTATCACCATGACTAACAAAGCTTGTCATCACAGACATTAATTGAACAACCCTGAAAAGTCGTTTTATAGTACTAGTTGTTAACATCACATACTGTTGCCTTTTATTAACATGCTTGCTTTTTCACAGGCCAGCCCAAACGACACTTGCTAACTACTGGCTGGAGTGTGTTCGTTAGCGCCAAAAGACTTGTTGCTGGAGACTCGGTGCTTTTCATATGGTTTGTTTACTGTTTATTCTTAGCTTGTGGAAAGACTTGGACTTGATAAAAAAGTAGGGACTTACTGTTTATTTTATCATTTAGGAACGAGAAAAACCAGCTTTGGCTGGGAATCAGGCGTGCCAACCGGACACAGACTGTGATGCCTTCCTCTGTTCTTTCGAGTGACAGCATGCACATAGGGCTCCTTGCAGCTGCAGCTCATGCTGCTTCTACAAACAGCCGCTTCACAATTTTCTACAATCCCAGGTAATTTGGGTTGTTTCATTAACATGTGGCGTTCCTATATTTCCTTTTTGTGATCAAGTTTTACAAAGAAGAATGTTTGTAGGGCATGTCCATCTGAATTCGTCATACCGCTCTCAAAATACATCAAGGCTGTTTTTCACACCCGGATATCGGTTGGCATGAGGTTCAGGATGCTCTTTGAGACCGAGGAATCTAGTGTTCGCAGGTGAAGTAGCGAAATCACAAACTCAGTCTTGCTTCTGGATTGTGTTATTTATCCTTGTTGTTTAGTACCATGAAATGTTTGCAGGATGTAATGGGAATGACTAAGGTTACATTTCTCTTTTTTCTGGACGAAACTGATGTGAGATATTAAATGAAATACAGGTACATGGGGACGATAACAGAAGTAAGTGATGCCGATCCAGTGCGTTGGGCTAGTTCCTACTGGAGATCGGTCAAGGTAAGATTTGTTTTTTGACTTAATGATTTTGCGCTGGAGCGCTGCCTGGTTGGTTCCCCCACTTGTCTGCTTTATTTCGTTGGCAGCTGCATTTTGTATTTGTACTTTGTCCTTTTTTTTGTGCCTTCGATGATATTTCTTTTATTCTCTCTTTTATTTTTTTGAAAGGAAACTGTGAGAATTTCTTCCCAGTGCATTCTCTCTTTTATTACGGTATACCATTCTCTTTTATAACCAAAACTGTGCATCCGTGTTATATTTGTTTTAATTCTTGTATTCCCTTGATGATATTATCTGCTTTATTTCGTTGCCAGCTGCATTTTGTATCAGCATTTTTTCCTTTTTTGTGTGTCTTTGATGTTATTTCTTGTATTCTCTCTTCTACTCCCTCTGTTCCTAAATATAAGTCTTTTTAGAGATTTCCGTATGTAGTCCATAGTGGAATCTCTAAGAACACTTATATTTAGGAACGGAGGGAGTATTACGGTACACCATGCTATTGTTCGGTCAATACAAAATTATTTGTATTTAATCATTGTGTTTTATGTAAAGAGTTACTTGCCTCCTTTTCATTTCTCTGCTTCTTCAGACTGTTTGGAAGTACGATTGTTCGAGGATTCACTAACAAGTATCAAATGTAGGTTGGTTGGGATGAATCAACTGCTGGGGAAAGACCTCCTAGAGTTTCTTTATGGGAGATTGAACCATTGACAACCTTTCCTATGTATCCGTCATTGTTTCCACTGAGGGTTAAGCATCCCTGGTATTCTGGTGTAGCAGGCCTTCAAGGTACTATTTAGTCAATTGTTCTCTTTATTGGGTCTGGCATTTCTGATTTTGGAGCTACACCATTGTGTGTTTGCTATGTGCGTGGCACCTGGGATCTAGAGCTCTTTTCCTACATGTACAGAATGACCTTTTGATGTCATTCAAATCACTGCTCTTGCTACATTATAACAAGAATAACATAAGTCTGATAATGATAACATGGGATCAAGATTACCTTCATTAACTTTTGGTTCAATGCGAAGTAGCGGAGTAATTGGAACTGTGTATAAGACTGGAGCCGTATGAGCCTGTAGTGTGTGCCATCTGGTGTGTGAACCCCACCTGGTGTCAGAGCATGAGATTTGGAGTTAGAACTTGGAAGCATGTTGATTTCTCCACTGGGAACGAATGTTACTAGTGAGGAGATATAATAATTTGTCTATTCATCTTGATATATGCAGCAACTGAAGTTTGTATTCCGCTATCCTCTATTATTAGTAGTGCAAGTTAGATTACGGTTTTCATGAGATCTGGATTTATTCTAAGCAAAGTCAGCCTTTAAGTGTAGGTGGGGATATTCACCATGCCTCCATGGCATGATATATAGATTGCTACATATTTTAGTTCTTTTTGCATGTTCTTGTCATAGGAAATGACACAGTAACCTGCGTACTGTTGTTTTTCTTTATAGCCTCTCTTATTCACATGTTCCTGTATTAATTATTGTATTTCACTTAAGATGACAGCAATGCTTTGATGTGGCTGAGAGGAGTTGCTGGTGATGGAGGTTATCAGTCTATGAACTTTCAGTCACCTGGCATTGGCTCCTGGGGACAACAGAGGCTCCATCCTTCTTTGCTGACTAGCGACCATGACCAGTACCAAGCAGTTGTTGCTGCTGCTGCCGCTGCCTCCCAGTCTGGTGGTTATATGAAACAGCAATTCCTAAACCTTCAGCAGCCTATGCAGTCGCCTCAAGAACACTGCAACCTCAACCCGCTGTTGCAGCAACAAATCCTCCAGCAAGCAAGCCAACAGCAAGCAGTTAGTGCTGAGAGCCAAAATATTCAGACAATGCTGAACTCAAGTGCTATCCAGCACCAACTTCAACAGCTCCAGCAAATACAGCAGGTGCAGCAGGCGCACATTGATCAGAAGCAGAAGATTCAATCAGATCAAACATATCATGTTCCTACTAGTGCGTCTCTCCCAAGTCCAACATCACTACCAAGCCATCTGCGTGAAAAATTTGGCTTCTCTGATCCTAATGTTAATTCGTCAAGCTTCACCACTTCTAGCAGTAGTGACAACATGCTGGAATCGAACTTCCTTCAGGGGAATTCGAAAGCTGTGGATTTGTCTAGATTCAATCAGCCTGTAGCTAGCGATCAGCAGCAGCAACAGCAACAGCAGCAGCAGGCTTGGAAGCAAAAGTTTATGGGTTCACAATCACTATCTTTTGGGGGCTCGGGTTTGCTTAACTCGCCCACAAGTAAAGACGGTTCTCTTGAGAGCAAAATTGGTTCTGATGCGCAAAATCAGTCTCTTTTTAGTCCTCAAGTTGACTCTTCCTCCCTACTGTACAACATGGTGCCTAGCATGACTTCAAATGTTGCGGATAATAACATGTCGACGATTCCTTCTGGATCAACATATCTGCAAAGTCCCATGTATGGTTGTTTGGACGACTCTTCTGGTATATTTCAGAATACAGGAGAGAATGACCCAACAAGCAGAACATTCGTGAAGGTAGTTGTAGTACGTTGTGTCTTTTTACATCAAGTATAAATCCTTTCTTATCGAATCGTTAAATATTGTGCAGGTTTATAAGTCAGGATCAGTGGGGAGGTCCTTGGACATCACCCGGTTCTCTAATTATGCTGAACTTCGAGAAGAACTGGGTCAGATGTTTGGCATTAGGGGTCAGTTGGACGACCCCGATAGATCAGGCTGGCAGCTTGTATTCGTCGACAGGGAGAATGATGTGCTTCTCCTTGGAGACGACCCTTGGGAGTAAGAAACCCCTTTTTAGAATTTTGATTTCCTTTATGACTTTCCTGAAGTGTTACTTATATTCGCGTTATAAATTCAGGTTGCTACAATGTATGATAGATTTTTATGTTTTTCATTTTTTCTTAGGTGATAATTTTTGACATCACATAGTTTCATGTTTCTCTTATGTGTGCTAAATTTTTGAATCGCATGGTATAGGAGATGGTATTTGATTTAGTTGCCAACAAATTAGTATGTTCCTCTATATACTTAATTGTGTGGTTTTCTGATGACTGCAGTTCATAGCTTATCAAGTCACATTCTAAGTTGTATGCGTTCAGCATCTACTAGCAATAATGAATATGCAGAGTACCCAGTGCCTAATTTATATGGTCTGAGGACACATGTTATTTTAAGTCACGTTCTAGGTTAAGTGTGTATGCCTTCTGCATTTACTAATGAATATGCAGAGTACCCAGTGCCTAATTGATATGGTCTGAGGACACAAGTTATTTTAAGACTGCAAAGTGTGTACAAATCGATGTGTGCTTTATTCTGAACCACATCATATCTCCATGTCAATTGTGCAGGTCATTTGTGAATAGTGTATGGTACATCAAAATACTTTCACCAGAGGATGTGCACAAGTTGGGCAAGCAAGGAAATGATCCACGTTACCTTTCCTAAGTGCAAAATCATTGTGCTGTTTCTGGTAATTAATATTGCTCCGTTGTTTACTTAGTATACATGCTAATTATTGGATTTCGTCACTAGCTTTGTTAAAAAAATCAGATCATTATGTTAACATGTCTATGGTATTTATGTTTGTAATGCCATGAAATAATTGGCTTTACTGAGCATTCTGTTCTGGAACCCCTTTTGTGTAGCTACAGAAAGAATTAAATTTCTCAGAAAAGAATGAAAGAATAATTAGAGAATGTTAGAAACATTAGAAAATATTAGCTTCCGCGTTATTTTTGAGGGTAAGGATATGTGTTTGCTCTCAAGACTTGACCAACTGAATAAAACATTAGAAAACAAATAAAGCCATCATGAAGTGTAGTAGTATTTTGTTTTCTTTTTTAGGTTTTGAGATTTGCCAAGACAGTCGCTTTGGTAGCTGAACAGATAATAAAGCTTCAAAGAATGAACTGTAATCGATATTCTTTGTTTGTTGTGAGCAGTCGACTTTCATGGAGAAAATTCAGATTCTTATGGCATGTGTGTGCGTACTACATCTCTCTAGATAGTTTGGGTCGCATGTATTTTCAGGCCCCCAAGTAAAATGTGAGTTTGCTAAAAAAAAAGAAGTAAAATGTTGAGTGGATTTGCTGGCGCAATCTTGTCATTCATTTGGCTGCTGTTTATAAACGTCTGTTGCTCTACATTTTAATCCAGTCAGCGCAGCAATTCAGTGCCTGCTGTCAGAACTTGCCAAATTCTTGTCTTATCAGCTATTATTTGGAAGTTCATCTCTGTCCAGTAACATATTGACCTGGCTTACATTTGCAGGGTCCAGCGAGGATTCAACGGCACGTGGTAGCACCCTTGCTCACGGCGGCACAACATCCCCGGAACCTCCGATCATGTCATCTTGGTACGTGTCTCTTGCGTGCGCTCCGGGCACGTCTCGAGAACTCCCCGTCCGTTACCTATCTCCGTCCACCGACGCCATGAAACTGATATTTCTGTAGGTTCCTCTTGGGAATCTGAATCTGTATCGGTTTAACTTTTATCCTAGATGGTTTGTACCTCGCGCGACGCCGCAGTCAAATCTTCCAAGACTGTTGCTTAGTTAAAACTCTGTCAGTCGTATTCTATCTATGTATTCGAGACTCCCAGGCACGTACGCTTTCCTTGAAGAACTGCAATAATTTGAATGCAGGAGGATTATTTCGAGTCATTTTGATGAGTTCCTCTCGTTATTTATTTGCTGCTGTGGTTTTTATCTCAAGGCTGTGATTCAGTTGGAGCTTTTCATCTGAAGCTTTTTCGCTGAATGGTATGGACGCTGCCTTTGTTGCCTATGCCTGCCACGCTGGATTACACGATTGGTAGGGATGCTGATGCACGGTCGGAATTGCCGAAGTTTGGTTTGTGCCCTAATTTACCCTGTCCTACCAAATTTTTGGTAGCTCGTGATACCTTGGCTTCACTT
This sequence comes from Hordeum marinum, assembly GCA_022496015.1. Classification (NCBI taxonomy): domain Eukaryota; kingdom Viridiplantae; phylum Streptophyta; class Magnoliopsida; order Poales; family Poaceae; genus Hordeum; species Hordeum marinum. The sequence continues at coordinate 553,753,152 of CM039673.1, read as the reverse complement.
GGTACATTACCAAAATTTTAGTTGCCTATGAGTCTTGCCAAACTTTTGTGGCCAACAAAGGATCAGTGAACCCCAATGAATCCCTAACCAATGGTTGGCGAAAATGGGTAAGGCATGAACCAGACGTACCCATGCCTAGAGCCTGCTTGGAATTAACGACTGCGAAAGGGGGCGTGGAAGGATGGATGGGCGCAACAGGCCAAGCTTGGAGAATACCGTAGATGTGAACAGCGCTGCGTTGGTCTTTGGTGCCGGCGACGAGCCTGACGACCGGCGGCGGTCAAGGGAAAATGTAGCCGCCGCCCACTGGTGCGCCTTCAGGTGAGGAGGCAGGGAGAAGGGTCGGAATCTGGGAGGGGTCAGCTGCGGTTGGCCGGCACCGGCAGGCTGGCGGCGCACCATCTCCAGGCCCCAACCTTGTTGCGGTATCCCGGTGTTTGCCGGTTTTGAGGCTCGTGTTTGTTAATTAATGTTGTGAGCGTGAGCGATGGAACTTCGGAAATCTGAACCCTCCTTCCGATTGTTGCCACCTAAATATAAAATGCAATGGTTGTGCGAATTAAACCGTGGTTGGATGGTTTGAAAAACTAGTATTCCTTACCTATTAGAGTTTAAGTCTCACACTTGACAGTGATGCTTGTATTATTTTAAATTTATTTTAGGCCTTTCGACAATATGCATTCAGTGGGAGGACACTAGACTTGCGGCGGCGAAAAAATTATTCCGGATCTCTCTTTAGGAGTTTTATAAAATATTTGGAAATTTATAGCACTGAAATTAGGTCATACGGAGCCACGAGGGACCCAAAAAAACATCAGGATGCGCGCCTTTTTTGGGTGATTATTTACTAATTCATATTATTTTTTAGCACTAACATATTAACTCAGTGCCTAGTGCCAGTTGTTGTTTTCAGCGTGTTTTTTACTTTCCAGGTTTATAGTACCAAACAAAGTCTAATTGGTCAAAACTTTTTTATGTTTTTTTGACCAAAAGAAGACCTGGAAGCTTTAGGAGGAGGTCGGAGGCTCCGCGAGGGAGCCACCACACAACAGGGCGCGCCCAAGGGAGGTCGACACGCCCTATTGGCTTGTGGGCCCCCTTCTCGTCTCCCAACGTCCCTCTCTGGCCTATAAATTCACATATATTCTGAAAACCCTAAGGGAGCCCACGAAACACTTTTTACACCGTCACAAGTTTCTGTTCCGTCATGTGCCCATCTGGAGCCCTGTTCTGGTGCCTTGCTGGAGGGGGATCGATCATGAAGGGCCTCTTCATCAACCTTGCTGCTCCCATGATGATGTGTGAGTAGTCTATCACAGACCTATGGGTCCATAGCTAGTATCTCTCTCTCTCTCTGTATGTGTGTGTTCTTCAATACAAAGTTCATCGCATCTTCGCGACGATCTATTTGATGTAATCACTTTATGCGGTGCGTTTATTGGGATCCGATGAATTGTGGGTTTATGTTCAGATTATTGACGAAAAAGATTTGAGTCTTCTCTGAATTATATGATTCTTATTTGCATGATTATTATAGCTTTGTAAATCTCTCTAATATATTGATTAGGTTTGGCCAACTAGATTGATCTATCTTCAGAGAGAGGGGTGTGTTGTGGTGGGTTCAATCTTGACGTGCTCTATATCCCAGTGATAGAAAGAGACAATACACGTATTTGTATTGTTGCCATTAAGGATAAAATGATGGGGTTGATTCATATTAATTGAATTTTCTTTGTCTACATCATGTCATTGTTCTCCAAGCATTACTCTGTTTTACTTAATACTCTAGATGCATGCTAGATAGCGGTCGGTGGGTGGAGTAATAGTAGTAGGTGCAGGCAGGAGTCGGCCTACTTGCTTATGGACGTGATGCCTATATACTAAACCTCGGCATGGGCAGCCCGACCCGGTAACCCGGCCGAAGCAAGGCCAGAAAAACCTGGGTTGGGCCGGGCTTTAGGTTTGGGTCGGTTTTGGGCTTGGAAACAAGACTTGGGCAGTAGTTCGGGCCAAGCTCGGGCTTAGGAAAATCGACCTTTTACATAGAGGCCCGACCCGGCCCATACCAGAAATCATCTTTTTAGTCCATTCAGGCCGGGCCAGGCTCGGGCTTGGGATTTCCAGTTCGGTCTTTCTAAAGCACGGCCCGACCCGGCCTAGCCCGGGGTATGCCCAGGTTTACTATATACACATGATCATTGCCGTGAATATCACATAACTATGCACTTTTCTATCAATTGCCCAACAATAATTTGTTTACCCACCGTATGCCTACTTCAAGAGAGATGCCAGTAGAGAACACTATGGCCCTCGGGTCTATTCACTTATAAATTCACAAAAGACACTATTTCTTTGCTGCCATTATTTCCTTTTTATTTATTTTGCAATTTATATTTATCCAACTATCAACTACACTACTTATCTCCTTGCAAGTAACGAGTTCAAGGGGCTTGCCAACCCTCTTGTCCGCGTTGGGTGCAAGTGTTTGTTCTTTTGTGCATAGGCGCTAAAGACGGTTGTTGCATGGTCCTCCTGTTTGTTCGATAATCTTGGTTCTCACTGAGGTAAACACTTATCTATACGGTGTTGCATCATTAGCTCCTCTTCGCGAAAAAACCAAACTCGAATCACAAGTTTCAGGAAGGATTTCTGGCGCCGTTGCCAGGGAGTATCACCAACTTACTATCAAGAACCTATTCACAAACTATCATTCACTTGTTCTACCTTTACGGGAGGGACAATTGCTTTGCCACCCTTCTTGGAGTTACCCTTCTTACCCTTTACATTTTTCTTGAAACTAGTGGTTTTATTGACCATCAACACTTGATGCTCCTTTTGGATTTCAGACTCAGCGACTTTCAACATCGCAAACAGCTCGGCGACTAACTTGTTCATCCCTTGCATGTTAGTTCATCACGAAGCTCTTGTAGCTAGGTGGAAATGATTGAAGAACTCTGTTAGTGATCGCCTCCGGCGAAAGGGGCATACCTAACTCAGCCAGACGGTTTGAATACCCAGACATTCTGAGTATATGTTCACTGACAGACCCGTTCTTCTCCATCTTGCAAGCATAGAACTTATCAGAGGTCTCAAACCTCTCGATCCGGGCATTCTTCTCAAAGATAAATTTCAACTCCTGGAACATCTCATATGCTCCATGATGTTCAAAACGTCTTTGAAGTCCCGGTTCTAAGCCATACAACATTGCACATTGAACTATTGAGTAATCTCCAGAACGTCTCCCAGGCGTTCACAATGTCTTCAGACGACACTGGAGCGGGTGCTTCATCAAGCGGTGCATCAAGCACATAAGCCTTTTGGGAAGCCGTGGGGATAATCCTCAGATTACGGTCCCAGTCTACAAAGTTACTTCCATCATCTTTCAACTTGGATTTCTCTAGGAATGCATGGAAATTCAGGGGAACTACTGCGGAGCCATTGATCTACAACATAAATTTTGCAAAGGTTACTAAGACTATTGTTCAAGATAATGAGTTTAGTTAATAAAATTACTTAAAAAACTCCCACTCAAATTGACATCCCTCCGGTCATCCGAGTGATACATGATCCAAATTCACCAACCCAAGTCCGATCATCACGTGAGATGAGGTAGTTTCAATGGTGAACATCTTCATGTTGATCATACCTACTATCTGACTCATGTTTGACCTTTCGGTCTCTTGTGTTTCGAGGCCATGTTTGTACATGCTAGGGTCATCAAGTTTAACCTGAGTGTTCTGCACGTGCAACACTGGCTTGCATCCGTTGTTTGTGAACGTAGAGTCTATCACACCTGATCTTCACGTGGTGTCTCGAAACGACGAACTTTTGTAATGGTGCACACTTCGGGAGAACACAATTTTCTCTTGAAATTTTAGTGAGGGATCACCTTATAATTCTACCGTCGTCCTAAGCGAAACAAGGTGCATAAAAGGATTAACATCACATGCAAATCATAAGTGACATGATATGGCCATGAACTTGTGCTTTCGATCTCCATCTCGAAAGCATCGGCATGATCTCCAGCGTCACCGGCATGGCACCATGATCTCCATCAACGTGTCGCCATGAGGTTGTCGCGCCATCTATTTCTTCTACGACTATTGCTAACTCATAGCGATAAAGTAAAGAAAAAACGGCGAAAATTAATTAAAGACAACCCTATGGCTCCTGCCGGTTGTCATACTCATCGACATGCAAGTCGTGATATTCTATAAAAAACATGATCATCTCATACATCACATATATCTCATCATGTAATTGGCCATACCACATCACAACATACCATGCGAAAACAAGTTAGACGTCCTCTAATTGTTGTTGCATGTTTTACGTGGCTGCTACGGGTATCTAGCAAGAACGATTCTTACCGATGCAAAAACCACAACGGTGATGCACAAATTGCTATTCAACCTTATCAAGGACCGCCTTTGTCAAATCCGATCCAACTAGAGTAGGAGAGACAGATATCTTCCAGCCATCTTTATGCAACAAAGTCACATGTCAGTCGATGGAACTGGTCTCTCGTAAGCGTACGAGTAAGGTTGGTCTGGTCCGCTTCATCCCACAATACCGATGAATCAAAAAAATACCAAGGGTGGAAGCAATGTGAGCATCAACGCCCACAAACTCCTTTGTGTTCTACGTGTGATCTCATCTACGCATAAACCTAGCTCTCATACCACTGTTAGGGAACGTTGCATGGGAAACAAAAAAAATCCTACGCCACGCAAGATCTATCCATGGTGATGAGCATCTATGAGAGGGAGAGTGGATCTACATACCCTTGTAGATTGATAAGAAAGAAGCGTTAAGAAACACGGTTGATGTAGTCGAATGTCTTCGCGATCCAAATTGCTAGCCGTCCCGCGATCCAATCACGATCCGTCCCGGTCTAGCGCCGAACGGATGACACATTCGCGTTCAGCACACGTATAGCTTGATGACAATTTCCGCCTTCTTGATCCAGCAAGAGGGAGCGGAGAGGTAGATGAGTTATCCGGCAGCACGACGGCATGGCGATGGTGGTAGTGGAACTATTTCGACAGGGCTTCGCCTAAGCACCGCCGAATCTAGAGGGAGATGATCTAGTGGGGAGAGAGGGCTGCATCGTGGCTTAGGGCTGGGTGCGGCTGCCCTCTCTCCCTTCCAATATATATAGGAGGGAGGGGAGGGCCCGGTGCCCCTAGGGTTTCTCCTAGGATTCGGATGAAGGAGAGGTGGAGGAGTCCACCTCCAATCCTACTTGGAATCCCTTCCCCACTTGGTTTTTTTCCTTTCTCCACACCCTAGCCGCATGGGACCTTAGGAACTGGCTTGCCCAGCCCACTAAGGGATTGTGAGCCACTCCTAAGGCACATGTGGCCTCTCGACATGGGTGGCCCCTCCCGATGGCCCCTCGGAACCCTTCTGGCACTCCGAGTAATACCCGAAATTTTTCTGGAGACCAAAATGGGACTTCCTATATATCAATCTTTACCTCCGGACCATTACGGAGCTCCTTGTGATGTCCGAGATATCATCTGGGACTCCGAACAACCTTCGGTCACCACCATGCATAACTCAATACTACTGAAACGTCACCAAACGTTAAGTGTGCAGACCCCGCGGGTTCAAGAACCGTGTAGACATGATCGAGACAACTCTACGGTCAATAACCACTAGCGGGACCTGGATGCCCATATTGGTTCCTACATATTGTACGAAGATCTTTATCGTTTGAACCTCTATGTCAAGGATTCAGTTAATCCCGTATGTAGTTCCCTTTGTTCTTCGATATGTTACTTGCCCGAGATTCGATCATCGGTATCTCTATACCTAGTTCAATCTCGTTACCGGCAAGTCTCTTTACTCGTTTCGTAATACAAGATCTCGTGGCTAACACTTTAGTCACTTTGCTTGCAAGGCTTGTTGTGATGTTGTATTACCGAGTGGGCCCTGAGATACCTCTCTGTCACACGGAGTAACAAATCCCAGTCTTGATCCATGCCCACTCAACGGACACCCTCGGAGATACTTGTACAACATCTTTATAGTCACCCAATTACATTGCGACGTTTGATACACACAAGGTATTCCTCCGGTGTCAGTGAGTTGCATGATCTCAGGGTCATAGGAAAAGATACTTGACATGCAAAAAACTATAGCAATAAACTGGCACGATCATATGCTATGTTTATAGTTTGGGCCTTGTCCATCACATCATTCTCCTAATGATGTGATCTCGTTATCAAATGACATCTCATGTCAATGGCTAGGGAACCTTGACCATCTTTGATCAACGAGCTAGTCTACTAGAGGCATACTAGGGACACAATGTTGTCTATGTATCCACACATGCATTTGAGCTTCTAGTCAATACAATTATAGCATGGATAATAAACGATTATCATGAACAAGGAATTATAATAATAACCACTTTGTTATTGCTTCTAGGGCATATTTCTAACACATAACTCACATATCCCTATTGTCATGTCTCAAAAACTATTACGAAGAATCAAGTTTAATTTGTCCAATGATCTTCATGAAAGTTTTTATTATATCCCTCTTGAATATCTATCACTTTGGGACTAGTTTCATATATTGAAATTGCTTTTGATAAGCTCACATGGATATAAGTGAAGAACATGAGCATACAAGTTTCATCTCTTAAAATAATATAAGTGAGGAATGAGAGGATTTATTCAAAATTACTAACTCTCAAATTAATATAAGCGAAGCATGAGAGCATTGCTTCAAACATGTCAAAGCACGCCGTGCTAAAAAAGATATAAGTGAAGCACTAGAGCAATTCCTTTGCTAAAAAGTTTTAAGTGAAGCATAAAGAGCAATTATAACAAATCATAACATATTTTGGCTTTCTCAAATAGGTGTGTGCAGCAAGGGTAAAAGCAAACAAAGCAAAGATACAAGACGCTCCAAGCAAAACTCATGATATGTGACGAATAAAAATATAGTTCCAAGTAGTATACCGATGGTCGTTAGAACAAAGAGGGGATGCCACTCGGGGCATCCCCAAGCTTAGTTGCTTGTTACTCTTTGGATATTACCTTGGGGTGCTGTAGCATCCCCAAACTTTGACTTTTCTAACTCCTCATTCCTTCATCCATCGTGATCTTACCCAAAACTCGAAAACTTCAATCACACAAAACTTAACAAAATTCTCATGAGATCCGTTAGTATAATAAAGCAAATTACCACTTTAGGTACTATTGTAAATCATTCATGTTTTATTATTGCATTATAAATACTGTATTCTAACTTTACCATGACTTATACCCCCCCCCCCCCCCCGATACAAGCCATAGATTCATCAAAACAAGCACACAATGCAATGAAAACATAATTTGTTTCAGACAGGACAGTCTTTAGTAATCTGTACTCTACCAATACTTCTAGAACTCCAAAAATTATGAACAATTAGGACAACGTAAAGAATTTGTATAGAAATACTTTTTAAAAATTTCAGCTCAATATCATGTTCCAGTAAAAAATGAAAATTCATGCAGTGGGAAAAAGTTTCTGTTTCAGATTCAGTATTGTTTCTACTCATCTTATTGATCATCCTAAAGGAATTACTTGGCACAAACACTAAATAAAACATAAAAACACAATCATATCAGAATCATAATTGTGCAAAACTCACAAAACAGAAGCAAAAAAATTATTCATTGGGTTTCCTCCCAACAAGCGCTATCCTTTCACGCCCCTAGCTAGGCGTAATGTGTGGATTCAAGTATTGTCATCCTTAGTTTCCAATTCCTTAATAACACAATGAGATTTTTTCAAGGATCTATCATGCATATTTTCAATGACAATACTTCTAGGAATAAGATTGAAAAATGTATTCTTGCCATGAAGGTTGGTTACCACTTCAACAAAATTTGGATGGATGCTAATCATTTTAAGATCCTCATTGTTTCGACTTGAAGTGGTACCCTTGTTCTTAGGAACTTGCATGGATTTGCAATCTTTACTAATGTGAGTTTGTTAAATAGATTTATCGGTAGGGAAAGCCAAACTTAAGTTACAAAAGATTTCTCCCAACTTATCAGTTCTAGTGGGGCTTTCTTCAATTCTTTTATTGACTACGGGTTCTTTTTTCCTTTAATATTTTAATAGTGTCTCCCGCTTTTGACCCAATTCTATTAGCAAGATTATGCATCCTTTTATCCAAGTTCTCAATATTTTCCTCGGTGAGCATTTTCTTTTCAATAGCATCTAACATTTTCATAACATGCTCAAGAGTTAAAATTGTTTCGTTGACAATGATAGGTGGAAAACCCACTAAATTTCCCAAAGCATTATAAGCATCCAAAGCGAGGCACATCAAGAAGTTTCCACCGGTAATCGTATCAAGGACGGATCTATACCAAGTGGTGATGCCCACATAAAAACAGCGAAGAAGAACATTGGTAGATTCTTTACGAATAGATCTATTATGAGCATTGCAAATCCTATACCAAGCATCTTTAAGATTCTCCCCTCCCCTTTGTTTAAAATTAAGAAATTCATTCTCGGGAGTAAACGCAATAACGGAGGAACTAGCCATAGTGAAGAGATATGCGAACAAGAGATCTAACGAAAAGAAGGCAAATGAAAAAGAGAGGGCGAATAAAATGGCAAATTTGTGAAGTGAGGGAGAGAAAAATGAGAGGAAAATGGCAAATAATGTAAATTGCAAGGAGATGATATTTATGATTAGGAACCTGGTAGGTGAGATTGTTGGGAGACGTAGTAGTAAATCAAAAAAATTCCTACGACCACCAAGATCTATCTATGGAGAAACCAGCAACGAGTAAGGGGAGAGTACATCTTCATACCTTTGAAGATCGCAAAGCGGAAGCATTACAAGAACGCAGTTGGTGGAGTCGTACTCGCAGCGATTCAGATCACAATGGATTCTAATCTTAGCGTCGAACAACGGCGCCTCTGCGTTCAACACACGTGCAGCTCGGTGACGTATCCTATGCGTTGATCCAGCAAGGAGGAAGGAGAGGTTGAGGGAGAGCTCCGCAGCACGACGGCACGGTGATGGTGGAGCTGCATGGTCTCTGATAGGGCTTCGCCAAGCACTACGGAGAACGAGGAGAGGGAGGAGTAGGGCTGCGCCGTGGGAGAGAGAGATGCGTGTCTCCGGCAGCCCCAATGGCTCCTATATTTATAGGAGGAGGAGGAGGGAGTGCTGCGCCCTAGGGTTCCCAACCTAGGGTGGTGCGGCAGCCTCCAGATCCCATCTGGCCTGTGGCCACAAAGAGAGAGGGGTGCGGCTGCCCTAGGGTGGGCCTTAGGGCCCATCTGCCCTAGGGTTTGCCCCCTCCCACTTCAGCTGCGCCTTGGGACCTTGTGAGGGGCGCACCAGCCCACCTAGGGGCTGGTTCCCTCCCACTTGCGGCCCATGAAGCTCTCTGGGGCTGGTGGCCCCACTTGGTGGACCCCCGGAACCCTTCCGGTGGTCCCGGTACGTTACCGGTAATTCCCGAAACACTTCCAGTGACCAAAACCTCACCTCCTATATATGAATCTTTACCTCCGGACCATTCCGGAGCTCCTCGTGACGTACGGGGTCTCATCCGGGACTCCAAACAACCTTCAGTAACCACGTACACTATTTCCCTATAACCCTAGCGTCATCGAACCTTAAGTGTGTAGACCCTACGGGTTCGGGAGGCACGTAGACATGACCGAGACACCTCTCTGGTCAATAACCAACAGTGGGATCTGGATACCCATGTTGTCTCCCACATGGTCCACGATGATCTCATCGGATGAACCACGATGTCGGGTTTTCAATCAATCCCGTATACAATTCCCTTTGTCTATCGGTATGACACTTGCCCAAGATTCGATCGTCGGTATCCCTATACCTTGTTCAATCTCATTACCGACAAGTCTCTTTACTCGTTCTACAATACATCATCCCGTGGCCAACTCCTTAGTCACATTGAGCTCATTATGATGATGTCTTACCGAGTGGGCCCAGAGATACCTCTCCGTCACACGGAGTGACAAATCCTAGTCTCGATTCGTGCCAACACAACAGACACTTTCGGAGATACCCGTAGTGTACCTTTGTAGCCACACAGTTACGGTGTGACGTTTGGCACACCCAAAGCATTCCTACGGTATCCGATACTTGACATTGGAAAAGCTTTAGCAGACGAACTACACGATCTTGTGCTATGCTTAGGATTGGGTCTTGTCCATCACATCATTCTCCCAATGATGTGATCCCGTTATCAACGATATCCAATGCCCATGGTCATGAAACTGTGACCATCTATTGATCAACGAGCTAGCCAACTAGAGGCTCACTAGGGACATGTTGTGGTCTATGTATTCACACATGCATTATGGTTTCCGGTTAATACAATTATAGCATGAACAATGACAATTATCATGAACAAGGAAATACAATAATAACCATTTTATTATTGCCTCTAGGGCATATTTCCAACAGAGATTGCTTCTTCCCCGGCAACGATGCCAGAAATTCGACGTGGCTTGAGACTGCGTCGATAGTTCCCCAAAGAGGAAGGGATGATGCAACACAGCAACGGTAAGTATTTCCCTTAGTTATGAAACCAAGGTATCAATACGTAGAGCAAGATTACGCACCCATGTAAACAACACCTTCACACAAGCAATAAATATGTGCAATCCGACGCGAAAGAGAGGTTGTCACACTCTCTACGGTAATAAGATAGATTAGGTAATGATAGTTTTGGCAAATAGATCTCGCAAGAACACAAAGTAAAATAAATAAACAAGTGCAACAAGGTATTTTTGGTTTTTTGGATTAATAGATCTGAAAACAAAAGTTGCAAATAGTAGATTAGAAAGCAGTATGTTGGAAAAGTAGACCCGTGGCCGTAGGTTTCACTAGTGGCTTCTCTCATGAGTATAGCACACAGTGGGTGAACAAATTACTGTTGGGTAATTGATACAAGATCAAGTAATCATGATGATATCTAGGCAATGATCATTATGTAGGCATCACGTCCAAGATAAGTAGACCAAAATCTGCATCTACTTCTATTACCCCACACATCGACCGCTATCCAACATGCATCTAGCGTATTAAGTTCATGGGAAAATGGAGTAATGCAATAAGAACGGTGACATGATGTAGACAAGATCTATTCATGTAGGAATAGACCTCATATGGCAACGATACATGTGTTTCTTGCTGCCCCTTCTGTTAGTGGGAAAGAACACCGCAAGATCGAACCCATCACAAAGCACCTCTTCCCATGGCAAGAAAAATTGATCTAGTTGGGCTAACTAAACCAAATATTTGAAGAAGAAATACGAGGCTATAAGTAATCATGCAAATAAGAGATCAAAGAAGACTCAAATCATATTCATGGATAGAAACTGATCATGAACTCAAAATTCATCGGATCCCAACAAACACACCGCAAAAGTCATTAGATCCAATAGATCTCCAAGAGACCATTGTATTGAGAAACATGAGAGAGAGAGGAAGCCATCTAGCTACTGCCTACAGACCCATAGGTCTATCTTGGACTATACACGCATCATCGGAGGGGCACCTATGAAGAACATGAACCCCTCCATGATGGTGTCAGATTGTATCTCGAGATTATGGAACTTCTTGTGGCTATAATTGTGTTTCATCGACTCCCCTAGGGTTTTTGGATTTTCTAGGAATTTATAGGCTCGATAGTCGGTTGAGGGGGTGCCCGAGGTGCCCACCCTCTACAAGGCCATGCCAGGGGCCTCTTGTTGGGAAACGTTGCATGGGAAACAAAAAATTTCCTACGCATACGCAAGATCTATCCATGGTGATGAGCATCTTTGAGAGGGAGAGTGGATCTACATACCCTTGTAGATCGCTAAGCGGGAAGCGTTAAGAAACGCGGTTGGTGTAGTCGAACATCTTCGCGATCCAAATTGCCGAGCGTCCCGCGATCTCATCACGATCCGTCCTGTGATCCAATCACGATCCGTCCTGCGAACTCATCACGAGCCGTCCCGCGATCTCATAACGATTCGTCTCGCGATCTTGATCACGGTCCTTCCGATCTAGCGCCGAACGGACGGCACCTCCGCGTTCAGCACACGTACGGCTCGATGACGATCTCCGACTTGTTGATCCAGCAAGAGAGAGCGGAGAGTTAGACAAGTTCTCCGGCAGCGCGACAGTGTTGCGATGATGGTGGTGGAGGAATTCCAGCAGGGCTTTGCCTAAGCACCGCTGAAAACCGATCTAGAGGAAGAAGAGGGCAGCACATGGCAATTAGGGCTAGCTCTTCCCTTTAAATATTCTAGTATATATAGGAGGGAGGGAGGGGAGGAGGCAGCCTCAAACCTGGCCGAAATTGGAGGTGGAGGAGTCCTACTCCAATCCTATTAGGAGTAGGATTCCTCCTTTCCACTTGGAAACTCTTTCCACCTCTCCACCTTTGGATTTTTTCCTTCTCAAACGACTCCAGCCACATGGGCCCTTAGAGGAGGCATCGCCCAGCCCACCAGGGGCTGGTTTACCTCCTCCCACAGCCCATGTAGCCTCTTGGGTCGAGACACCCATCCCAATGGTCCCCCGGTACCCTCCCGGCACTCCCGGTACACTACCGATGAGCCCGAAACTTTTTCGGCGACCAAAACAGGACTTCCTATATATCAATCTTTACCTACGGACCATTACGGAGCTCCTCGTGACGTCTGAGATCTCATCCGGGACTCTAAACAACCTTCGGTCACCACCATACATAACTCTATACTACCGAAACATCAACGAACCTTAAGTGTGCAGACCCTGCGGGTTCGAGAACTATGTAGACATGACCGATACACCTCTACGGTCAATAAACAATAGCAGGACCTAGATGCCCATATTGGTTCCTACATATTCTACGAAGATCTTTATCGGTCGAACCTCTATGTCAAGGATTCAGTTAATCCTGTATGATGTTCCCTTTGTTCTTCGGTATGTTACTTGCCCGAGATTCGATCATCGGTATCTCCATACCTAGTTCAATCTCGTTATTGGCAAGTCTCTTTACTCGTTCCGTAATACAAGATCTCGTGACTAACACTTAGTCACATTGCTTGCAAGGCTTGTTGTGATGTTGTATTACCGAGTGGGCCCTGAGATACCTCTCCATCACACAGAGTAAAAATCCCAGTCTTGATCCATGCCAACCCAACATACACCCTTGGAGATACCTGTAGAGCACCTTTATAGTCACCCAATTACGTTGTGATTTGATACACACAAGGTACTCCTCCAGCGTCAATGAGTTGCATGATCTCATGGTCACAGGAACATATACTTGACATGCAAAAAATAGTAGCAATAAACTGACATGATCATATGCTACGTTTGTAGTTTGGGTCTTGTCCATCACATCATTCTCCTAATGATGTGATCCCGTTATCAAATGACATCTCATGTCCATGACTAGGAAACCATAGCCATCTTTGATCAACGAGCTAGTCTATTAGAGGCATACTAGGGACATGGTGTTGTCTATGTAATCCACACATGTATCTGAGTTTCCGATCAATAAAATTATAGCATGGATAATAAACGATTGTCATGAGCAAGGAAATATGATAATAACCAGTTTATTATTGCCTCTAGGGCATATTTCCAACAATCTCCCACTTGCAGTAGAGTCAATAATCTAGTTCACATCACCATGTGATCCGCATTGTTATGAATCTAACATCCAATGAGTTCTAGGGTTCGATCATGCTTTGCATGTGAGAGAGGTCTTTTAGTCAATGGGTCTGTGACATTCAGATCTGTGTGTACTTTGCAAATCTCTATGTTAAACTGTAAAAACTACTACCACACTCCACTTGGAGCTATTCCAAATGACTGCTCCACTACACGTATCCGGATTGCTACTAAGAGTCATCCGGATTGGTGTTAAAGCTTGCATCGACGTAACTCGCTACAACAAACTCTTTATCACCTCCATAACCGAGAAACATTTCCTTAGTCTTTTAGTCACTAAGGATAATCTTAACCGCTGTCCATTGATCCACTCCTGGATCACTCTTGTACCCCTTGATGGACTCATGGCAAGGCACACACAGGTGCGCTACACAGCATGTCATACTATACAGAGCCTATGGCTAAGGCATAGGGGATGACATTCGTCCTTTCTCTTTCTTCTGCCGTGGTCGAGCTTTGAGTCTCACTCAACTTCACATCTTACAAAGCAGGCGAGAACACTTCTCTCTGACTGATCCATTTTGAACTCTTTCGAAATCTTGTCAAGGTATGTACTCATTGAAAGTCTCATCAAGAATCTTCATCTATCTCTATAGATCTTGATGCTCAACAATTAGGTAGCTTTATCCAAGTCTTCCTTTGAAAAACTCCTTTCAAACAACCCTTTATGCTTTCTAGAAATTCTACATCATTTCCGATCAACAATATGTCAACCACATATGCTTATCAGAAACTCTATATTGCTCCCACTCACTTTATTGTAAATACAAGTTTCTCATAAACTTTGTATAGACTCAAAAACTTTGATCACCTCATCAAAGTGTATATTCCAACTCCGAGATGCTTGCTTCAGTCCATAGAAGGATCACTGAAGCTTGCTCACCTTTTAGCATCCTTAGGACAGACAAAACCTTCTGGTTGTATCACATACAACCTTTCCTCAAGTAAACCGTTAAGGAAACGATGTTTTGACATCCATCTGCTAGATTTCATAATTGAAAAATGCAGCAACTGCTAACATAATTCCAACAGACTTTAGCATTGCTACGAGTGAGAAAGTATCATCGTAGTCAACTCCTTGAACTTGCCGGAAACTTCTTTGCGACAAGTCGAGCTTTATAAATGGTGACATTCACCATCAGCGTCTGTCTTCATTTTAAAGATCCATTTGTACTCAATGACCTCCCGTCCAACGAGCAAGTCCACCAAAGTCTATACTTGGTTTTCATACATGGATCCTTTCTCAGATTTCATGGCCTCTAACCATTTGTCGGATTCCGGGCCCATCATCTCTTCTCCATAGCTCGTAGGTTCATCGTTGTCCAACAACATGACCTCTAAGACAGGGTTGTCGTACCACTCAGGAGCAATACACGTCCTTGTCGACCTACGAGGTTCGATAGTAACTTGATCCGAAGCTTCATGATCATCATCATTAACTGTTGGGGAACGTCGCATGGGAAACAAAAAATTTCCTACGCACACGCAAACCTATCCATGGTGATGAGCATCTACGAGAGGGAGAGTGGATCTACATACCCTTGTAGCTCGCTAAGCGGGAAGCGTTAAGAAACACAGTTGGTGTAGTCGAACATCTTCGCGATCCAAATCGCCGAGCGTCCCGCGATCTCATCACGATCCGTCCCGCGATCCAATCACGATCCGTCCTGTGAACTCATAACGATCCGTCCCGCGATCTCATCACGATCCGTCTCACGATCTTGATCACAATCTGTCCCGCGAACTCATCACGATCCGTTCCGAGATCTCATCACGAACTGTCTCGCGATCTCGATCACAGTCCTTCCGATCTAGCGCCGAACGGACGGCACCTCCGCGTTCAGCACACGTGCAGCTTGATGACGATCTCCGCCGTCTCGATCCAGCGAGAGGAGATGGAGGGGAGAGAGAGTTCACCGGCAGCGTGACGGCGCTCCGGTGATGGTGGTGGAGTGATTCCGGCAGGGCTTCGCCTAAGCGCTGCGGAAAACCGATCTAGAGGAGAAACTGTGCACCGGTGAAACGGGTAGGACGTGGCCGGAAATTCTGTCCAAAAACCACCCAATCCACTATTATATATAGGAGGAGAGGAGAGGAGAGGCAGCCAAGGCCTTTGGGTCGGCCGAAATAGGGGGTGGGAGCAATCCTACTTCACCTCCAATCCTAGTTGGAGTAGGATTGCCTCCTATTGGCTGATTTTCCACTTTTTGCTTTAGGACTTTCTCTCCTGCGCCATGGGCCTTTGTGGCTGCTTTCCCAGCCCACTAAGGGCTGGTTATTATTCTCCCACAGACCATGGACCTCTTGGGGTCGAAGTACCCCTCCCGGAGGTCCCCCGGTACACTACCGGCACTCCCGGTACAATACCGATACTCCCGGTACACTATCGATGAGCCCGAAACTTTTCTGGAAACCAAACTGGGACTTCTTATATATGAATCTTTACCTCCGGACCATTCCGGAGCTCCTCGTGACATCTGGGATCTCATCCGGGACTCCGAACAACCTTCGGTCACCACCATACATAACTCTACACTACCGAAACGTCACTGAACCTTAAGTGTGCAGACCCTACGGGTTCGAGAACTATGTAGACATGACCGAGACACCTCTACGGTCAATAACCAATGGCGGGACCTGGACGTCCACATTGGTTCCTACATATTCTACGAAGATCTTTATCGGTCGAACCTCTATGTCAAGGATTCAGTTAATCCCGTATATCGTTCCCTTTGTTCTTCGGTATGTTACTTGCCCGAGATTCGATCGTCGGTATCTCCATACCTAGTTCAACCTCGTTACCGGCAAGTCTCTTTACTCGTTCCGTAATACAAGATCCCGCAACTAACAATTAGTCACATTGCTTGCAAGGCTTATTGTGATGTTGCATTACCGAGTGGGCCCCGAGATACCTCTCCGTTACACGGAGTAACAAATCCCAGTCTCGATCCATGCCAACTCAACAGACACCATCGGAGGTACCTGTAGAGCACCTTTATAGTCACCCAGTTACGTTGCGACGTTTGATACACACAAGGCACTCCTCCGATATCCGTGAGTTGCATGATCTCATGGTCATAGGAACATATACTTGACATGCAGAAAACAGTAGCAATAAACTGACACGATCATATGCTATGTTTGTAGTTTGGGTCTTATCCATCACATCATTCTCCTAATGATGTGATCCCGTTATCAAATGCCATCTCATGTCCATGGCTAGGAATCCTTAACCATCCTTTGATCAACGAGCTAGTCCATTAGAGGCATACTAGGGACATGGTTTTGTCTATGTATCCACACATGCATTTAAGTCTCCGATCAATACAATTATAGCATGGATAATAAACGATTATCATGAACAAGGAAATATGATAATAACTAATTTATTATTGCCTCTAGGGCATATTTCCAACATTGTCCCACTTGCACTAGAGTCAATAATCTAGTTCACATCACCATGTGATTCGCATTGTTATGAATCTAACACCCAATGAGTTCTGGGGCTCGATCATGCTTTGCATGTGAGAGAGGTCTTATAGTCAACGGGCCTGCGATATTCAGATCCGTGTGTACTTTGCATATCTCTATGTCAAACCGTAAACACTGCTACCACACTCCACTTGGTACTGTTTCCAAATGGCTGCTCCACTATACGTATCCAGATTGCTACTACTAGTCATCCGGATAGGTGTTAAAGCTTGCATCGACGTAACTCTTTACGACGAACTCTTTATCACCTCCATAATCAAGAAACATTTCCTTAGTCCTCTGGTTACTAAGGATAATTCCGACCGCTGTCCAGTGATCCACTCCTGGACCACTCTTGCACCCCTTGACAGACTCATGGCAAGGCACACATAGGTGCGGTACACAGCATGGCATAATATAGAGCCTATGGCTAAGGCATAGGGGACGACGTTCGTCCTTTCTCTTTCTTCTGCCATTGTCGAGCTTTGAGTCTCACTCAACTTCACACCTTACAAATTAGACGAGAACTATTTCTCTGGCTGATCCATTTTGAACTCTTTCAAAATCTTGTGAAGGTATGCACTCATTGAAAGTCTCATCAAACATCTTGATCTATCTCTATAGATTTTGATGCTCAACAATTAGGTAGCTTTATCCAGGTCTTCCTTTGAAAATCACTTTCCAAATAACCGTTTTATGCTTTCCAGAAACTCTACATTATTTCTGAACAACAATATGTCATCCACATATACTTATCAGAAATTCTATAGTGCTCCCACTCACTTTATTGCAAATACAAGTTTCTCATAAACTTTGTATAAACATCAAAACTTTGATCACCTCATCAAAGCGTATATTCCAACTCCGAGATGCTTGCTTCAGTCCATGGAAGGATCACCGAAGCTTGCACACCTTTTAGCATCCTTAGGCCTGACAAAACCTTCTGGTTGTATCACATACAACCTTTCCTCAAGTAAACCATTAAGGAAACGATGTTTTGACATCCATCTGCCAGATTTCATAATTGAAAACACAGCAACTGCTAACATAATTCCAACAAACTTTTAGCATCGCTACGAGTGAGAAAGTCTCATCGTAGTCAACTCCTTGAACTTGTCACAAACATCTTTGCAACAAGTCGAGCTTTACAAATAGTGACATTCACCATCAGTGTCTGTCTTCATTTTCAAGATCCATTTGTACTCAACGACCTGCCGTCCAACGAGCAAGTCTACCAAAGTCTACACTTGGTTTTAATACATGGATCCTATCTCGGATTTCATGGCCTCCAACCATTTGTCGGAATCCGGGCCCATCATCGCTTCTCCATAGCTCATAGGTTCATCGTTGTCCAACAACATGACCTCCAAGACAGAGTTGTCGTACCGCTCAGGAGCAGTACACATCCTTGTCGACCTACGAAGTTCGATAGTAACTTGATCCTGAAGCTTCATGATCATCATCATTAACTTCCTCTTCAACTAACGTAGGCTTCACAGAAACATCTTTCTGCGCTGCGCTACTCTCTGGTTGAACAAAGGTTTAACAACCTCATCAAGTTCTATCTTCCTCCCACTCAATTCTTTCGAGAGAAACTTTTTCTCGAGAAAGGACCCAGTTCTAGCAACAAACACTTTGCACTCGGATCTGAGATAGAAGGCATACCCATCTGTTCTTAGGGTATTCTATGAAGATACATTTGTCCGCTTTGGGTTCTAGCTTATTATGTGAAAACATTTTCCACACAAGCATTGCAGCCCCAAACATTAAGAAATGACAGCTTAGGTTTCTATCAAACCATAATTCACACGGTGTCATCTCAACGGATTTAGATGATGCCCTATTTAAAGTGAATGTAGTTGTCTCTAATGCATAACCCCAAAAATTATAGTAGTGAAACGATAAGAGACATCACAGTATGCACTATATCAATAGAGCATGACTATGATGTTCGGACACACCATCACACCATGGTGTTCCAGGTGGCGTTAGTTGTGAAACAAATTTCACGTTGTCTTAAGTTGTATGCCAAACTCGTAACTCAGATATTCACCTCCACGATCATATCGCGGTCATTTTTATCTTCTTGTCACGATGATCTTTAAACTTCACTCTGAATTTGCTTGAACCTTTCAAACGATTCAGACTTGTGTTTCATTAAGTAAATATACACTATATCTACTCAAATCATCAGTGAAGGTAAGAAAATAACGATATCCACTGCACGCTACAAGACTCACTAGATTGCATACATCAACATGTATCATTTCCAATGAATCACTTGCCCACTCCATCCAACGGGGTCCTTTAGTCATCTTGCCCAAGAGGCATGGTTCGCATGTCTCAAACGATTCGAAATCGATGAGTCCAAATATCCATCAGCATGGAGTTTCTACATGCGCTTTATACCAATATGACATTTAGCGGCAGTGCCACAAGTATGTGGTACTATCATTATTAACTTTGTATCTTTTGACATCAATGTTATGAACATGTGTACTACTACGATCAAGATTTCAACAAACCGTTCTCACTGGGTGCATGCCAATTGAAGGTATTATTCATGTAACCAGAATAACTATTATTCTCTGACTTAAATGAATAACCGTATTGCAACAAACATGATCTAATCATGTTCATGCTCAACGCAAAACACCAAATAACATTTATTTAGGTTCGTCACTAGTCCTGAAGGTAGAGAGAGCGTGCGATGTTGATCACATCAACCTTGGAAACATTTCCAACACACATCGTCACCTCACCCTTAGCTAGTTCTCCGTTTATTCCGTAGCTTTTATTTCGAGTTACTAACATTTAGCAACTGAACCGGTATCCAATACCCAGGTGCTACTAGGAGTACTAGCAAGGTACACATCAATAACTCGTATATCAAATATACTTCTGTCGATGTTGCCAGCCTTCTTATCTACCAAGTATCTAGGGTTGTTCCGCTTCAGCGACCTCTCACCTCATAATAGAAGCACTTAGTCTCGGGTTTGAGTTCAACTTTGGGTTGCTTCACTGGAGCAACAACTGACTTGCTATCCATGAAGTTTCCCTCCTTGCTCTTGCCCTTTTCGAAACTAGTGGTTTGATTAACCGTCAACACTTGACGCTCCTTCTTGATTTCTACCTTCGCGGTGTCAAACATCGCGAACAGCTCAGGGATCAATACTTCTATCCCTGGTGTATTATAGTTCATCACTAAGTTCTAGTAGCTTTAGTGACAGTGACTTGGAGAACTATATCAATCACCATCTTATCTGGAAGATCAACTCCCACTTGATTCAAGCGATTGTAGTACCCAGACAATCTGAGTACATGCTCAACGATTGAGCTATTCTCCTTCATCTTACAAGCAAAGAATCTTGTTGGAGATCTCATATCTCGCAACAAAGGCACGAGCCTGAGATCACAATCTCTGCTCCTAGAACATCTCATATGTTCCGTGACGTTCAAAACGTTTTGGAGCCTCAATTCTAAGCCGTAATGCATGACGCACTAAACTATCAAGTAGTCATCGAAACGTGCCTGTTAGATGTTCACAACATCTATAGACGACGCTAGAGGGGGTGGCGCACCGAGCGGTGCATTAAGGACATAAGCCTTCTGTGCAGCAATGAGGACAATCCTCAGATCACGGACCCAGTCCGCAATTTTTCTACCAACATCTTTCAATTCTATTTCTCTAGGAACATATAAAAATATAAGGGAGCTACAGCGCGAGCTAGTAATCTACAACATAATTTGCAAAGACACTTTGACTATGTTCATGATAATGAGTTCAATTAATCATATTACTTAAGAACTCCCACTCAAATTGACATCCCTCCGATCATTCGAGTGATACATGATCCAAATTCACCAACTCAAGTCCGATCATCACGTGAGTTGAGGTGGCTGCAATGGTGAACATCATTATGTTGATCATATCTACTATATGACTCATGTTCGACCTTTCGGTCTCTCGTGTTCCGAGGCCATGTCTGTACATGCTAGGCTCGTCAAGTTTAACCCGAGTGTTCTGCGCGTGCAAATCTGGCTTGCACCCGTTGTATGTGAACGTAGAGTCTATCACACACGATCATCACGTGGTGTCTCAACACGACGAACTTTCGCAACGGTGCACACTCGGGGAGAACACAGTTCATCTTGAAATTCAAGTGAGGGATCACCTTATAATGCTACCACCGTACTAAGCAAAACAAGGTGCATAAAAGGATTAACATCTCATGCAATTCATAAGTGACATGATATGGCCATGAACTTGTGTTTAAGATCTCCATCTTCGAAACACCGGCATGATCTCCATCGTCACCGGCACAACACCATGATCTCCATCATCTTGATCTCCATCAATGTGTTGCCATTGGGGTTGTCACGCCCTGCATGCTTCTACTACTATTGCTACCGTAGCGATAAAGTAAAGCATTACATAGCGCTTAATGATTGACACGCAGGTCATACAATAATTAAAGACAACCCTATGGCTCCTGCCGGTTGCCGTACTCATCGACATGCAAGTCGTGATAATCTATACATCACATGATCATCTCATACGTCACATATATCTCATCATGTAATTGGCCATATCACATCACAACATACCCTGCAAAAACAAGTTAGACGTCCTCTAATTGTTGTTGCATATTTTATGTGGCTGCTATGGGTATCTAGCAAGAACGATTCTCACCTACGCATAAACCACAACGGTGATACACTAGTTTGCTTTTCAACCTTCTCAAGGACCGCCTTTGTCGAATCCGATCCAACTAAAGTGAGAGAAACTGTCACCCGCAAGCCATCTAGGCAACAAGTTGCGTTGAGGGAACCGGTCTCTCGTAAGCGTACGAGTAATGTTGGTCCGGGCCGCTTCATCTCACAATCCCGCTGAACCAAAATACGACCAAGGGAGGAAGCAATCTAAGCATCAACGCCCACAAACCTTTTGTGTTCTACTCGAGATCTCATCGAACCATCAACCTAGCTCATGATGCCACTGTTGGGGAACGTCGCATGGGAAACAAAAATTTTCCTACGCACACGCAAACCTATCCATGGTGATGAGAATCTACGAGAGGGAGAGTGGATCTACATACCCTTGTAGCTCGCTAAGCGGGAAGCGTTAAGAAACACGGTTGGTGTAGTCGAACATCTTCGCGATCCAAATCGCCGAGCGTCCCGCGATCTCATCACGATCCGTCCCGCGATCCAATCACGATCCGTCCTGTGAACTCATCACGATCCGTCCCGCGATCTCATCACGATCCGTCTCACGATCTTGATCACAATCTGTCCCGCGAACTCATCACGATCCGTTCCGAGATCTCATCACGAACTGTCTCGCGATCTCGATCACAGTCCTTCCGATCTAGCGCCGAACGGACGGCACCTCCGCGTTCAGCACACGTGCAGCTTGATGACGATCTCCGCCGTCTCGATCCAGCGAGAGGAGATGGAGGGGAGAGAGAGTTCACCGGCAGCGTGACGGCGCTCCGGTGATGGTGGTGGAGTGATTCCGGCAGGGCTTCGCCTAAGCGCTGCGGAAAACCGATCTAGAGGAGAAACTGTGCACCGGTGAAACGGGTAGGACGTGGCCGGAAATTCTGTCCAAAAACCACCCAATCCACTATTATATATAGGAGGAGAGGAGAGGAGAGGCAGCCAAGGCCTTTGGGTCGGCCGAAATAGGGGGTGGGAGCAATCCTACTTCACCTCCAATCCTAGTTGGAGTAGGATTGCCTCCTATTGGCTGATTTTCCACTTTTTGCTTTAGGACTTTCTCTCCTGCGCCATGGGCCTTTGTGGCTGCTTTCCCAGCCCACTAAGGGCTGGTTATTATTCTCCCACAGACCATGGACCTCTTGGGGTCGAAGTACCCCTCCCGGAGGTCCCCCGGTACACTACCGGCACTCCCGGTACAATACCGATACTCCCGGTACACTATCGATGAGCCCGAAACTTTTCTGGAAACCAAACTGGGACTTCTTATATATGAATCTTTACCTCCGGACCATTCCGGAGCTCCTCGTGACATCGGGGATCTCATCCGGGACTCCGAACAACCTTCGGTCACCACCATACATAACTCTACACTACCGAAACGTCACTGAACCTTAAGTGTGCAGACCCTACGGGTTCGAGAACTATGTAGACATGACCGAGACACCTCTACGGTCAATAACCAATGGCGGGACCTGGACGTCCACATTGGTTCCTACATATTCTACGAAGATCTTTATCGGTCGAACCTCTATGTCAAGGATTCAGTTAATCCCGTATATCGTTCCCTTTGTTCTTCGGTATGTTACTTGCCCGAGATTCGATCGTCGGTATCTCCATACCTAGTTCAACCTCGTTACCGGCAAGTCTCTTTACTCGTTCCGTAATACAAGATCCCGCAACTAACAATTAGTCACATTGCTTGCAAGGCTTATTGTGATGTTGCATTACCGAGTGGGCCCCGAGATACCTCTCCGTTACACGGAGTAACAAATCCCAGTCTCGATCCATGCCAACTCAACAGACACCATCGGAGGTACCTGTAGAGCACCTTTATAGTCACCCAGTTACGTTGCGACGTTTGATACACACAAGGCACTCCTCCGATATCCGTGAGTTGCATGATCTCATGGTCATAGGAACATATACTTGACATGCAGAAAACAGTAGCAATAAACTGACACGATCATATGCTATGTTTGTAGTTTGGGTCTTATCCATCACATCATTCTCCTAATGATGTGATCCCGTTATCAAATGCCATCTCATGTCCATGGCTAGGAATCCTTAACCATCCTTTGATCAACGAGCTAGTCCATTAGAGGCATACTAGGGACATGGTTTTGTCTATGTATCCACACATGCATTTAAGTCTCCGATCAATACAATTATAGCATGGATAATAAACGATTATCATGAACAAGGAAATATGATAATAACTAATTTATTATTGTCGACCTACGAGGTTCGATAGTAACTTGATCCGAAGCTTCATGATCATCATCATTAACTTCCTCTTCAACTAACGTAGGCTTCACAGAAACATCTTCCTGCGCTGCGCTACTCTCTCGTTGAAACAAAGGTTCAATAACCTCATCAAGTTCTATCTTCCTCCCACTCAATTCTTTTGAGAGAAACTTTTTCTCGAGAAAGGACCCAGTTTTAGCAACAAACATTTTATGCTTGCATCTAAGATAGAAGGTTCACCCAACTATTCTTAGGGTATTCTATGAAGATGCATTTGTCCGCTTTGGGTTCGAGCTCATTAGGTGAAAACATTTTCCACACAAGCGTCGCAGCCCCAAACAATAAGAAATGACAGCTTAGGTTTCTATCAAACCATAATTCACACGGTGTCATCTCAACAGATTTAGATGGTGCCCTATTTAAAGTGAATGTAGTTGTCTCTAATGCATAACCCCAAAATTATAGTAACAAAATGATAAGAGACAGCATAGCACGCACCATATCCAATAGAGCACGACTATGACGTTCGGACACACCATCACACTATGGTATTCCAGGTGGCATGAGTTGTGAAATGACTTTCACATTGTCTAAAGTTGTATGACAAACTCGTAACTCAGATATTCACCTCCACAATCATATCGCAGACATTTTTATCTTCTTGTCACGATGATCTTAAACTTCACTCTGAATTTGCTTGAACCTTTCAAACAATACAGACTTGTGTTTCATTAAGTAAATATACACTATGTCTACTCAAATCATCAGTGAAGTAAAGAAAATAATGATATCCACCGCACGCTACAAGACTCCTTGGATTGCATACGTCAACATGTATCATTTCCAATAAATCACTTACCTGCTCCATCAATCCAAAAAACGGGGTCCTTAGTCATCTTGCCCAAGAGGCATGGTTCTCATGTCTCAACCGATTCGAAATCGAATGAGTCCAAAGATCCATCAGCATGGAGTTTCTTCATGCGCTTTATACCAATATGACATTTAGCGGCAGTGCCACAAGTATGCGGTACTATCATTATTAACTTTGTATCTTTTGGCATCAATGTTATGAACATGTGTATTACTACGATCAAGATTCAACAAACCATTCTCACTGGGTGCATGACCATTGAAGGTTTTATTCATGTAAACAGAATAACCATTATTCTCTAACTTAAATGAATAACCGTGTTGCAATAAACACGATCTAATCACGTTCATGCTCAACGCAAAACACCAAATAACATTTATTTAGGTTCGTCACTAATCCCGAAGGTAGAGAGAGCATGCGATGTTGATCACATCAACCTTGGAAATATTTCCAACACACATCGTCACCTCACCCTTAGCTAGTTCTCCGTTCATTCCGTAACTTTTATTTCGAGTTACTAACATTTAGCAACCGAACCGGTATCCAATACCCAGGTGCTACTAGGAGTACTAGCAAGGTACACATCAATAACACGTATATCAAATATACTTCTGTCGACGTTGCCAGCCTTCTTATCTACCAAGTATCTAGGGTTGTTCCGCTTCAACGACCGCTCTCCTCATAATCGAAGCACTTAGTCTCGGGTTTGGGGTTCAACTTTGGGTTGCTTCACTGGAGCAGCAACTGACTTGCCATCCATGAAGTTTCCATCCTTGCCCTTGCCCTTCTCGAAACTAGTGGTTTTTACTAACCATCAATACTTGACGCTCCTTCTTGATTTCTACCTTCGCGGTGTCAAACATCGCGAATAGCTCAGGGATCATTATTTCTATCCTTGGCATTTTATAGTTCATCACCAAGTTCTAGTAAGTTAGTGACAATGACTTGGAGAACTATATCAATCACTATCTTATCTAGAAGATCAACTCCCACTCGATTCAAGCGATTGTAGCACCCAGACAATCTGAGCACATGCTCAACGATTGAGCTATTCTCTTTCATCTTGCAGGCAAAGAATCTTCATGGAGATCTCATATCTCGCAACACGGGCATGGGCCTGAGATCCTAATTTCAGCTCTTAGAACATATCATATGTTTCGTGACATTCAAAACGTTTTGAAGCCTCAATTCTAAGCCGTAATGCATGATGCACTAAACTATCAAGTAGTCATCGGAACGTGCCTGTCACATGTTCACAGCATCTACAGACGATGCTGGAGGGGTTGGCGCACCAAGCGGTGCATTAAGGACATAAGCCTTCTGTGCAGCAATGAGGACAATCCTCAGATCACGGACCCAGTCTGCAATATTTCTACCATCATCTTTCAACTCTATTTCTCTAGGAACATATAAAAATTCAAGGGAGCTACAACGCAAGCAAGTAATCTACAACATAATTTGCAAAGACACAACTGACTATGTTCATGATAATGCGTTCAATTAATCATATTACTGAAGAACTCCCACTCAAATTGACATCCCTCTGGTCATTCGAGTGATACATCATCCAAATTCACCAACTCAAGTCCGATCATCACGTGAGTTGAGGTGGTTTCAATGGTGAACATCATCATGTTGATCATATCTACTATAAGACTCATGTTCGACCTTTCGGTCTCTTGTGTTCCGAGGCCATGTATGTACATGCTAGGCTCGTCAAGTTTAACCCTAGTGTTCTGCATGTGCAACACTGGCTTGCACCTGTTGTATGTGAACATAGAGTCTATCACACCCGATCATCACGTGGTGTCTCAACACGATGAACTTTCGCAACGGTGCACACTCAGGGAGAACACAATTTATCTTGAAATTAAGTGAGGGATCACCTTATAATGCTATCGCCGTCCTAAGCAAAACAAGGTGCATAAAAGGATTAACATCACATGCATATCATAAGTAACATGATATGGCCATGAACTTGTGCTTTTGATCTCCATCTTGAAAGCACCGGCAGGATCTCC
The DNA here is from genome assembly GCA_022496015.1 of Hordeum marinum. Lineage (NCBI taxonomy): Eukaryota > Viridiplantae > Streptophyta > Magnoliopsida > Poales > Poaceae > Hordeum > Hordeum marinum. Next base: position 553,726,109 of record CM039673.1, on the reverse strand, counting down.
ATCGTCACCGGCATGACACCATGATCTCCATCATCTTGTTCTCCATCAACATGTCTCCATCAAGGTTGTCGCGCCCACCATGCTTCTACTACTATTGCTATCGTTTAGCGATAAAGTAAAGCATTACATAGCGCTTAATGATTGACACGCAGGTCATACAATAATTAAAGACAACGCTATGGCTCCAGCCATTTGTCGTACTCATCGATATGCAAGTCGTGATATTCTATACAATACATGATCATCTCATACATCACATATATCTCATCATGTAATTGGCCATATCACATCACAACATACCCTGCAAAAACAAGTTAGATGTCCTCTAATTGTTGTTGCATGTTTTACGTGGCTGCTACGAGTATCTAGCAAGAACAATTCTCACCTACACAAAACCACAACGGTGATACATAAATTGCTTTTCAACCTTCTCAAGGACCGCCTTTGTCGAATCCGGTCCAACTAAAATAGGAGAAACAGACACCCGCCAGCCATCTTTGTGCAACAAAGTTACACGTCAGCCGATGGAACCGGTCTCTCGTAAGCGTACGAGTAAGGTTGGTCTGGACCGCTTCATCCCACAATACCGCTGAACCAAAACACAACCAAGGGAGGAAGCAATCTAAGCATCAACGCCCACAAACTCTTTGTGTTCTACTCGAGATCTCATCTACATCATGATGCCACTGTTGGGAAACGTTGCATGGGAAACAAAAAATTTCCTACTCACACGCAAGATCTATCCATGATGATGAGCATCTACGAGGGGAGAGTGGATCTACATACCCTTGTAGATTGCTAAGCGGGAAGCGTTAAGAAACGCGGTTGGTGTAGTCGAACGTCTTCGCGATCCAAATCACCGAGCATCCCACGATCTCATCACGATCCGTTCTGTGATCCTATCAGATACGTCCCATGAACTCATCACGATCCGTCCCGCGATCTCATAATGATCCGTCTCTCGATCTTGATCACGGTCCTTCCGATCTAGCGCCGAATGGACGGCACCTCCGCATTCAGCACACGTACGGCTCGATGACAATCTCCGCATTCTTGATCCAGCAAGATAGAGCGGAGAGGTAGATGAGTTCTCCGGTAACGCAATGGCGTTGTGGCGATGGTGGTGGACAAATTCCAGTAGGGCTTCGCCTAAGCACCGCTGAAAACCGATCTAGGGGAGGAAACGATCTAGAGGAAGAAGAGGGCAGCACGTGGCAACTAGGGTTAGCTCTTCCCTCTAAATCTTCTAGTATATATAGGAGGGACGGAGGGGAGGAGACAGCCTCAAACCTGGACGAAATTGGAGGTGGAGGAGTCCTACTCCAATCCAATTAGGAGTAGGATTCCTCCTTTCCACTTGGAAACTCTTTCCACCTCTCCACCTTTGGATTTTTTCCTTCTCAAACGACTCCAGCCGCATGGGCCCTTAGAGGAGGCTTCGGCCAGCCCATCAGGGGCTGGTTTACCTCCTCCCACAGACCATGTAGCCTCTTGGGTCGAGACACCCCTCCCAATGGTCCCTCGGTACCCTCCCGGCACTCCCGGTACACTATCGATGAGCCCGAAACTTTTCCGACGACCAAAACAGGACTTCCTATATATCAATCTTTACCTCCGGACCATTACGGAGATCCTCGTGACGTCTGAGATCTCATCCGGGACTCTGAACAACCTTCGGTCACCACCATACATACTATTGAAACGTCAATGAGCCTTAAGTGTGTAGACCCTACGGGTTCGAGAACTATGTAGACATGATCGAGACACCTCTACGGTCAATAAACAATAGCGGGACCTGGATGCCCATATTGGTTCCTACATATTCTACGAAGATCTTTATCGGTTGAACCTTTATGTCAAGGATTCAGTTAATCCCGTATGTAGTTCCCTTTGTTCTTCGGTATGTTACTTGCCCGAGATTCGATCGTCGGTATCTCTATACCTAGTTCAATCTCGTTACCAGTAAGTATCTTTACTCGTTCCGTAATACAAGATCCCGTGGCTAACACTTTAGTCACTTTGCTTGCAAGGCTTGTTGTGATGTTGTATTACCGAGTGGGCCCTGAGATACCTCTCCGCCACACGGAGTAACAAATCCCAATCCTGATCCATGCCAACCCAACAGACACCCTCGGAGATACCTGTAGAGCACCTTTATAGTCACCCAGTTACGTTGCGACGTTTGATACACACAAGGTACTCCTCCGGCGTCAGTGAGTTGCATGATCTCATGGTCATAGGAACATATACTTGATATGTAGAAAACAGTAGCAATAAACTGACACGATCATATGCTACGTTTGTAGTTTAGGTCTTGTCCATCACATCATTCTCCTAATGATGTGATCCCGTTATCAAATGGCAACTCATGTCCATGACTAGGAAACCATATCCATCTTTGATTAACGAGCTAGTCTATTAGAGGCATACTAGGAACATTGTGTTGTCTATGTAATCCACACATGTATCTGAGTTTCCGATCAATACAATTATAGCATGGATAATAAATGATTATCATGAGCAAGGAAATATGATAATAAGCAATTTATTATTGCCTCTGGGGCATATTTCCAACACCTCTGGCGCGCCCTGGTGGAGGGTGGACACCCAGGGGCCCCTCTTCTAGTGTTGTTTGACCCATCTGCTTCCTTCTGGTCCATCAAAAATCCACAAAAATCTCCGCAACATTTGGGCTCCGTTTGGTACTAATTTTCCGCGAAGTAAAAAACAAGCAAAAACAGCAACTGACACTTTGGCACTATGTCAATAGGTTAGTCCCAAAAATGATATAAAGTTTCTATAAAATGATTGTAAAACATCCAAGATTGAAAATATAACATCATGGAACAAGAAAAAATTATAGATACTTTGGAGACGTATCAGCTCATTAGATGAAAACGACGAGGAGGAGAGCGAAGAACAAAAAGAGGAAGAGCGGATTGATCACCCGTGCCCAAATTCTAATGAGAGTAACTCTTCAAATCATACATTGTTTAATTACCCTTCGTGCTTACTGAAGGATGAATGCTATGATAATTGCTATGATACCGTGGATTCATTTGAAATATCCCTTTTTGATGAACTTGATGATGCTTGCTATGCTTGTGGCCATGATGCCAATATGAATTATTCTTATGAATATGAACTTGCTATAGTTCCTTATTTTAAGCATGCAATTTTTGCTATACCACCCACACATGATATTCCTATTATCTTTTTGAATTCTCCCAACTAAACTATATTGGACAAGTTTGCACTTATTAAGGATTACATTGATGGGTTGTGTTTTACCACTACACATGATGATTTTGATGAATATAATATGCATGTGCTTGTTGCTGCTACTTGCAATTATTATGATAGAGGGACCAAATCTTCACCTCTCTATGTTTCCAATACGATAAAATTGCAAGAAACTACTTATGCTATGTATTGGCCTTTACTTGATGTGCATGAGTTGTTATTGTATGACATGCCAATGCATAGGAAAAGAGTTAGACTTTGTTGTAACACGATATATATATCTCTTTGTGCTCACTACTAAATTACAAATCATTTTTAATTAAAATTGGCTTTGATATACCTTGGGATCCGGGTGGATCCATTACTTGAGCAGTTTATGCCTAGCTTAATAGCTTTAAAGAAAGTGCTGCCAGGGAGACAACCCAGAAGTTTTAGAGATTAATTTTGTTCTGTTGTCTGATTTTATAAAGTGCAGAAACAAAAAATATAGAGGGGAACCTAAAACTTCACAAAAGGAAAGGTGAAAGTGAGAGAGATGATGAGCATTGTTGAAGTGGGGGACGTCCTTGAACTTTTGTTCATGCGCATGGAAACTTTGTGAGTCTTGAATCAAGAAAACTTTTCCAACAAAAATAATTATCCCCTTGTGCAAATCCATTGTATTATAACATTATTGTGCCAAGATTTTCCTTTAGGATGATTAGATTGCTTGTTGGTATGCGCGGTGTAAAAACAGAAACTTTGGTTGTGGTGAGTGGATTTCCGTTTTTTACTGGAACATCGAAAGTTTCTGAATTTTTTACAGAGTACTACTATACAATTTTTTTTATTTATTCCTAATCTTTCAGAATTTTTGGAGTTACATAAGTATGGTCGAAGTTCAGATTACTACAGACTCTTCTGTTTAAGACAAATTATGTTTTTGATGCATTGTCTTGATTGTTTTGATGACACTACCAATTTTATCGATGGTATAATCCATGGAAAAGTTATGATACAGCAGGGATAATACAAATATAAAATATGAATGGGTTCGCAACAATACTTAAAGTAGAAATTTGCTTTATTATACTAACGGATCTCACCAGTATTCTGTTAAGTTTTGTGTGCATGAGGTGTTCAAACATCGAGGAGGTGTCGATATGAGGAGAAGGAGGAGAGGCAAGATTTAAAGCTTGGGTATGCCCAAGGCACCCCAACTAAATATCCAAGAAGACTCTGAGCTTGGTGATGCCCCGGAAGGCTTCCCGTATTTCTTGAACAAGTATCAATATGTTTTCGTTTTCGTTTCATCTGTGTGATATGTGTAAATCTTGGAGCATCTTTTGTGTTTAATTCCACTTTTCTTTTATGCACCATGCTAGTATGAGATAGTCCATGGATGATTTATAGAATACTCATTGCACTTCACTTATATCTTTTGAGTATGGCTTTATAGAATGCTTCATGTGCTTTACGTATATCATCTAAAGTTTGGATTGCCTGTTTCTCTTCACATAGAAAACCGTTATTCGTAGAATGATATTTTGCTTCACTTATATTTATTAGAGCATGGTATTTTGTGGAAAGAATCAAACTCTCTTGCTTCACTTGTATCTATTTAGAGAGTCAACAGAAATTGGTCATTTGCATGGTTAGTCATAAAATCATACATAAAACTTATGGATCACTTAATATGATATGTTTGATTCCTTGCAATAGTTTTGCGATATAGAGATGATAATATGTGGCAAGTACTATTGGATGGTCATGTTTAGTAAGATATTGGTGTTAAGGTTTGTGATTAACGAAGCATGCATGTATTGTCTCCCTTTATGCTAGGAAGTTGGAGCACAATTTATCCTTGTTTGTCTATGTTTGTGTGAAGGCCAGGGGCGCGTGATGGTTAACTCCTACCAACCTCCCCCCTAGGGGCATGCGTAGTAATACTTTGCTTCGAGGGCTAATAAACTTTTGCAATAAGTATGTGAGTTCTTTATGACTAATGTGAGTCCATGGACTATACGCACTCTTACCTTTACACATTTTGTGGCCCACATAGAGAGGAAACTTGATATGTTCCTCCCTAATAAAATTTGAACACATAGAGAGGAAACTTGATATTTTTGCAATTCCTACAAGCATATGTTCGTCCCTCATAATAATTTTCAATAGCATCATGAAGAAATTCCACAATATAACCAGAACATAAATCATAATTTTTATGATGCACAAGCATAGAAAATTTGTCACTCTCCACATAAGCAATTTTCTTCTCATTCAAAATAGTGGGAGCAAACTCAACAGAATAACTATCATGACATACTTGATTGAGATAACCACTTTGAATATTAAAATCATTATGACAAGTTTCATGGTTACCATTACTCTTTATAGCATACGTGTCATCACAATAATCATCATAGATAGGAGGCATGTCATAATCATAATAGTTTTGCTCATCAAAACTTGGGGGGCTAAAAATATCATCTTCATCAAACATAGCATCCCCAAGCTTGTGGCTTTGCATATCATTAGCATCATGAATATTCAAAGAATTCATACTAACAATATCACTATTGTGCTCATCACTCAAATATTTAGTGCCAAACATTTTAATAACTTCTTCTTCTAACACTTGAGCACAATTTTCCTTTCCATCATTTTCACGAAAGACATTAAAAAGATGAAGCATATGAGGCAACCTCAAATACAATTTTGTTGTAGTTTTCTTTTATAAAACCAAACTAGTGAAAAAAAAGAAACTAAAAGATTCAATTGCAAGATCTAAAGATATACTTTCAAGCACTCACCTCCCCGGCAACGGCGCCAGAAAAGAGCTTGATGTCTACTACACAACCTTCTTCTTGTAGACTCGTGTTGGGCCTCCAAGCGCAGAGTTTTGTAGGACAACGGCAATTTCCCCTCAAGTGGATGAACTAAGGTTTATCAATCCATGGGAGGTGTAGGATGAAGATGGTCTCTCTCAAGCAACCCTGCAACCAAATAACAAAGAGTCTCTTGTGTCCCCAACACACCTACAATGGTAAATTGTATAGGTGCACTAGTTCGGCGAAGAGATGGTGATACAAGTGTAATATGGATGGTAGATATAAGTTTTTGTAATCTGAAAATATAAAAACAGCAAGGTAACAAATAGTAAACAGCGAGCAAAACATTGTATAAATGCGTGGAAACAACGCCTAGGGTTCAAACTTTCACTAGTGCAAGTTCTCTAAACAATACTAACATAGTTGAATCATATGTAAATACCTCTCGTGCGACAAAGATTTCACTCCAAAGTCACAAATAGTGGAGAACTAACAAAGAAATTATTGTAGGGTACGAAACTACCTCAAAGTTATCTTTTCCGATCAATCTTATGAGCTATCCCTATAAGTGTCACAAACAGTCCTAGAGTTCGTACTAAAATAAGACCTTAAGAAACACATCAACCAAAACCCTAATGTCACCTAGATACTCCAATGTCACCACAAGTACCCATGGGCTTGATCACGGAACCCGCAAGTTGATCACCAAAACATACATCAAGTGGATCAATAGAACATCCCATTGTCACCACGGATATCCCATCGCAAGACATACATCAAGTGTTCTCAAATCCTTAAAGACCCAATCCGATAAGAAAACTTCAAAGGGAAAACTCAATTCATCACAAGAATATATAGAGAGGAAAACTCCATATGATTCAATCTATATCAATAAAGCTCGCGGTATATCAAGATCGTGCCATCTCAAAAACACGAGAGAGAGATCAAACACATAGCTACGGGTACATACCCTCGGCCCCGAGGGTGAACTACTCCCTCCTCATGATGGAGAGCGTCAGGATGATGAAGATGGCCTCCGCTGATGGTTTCCCCCTCTGGCAGGGTGCCAGAACGGGCTCCCGATTGGTTTTTCGGGGCTCTGGAGGTTTGCAGCGGCGGAATTCCTGATCTAGGTTCTGCGTTGGGGTTTTTGGGATTTATAGGAATTTATGGCAGTGAAAACGAGTCAGGATAGGCCAAGAGGGAGTCACAAGCCTGGTGGGTGCGTCTAGGGGGTGGTCGCGCCCCTGAGGCTTGTGACTGCGTCGTGGGTCTTCTGGCCCAACTCCGATGCTCCGCGGGTCTCTTCTGGTCCATAAAAAATCACCGTAAATTATTATTCCATTTGGACTCCGTTTGTATATTCCTTATCTGTAAAACTCAAAAACAAGGAAAAAAACACAAATTGGCACTGGGCTCTGGGTTTATAGGTTTGTCCCAAAAATAATATAAAGTTGTAGTAAACTGATTGTAAAACATCCAAGAATGATAATATAGGAGCAGGAAACAAGCGAAAATTATAGATACATTGGAGACTGATACGTCTCCAATGTATCTATAATTTTTTATTGTTCCATGCTATTATATTCCTAGTTGGATGTTTTATATGCATTAATATGCTATTTTATATTATTTTTGGGACTAACCTATTAATCTAGAGCCTAGTGGCAGTTTCTGTTTTTTTCTTGTTTTTGAGTTTCACAGATAAGGAATAATAAACGGAGATGAAACTGAATAAAACCTCTGGAAGGAATTTTCTGGAACAAAAGGAATCTACGATACTTGGGAACCAAGGCAGAGGAGCCACCGTGGGGCTACAAGCCCTAGGGGCGCGACCAGGGGGTGGTCGCACCGGGCAGGCTTGTGGGCCCACGGCAGCTCCCCTAACCCTAATCTTCGGCCTATAAATTCCCAAATATTCCATCATTATCAAAAAGAGCCATGAAAACACTTTTCCACCGCCAGAAGCCTCCGTTCTCGAGAGATCCAATCTTGGAGCCTTTTCCAATAATCTGCCAAAGCAGGATTCGATCACGGAGGGCATCTACATCAACTCCATTGCCCCTCCGATGATGCGTGAGTAGTTCAACACAGACCTACGGATCCATAGCTAGTAGCTAGATGGCTTCTTCTCTCTCTTTGCTTCTCAATACCATGTTCTTCATGATCTTCATGAAGATCTATCCGATGTAATACTCTTTTGCGGTGTGTTTGTCGAGATCCGATGAATTGTGGGTTTATGTTCAGATTATCCATGGATATTATTTGAGTCTTTCCTGGATTCTTATATGCATGATTTCATATCTTTGCAAGTCTCTTCGAGTTATTGGTTTGGTTTGGCCAACTAGATTGGTAATTCTTGCAATAGGAGAAGTGCTTATATTTGGGTTCAATCTTGCGGTGTCCTCACCCACTGACAAAGTAGGGGTAGCGAGGCACATATTGTATTGTTGCCATCAAGGGTAAAAATATGGGGTTTTCATCACTTTGCTTGAGTTTATCCCTCTAAACCATGTCATCTTACTTAATGTGTTACTCTGTTCTTCATGAACTTAATACTCTAGATGCAGGCAGGAGTCGGTCGATGTGTGGAGTAATAGTAGTAGATTCAGAATGGTTTCGGTCTACTTGTCATGGATGTGATGCCTATATGCATAATCATTGCCTTGGATATCTTCATAATTATTCGCTTTTCTATCAATTGCTCGACAGTAATTTGTTCACCCACCGTAATACTTGCCATCATGAGAGAAGACATCTAGTGAAACCTATGGCCCCTGGGTCTATTTTCGATATTATATTTTCAGATCTAAAACCAAAAACACCAAAAACACTTGCTGCATTATTTTTACTTTTAGTTTTACTTTCCGTTCAAGCATCTTATTATATCTATCTCTATTAGATCTCATCCTTGCAAGTAACCGTGAAGGGATTGACAACCCCTTTATAGCGTTGGGTGCAAGAGTTTGATTCTTTGTGCAGGTACATCTATTGGTGATTCGCTTGTATCTCATACTGGATTGATACCTTGGTTCTAAAAGACTAAGGGAAATACTTATCTACTTGGCTGCATCAAACCGTTCCTCTTCACGGGAAACCAACACATGCTCGAGAAGTAGCAAGATGGATTTCTGGCGCCGTTGCCAGGGAGATACATAGCAAGTCAAAATACCAAGTACCCATCACAAACTCATCTCTTTCATTTACATTATTTGCCATTTGTCTCTCGTTTTCCTCTCCCCGACTTCTAAAATGATTTTCAGAAAATACCAAAAAGTTTTGCCTTTTTATTCGCCATTTTTCGTTCGCTCGTTTGCTTCTTGCTTGTGTGCTTGATTGTTTGCTTTGTCAAGATGACTCAAGAGAATACCAAGTTGTGTGACTTTTCCAATAATAATAATAATGATTTTATTAGTACTCCGATTGCTCCCGCCACTAGTGCGGAATCTTATGAAATTAATGCTGCTTTGCTCAATCTTGTTATGAAAGAACAATTTTCCAGCCTTGCTAATGAAGATGCTGCACCCCATCTAAATATTTTCATTGAGTTATGTGATATGCAAAAGAAGAAAGAGGTGGATAATCATATTGTTAAATTGGAGCTATTTCCGTTCTCACTACGAGATCGTGCTAAAACTTGGTTTTCATCTTTGCCTAAAAATAGTATTGATTCATGGAATAAGTGTAAAGATGTTTTTATTTCCAAATACTTTTCGCCCGCTAAGATCATCTCCCTTAGGAACGATATAAGGAATTTTAAGAAACTTGATCATGAACATGTTGCACAATCTTGGGAGAGGATGAAACTTATGATTAGAAATTGCCCCGCGCATGGTTTGCGTTTATGGATGATTATACAATTTTTTATACTGGATTGAATTTTGCTTCTAGGAATCTCTTAGATTCTGTCACGGGTGGTACTTTCATGTAAATCACATTAGGAGAAGCTACTAAAATCCTAGATAATATTATGGCAAATTACTCTCAATGGCACACCAAAATATCTCCTACTAGTAAAAAAGTTCATGCTATTGAAGAGATTAATACTTTGCGTGAAAAGATGGATGAATTGATGAAATTGTTTGCTAGTAAGAGTGTTCCTATTGATCCTAATGATATGCCTTTGTACTCTTTGTTGGAAATAATAATTTGTTGGTAGGAACAATTTTGGTAATAACGCTTATAGAGGTAATTTCAATGCTAGGTCGTTTCCTAGTAACTCCTCTAATAATTATGGTAATTCCTACAGCAATTCTTATGGAAATTATAATAAAATACTCTCTGATTTTGAGAGTAATATTAAAGAATTCATTAGTACGCAAAAAGGTTTCAATGCTATGACTGAAGAAAAATTGCTCAGGATTGATGATTTGGCTATGAACGTTGATAGAATTTCTCTTGAGATTGATTCTTTAGAAATTAGACCTATTCCACCCAAACATGATATTAATGATTCTTTAAGATCTATGAGAATTTCTATTGATGAGTGTAAGGAAAGAACCGCTAGAGTTCGTGCTAAGCGTGAATGGCTTGAAAAGGTATGCTCTCGTGATAATATTGATGAAGATATTAAAGTGATTGATGTGAATCCTGTTGAATATTTGTTTTCCAATATTAATCTTGATAACGATGGGACTAGAGATGAGTCAACTTTAGTTAAAAGGCGTCCCAATGATTCGGAGTTTATAGATCTTGATGCTAAGATTGATAAAAGTGGGATTAAAGAGGTCAAAACTTTAAATAGCCATGAACCCACTCTTTTGGATTTAAAGGACTTTAATCATGATATATGCTCCTTAATTGATTTTATTTCCTTATTTCAATCCATGTTAAACTCTCCAAATGCTTTTAATCAAAACAAGGCTTTTACTTAACATGTTGTTGATGCCATGATGAAATCTTTTGAAGAAAAACTTGAGTTGGAAGTTTCTATACCTAAAAAGCTATATGATGAGTGGGAATCTACTATTAAGATTAAGATTAAAGATTATGAGTGCCATGCTTTGTCTGATTTTGGTGCTAGCGTTTCCACGATTCCAAAAACTTTATGTGATGTATTAGGTTTCCGTGAATTTGATGATTGCTCCTTAAATTTGCATCTTGCGGATTCCACTATAAAGAAACCTATGGGAAGAATTAATGATGTTATTCTTGTTCCAAATAAGAATTATGTGCCCATAGATTTCATTGTTCTTGATATAGATTGCAATCTTACATGTCCTATTATTCTTGGTAGACCTTTCCTTAAAACGATTGGTGCAATTATTGATATGAAGGAAGGGAATATTAAATTACAATTTCCGTTAAGGAAAGGCATGGAACACTTTCCTAGGAAGAACATAAAATTACCTTATGAATCTATCATGAGAGCTACTTATGGATTGCATACCAAAGATGACAATGCCAAGATCTATTGCTTTTTACCTAGCTAGGGGCGTTAAACAATAGCGCTTGTTGGGAGGCAACCCAATTTTATTTTTCTTTCTGTTTTTTGCTTATGTTTTGGTATGTTTGGCACATTATTACTTCTTTATTAATTGTGTTTTTGTGTTTTTATTAGTGTTTGATCCAAGTAAAACCTTTGGGGTGATCTATGGTAGTTGTTGATTTGATCCTGCTGAAAAACAGAAACTTTTGTGCTCAGTCCAGGAATTTTCCAAATTTTTCAGAGCGTCAAATTAATATGAAATTTTTACAAAGGATTGATATACAAATTTACATGATTTTCCTAGTTTTTCAGAATTTTTAGAGTTCCATAAGTATTCGAAGTTTACAGGTTGCTACAGACTGTTCTATTTTTGACAGATTATGTTTTCTTTGTGTTCTTTGCTTATTTTGATGTATCTATGGGTCGTATCGGGGGGTATGAGTCATGGAAAATTTATAATAAAGTAGGTATTACATAAATATAAATAATTAATGAGTTCACAAAAGTACCTAAAGTGGTGATTTATTTTTCTTATACTAACGGATCTCATGAGTTTTCTGTTGTGAAGTTTTCATGTTTTTGGTGAAGATTTGATGGACTATGGAATAAAGAGTAGCAAGAGCCTAAGCTTGTGGATGCCCAAGGCACACCAAGTAATATTCAAGGATACCAAAAAGCCTAAGCTTGGGGATGCCCCGGAAGGCATCCCCTCTTTCGTCTTCAATCCATCGGTAAATTTACTTGATGCTATATTTTTATTCACCACATGATATGTGTTTTGCTTGGAGCGTCTTGTATGATATGAGTCTTTTATTTTTAGATTGCCACAATCATACTTGCTGCACACATATTTTGAGAGTGACACGCTGAATCGTTAATTTGTTGGAATACTCTATGTGCTTCACTTATATCTTTTGATCTAGGCAATGTTGCTCTAGTGCTTCACTTATATCTTTATAGAGCATGGTGGTGTTATATTTTATAGAAATTATTGAGCTCTTGTTCCTCACTTATATTATTTTTAGAGTTTCTTAAAACAGCATGGTAATTTTTTTAGGTTATGAATTTAGTCCTAATATAATGGGCATCCAAGAGGGATATAATAAAAACTTTCATATTAAGTGCATTAAAAACTATGAGAAGTTTGATTCCTTGCATATAGTTTTGAGATCATAGGGATGGTAATATGAGAGTCATGCTAGTGATTAGTTGTGAATTGAAGAGATACGTATGTTAAGTCTTGTGATTCCCATAGCATGCATGTATGGTGAACCGTTATGTAACGAAGTCGGAGCACGATTTGTTTAATGATTGTCGACCTTTGTGTGAGGGTCGGGAGAGCGGAATGGTTAAGTCCTACCAACCTCTCCCCTAGGATCATGCATCTAATACTTTGTTTGATAACTAATAGACTTTTGCAATAAGTATGTGAGTTCTTTATGACTAATGTGAGTCCATGGATTATACACACTCTCACCCTTCCACCTTTGCTAGCCTCTCTAGTACCGCGCAACTTTCGCCGGTACACCAAACCCTCCTTCCTCAAAACAGACACCATATATTCCTCAAAACTGACACCATACCTACCTATTATGGCATTTCCATAGCCATTCCGAGATATATTGCCATGCAACTTCCATCATGTAGTTTTTCTATGACTTGCATCATCACTTCATATTGCATATAGAGTTATATCTTGTCATAGGAACCGAGTTGTAATTTTTCTTTCTTTTGAGTTATAAGTAAATAAAAGTGTGATGATTTTTCATTAATAGAGCATTGTCCCATGAGAGAAAAGTATGATGGAGGCTATGACTCCCTCACAAGTTGGGACGAGTATCCGGACTTCACAAAAATAAAAGAGGCCAGCGAAGCCCAAAAAAATAAAAGAGGCCAAAGAAGCCCACCAAAATAAAAAAATGAGAGAAAGAGAGAAGGGATAATTGCTACTACCTTTTTCGACACTTGTGCTTCAAAGTAGCACCATGATCTTCATGATAGAGAGTCTCCTATTTTATCACTTTCATATAACTAATGGATATTCATCTTGCATGACCACTTAGTTTTCTTTTTGAGCTTTCATACACTTATAGATCTAAGTGAATTTGTTGCATGGCAATCCCTACTCATTCACATTGATATCTATTGATGGGCATCTCCATAGCCCATTGATATGCCTAGTTGATGTGAGAATATCTTCTCCTTTTTCCCTTTGCACCTCCTCCATATTCTATTCCACCTATAATGCTATATCCATGGCTCACGCTCATGTATTGCGTGAGAGTTGAAAAGGTTTGAGAACACCAAAAGTGTGAAACAATTTCTTGACTTGTTCATCGGGGTTGTGCATGATTTAGATACTCTTTGTGGAGAAGATGGAGCATAGCCAGACCATATGATTTTGTAGGGATGACTTTCTAAGGCCATGTTATTTCGAAAGGACACGACTACCTTGTTGGTGTGCTCGAAGTATTACTGTTTTTATGTCAATATTAGACTATTGTTTTAAATCTTACGGATCTGAATATTCATGCCACAATAAAGAATATTACATGGATAAATATGTTAGGTAGCATTCCACATCAAAAATTCTGTTTTTATCATTTACCTACTCGAGGACAAGCAGGAATTAAGTTTGGGGATGCTGATACGTCTCCAACGTATCTATAATTTTTTATTGTTCCATGCTATTATATTATCTGTTTTGGATGTTTTATATGCATTAATATGCTATTTTATATTATTTTTGGGACTAACCTATTAATCTAGAGCCTAGTGGCAGTTTCTGTTTTTTCCTTGTTTTTGAGTTTCTCGGATAAGTAATATTAAACAGAGTCCAAATGGAATAAAACCTTCAGAAGGAATTTTTCTGGAACAAAAGGAATCTACGAGACTTGAGAACCAAGGCAGAGGAGACACCGTGGGGCCACAAGCCCTAGGGGCGCGGCCAGGGGGTGGTCACGCCGGGCACGCTTGTGGGCCCACGGCAGCTCCCCTAACCCTAATCTTCGGCCTATAAATTTCCAAATATTCCATCATTATCAAAAAGAGCCACGAAAACACTTTTCCGCCGCCAGAAGCCTCCGTTCCCGAGAGATCCAATCTTGGAGCCTTTTTCGGTAATCTGACGAAGGGGGGTTCGATCATGGAGGACATCTACATCAACTCCATTGCCCCTCCGATGATGCGTGAGTAGTTCACCATAGACCTACGGGTCCATAGCTAGTAGCTAGATGGCTTCTTCTCTCTCTTTGCTTCTCAATACCATGTTCTTCATGATTTTCATGGAGATCTATCCGATGTAATACTCTTTTGCGGTGTGTTTGTCAAGATCCGATGAATTGTGGGTTTATGTTCCAATTATCCATGAATATTATTTGAGTCTTTCCTGAATTCTTATATGCATGATTTCATATCTTTGCAAGTCTCTTCAAGTTATTGGTTTGGTTTGGCCAACTATATTGGTGATTCTTGCAATAGGAGAAGTGCTTAGTTATGGGTTCAATCTTGTGGTGTCCTCACCCAGTGACAAAGTAGGGGTAGTGAGGCACGTATTGTATTGTTACCATCAAGGGTAAAATGATGGGGGTTTCATCATATTGCTTGAGTTTATCCCTCTACATCATGTCATCTTACTTAATGCGTTACTCTGTTCTTCATGAACTTAATACTCTAGATGCAGGCAGGAGTCGGTCATGTGTGGAGTAATAGTAGTAGATGCATAATTGTTTTGGTCTACTTGTCATGGACATGATGCCTATATGCATAATCATTGCCTTGGATACCTTTATAATTATTCGCTTTTCTATAAATTGCTCGACGGTAATTTGTTCACCCACCGTAATACTTTCCATCATGAGAGAAGCCATCTAGTGAAACCTATGGCCCCGAGTCTATTTTCTATATTATATTTTCAGATCTAAAACCAAAAACACCAAAAATACTTGTCGCATTATTTTTACTTTTAGTTTTACTTTCCGTTCAAGCATCCTATTATATCTATATCTATTAGATCTCATCCTTGCAAGTAACCGTGAAGGGATTGACAACCCCTTTATAGCATTGGGTGCAAGAGTTTGATTCTTTGTGCAGGTACATCTATTGGTGATTCGCTTGTATCTCATACTGGATTGATACCTTGGTTCTCAAAAACTGAGGGAAATACTTATCTACTTTGCTGCATCAAACCGTTCCTCTTCATGGGAAACCAACACATGCTCGAGAAGTAGCAGAGACGTATCATGAAGGCATTGGGAAGTAATAAGTAGATGATAGGTTGCTAGAGTGACAGAAGCTTAAACCCTAGTTTATGTGTTGCTTCGTAAGGGGCTGATTTGGATCCATATGTTTCATGCTATGGTTAGGTTTACCTTAATTCTTCTTTCATAGTTGCGGATGCTTGCGAGGCGGGTTAATCATAAGTGGGAGGTTTGTCCAAGTAAGGGCAGCACCCAAGCACCAGTCCACCCACATATCAAATTATCAAAGTAACGAACGCGAATCAAATGAGCATGATGAAAACTAGCTTGACAGAAATTCCCATGTGTCCTCGAGAGCGCTTTGCTTTATATAAGAGTTTGTCCAGGTATGTCCTTTGCTACAAAAAGGATTGGGCTACCGTGCTGCGTCTTTGCTACACTTGTTACTTGTTACTCGTTACGAATTATCTTATCACAAAACTATCTCCTACCGATAGTTTCAGTGCTTGAAGAGAATACCTTACTGGAAACCGCTTATCATTTCCTTCCGCTCCTCGTTGGGTTCGACACTCTTACTTATCGAAAGGACTATGATAGATCCCCTATACTTGTGGGTCATCAGTAAGAGTTGCTAATTAAGTACACTACTATTGCGTAAATGGTATTGATTACATTGCTAACTAGGCTACTATTATGTTCTTCAACAGAAACCTCCAAATGAAGTTGTGCCTCCATTGATGCAACCTGAAGGTAATATGACAATTAAAAGCCCTATGATGTCTGAGTTCTCTTTTGCATACTCGACTGAGCGCAAACCACCAAGACGGCTCCAAATTGAAGCATGGGGACAAATAAAGAAGGATCGCAAGCCACAAGTTGGAGACCATTGGATCTCTTTGCTTCATCATGGAGACATGGGTGTTATTTTATTTTATGTCATTTTACCTAGGAGGAAGGACTAGGTCCTATGAGAGAATAGTTTAGTTAAATTGTATGATCGATTAGGATGATTACTATTATGATGTTTTCTTCTAATTCAACATGATCACTTGCATCCATGCACTTTAATCTAAATGTAGTTGTTGGCACAATAATTATTGATGTTTTCATATGATGAAACTACTGTATAGATCATGGAAAAATACGTAGAGGGGAATGTAATCTTAGAACTCAGGAATATTAGCAGTAGTGCTGGTCTGCCTCTAGCGGTAGTGCTGGTTTATCAGTAGCGCTGTTTCTTTTCCAACGCTACTGCTAACCCTACTTACCAGTAGCGCTAGTTATCCAGCGCTACTACTACAAGTTAGCTATAGCACCTTAGTAGTAACGCTGCCACCAGTGCTACTACTAAGGGTAATTCCAGCGCTACTACTAAGCTTTCTCCTAGTAGTGATATAACTTCTATGCAGATATACCCAAACATAACCATTATGTTGTCTTCCTTTTCCAACTTCAACTATTTGATCAAGTTTTAAAATAATTAACGGGTATTCACAATCATAAAAGAGGTCCAAGATCATATATTTGTATGTGAACGTTCTCTTTATTATACTAATCATTCATGAATTGTTTGTATGACCAAATTTGATGATTGTAAAACTTCAATATATTTTACTTTATAAACCATATGTGAAGCTAATACTAATCATAAAGTGCATTTATAATTTCATATTTATGATATTTCATCCATTCACAGTTTACTCTTAGGATATATGTGAAGCACATGAGTAAACCTCAAACTACTCTCAAAAGATATAAGTGAAGATCAATGAGTAGGTAAACAATCAAGTAGCTATGTGAGGGCTCTCTCTCTTTCTCTATCAATAAATATTTTCAGATCTTAGTATTTTATTCAAACAGCAAACTAAATAAAAATGCATTCTAAGAATAGCACACATCATGTGGACAAATAAATATTTAGGCTCGACATAGGCTAACCGATATTTGTTTGATGAAGAGAGGTGGGATGTGTAGCATCTCCAAGCTTAGATGCTTGAAACTTCTAGAAATATTTACTTGGGCTTTTGTATCTCGTTCAATCCTCTATATCCCGGTTTCACCTAAGTCTCCAAAACTTCATACACACAAAACTCAAGGGAACTCGTGAGATAGGTTAGTGCACATAAAAACAAAAGCAACACTTCATGTACTACCAATACAAGTTGCACAATAATTTTCAAACATCACCTACTTTTTACTATTGTTTCCACAATTTATATCTACCAATATAGGCTAGGGAAACTATAGGATAAGTAGATAACGAAACTATGACCGCAATCTGTCCAAACAGAACAATCTGTAGCCATTTACTAAAACAGTGTACTTTTGTATATCTAAAAAATATGAAAATTTAGGACATGACAAATAATTTGTATGACAATACTTTGTTAAAATTTCAAAAACTTTTCATGTTCTAGTAAAATATGAAAATTCAAACACTACAACAAAAGTTTCTGTTTTTACACAGCACACATCAACCATGCAGTGGAGGCATCTTAAGGCAATTCTTGGAACTTTTTATTGAAAAATAAGATTATAATTAGCATATAAAAGATAAAAAAAAATTAAATGACTCTCCAAGCAAAACACATATCATGTGATGAATAAAAATATAGCTCCAAGTAAGATATACCGATAATGTTGGAGACGAAAGGGGGTATGCCTTCCGGGGCATCCCCAAGCTTAGACGCTTGAGTCTTCCTTGGATATTAACTTGGGGTGCCTTGGTAATCCCCAAGATTAGGTCCTTGGTGCTCCTCGTTCACCTCATATCGGTATCTCACCCAAAACTTGAAAACTTGAATCACACAAAACATAACGGAACTTCGCGAGATGGGTTAGTATAATAAAGATAGATCATTCACTTAGGTACTATAAATACAAGAATCATAATTGTTCTAACATGATACCTAATGTATTATATCATTCCCATAACTTATATCACTCAATACAAGCTATGGAAACACTAAAATAAGCAAATTATGCATGCAAAATGAAATCTGTCAAAAACATAACAGTGTGAAGATCTGAATGATCACCATACTTTACTAACTCTAAAAATTCTAAAGCATTCGGAAAACGGAGATAATTTGCATAGAAATAGTGTGTAAAAATTTCAGAATTGTTTGACGCTCCAGTAAAATCAGAGAAATTCTTTAGTGGAGGCAAAAGTTTCTGTTTTTTGCACAGAATCAAACAAACAAGTATCCACACTATCCCCAAGGTTTTACTTGGCACTTTATTGAAATAAAATACACAAAACATGATTAATACAATAGCTTAATCATGTTAAATCATAAAACTAGAAAGCAAAAGTGTTGGGTTGTCTCCCAACAACCGCTTTTCTTTAATGCCTTTTAGCTAGGCATGATGATTTCAATGATGCTCATATAAAAAGTAGTAATTGAAACATGCAAGAGAGCATCATGAAAAGAGTTTTGTAGGGCAGTAACAATTTTACCTCAAGTTAATGACCTAAGGTTTATCAATTCATGGGATTTGTAGGATGAACATGGTCTCTCTCAAAGAACCCTGCAATCAAATACAAGAAATCTCTTGTGTCCCCAACGCACCCAATACAAGGATAAATTTTATAGCTGCACTAGTTCGGCGAAGAGATGTTGATACAAGTGCAATATGGATGGTAGATATAGGTTTTTATAATCTTGCAATATAAAAAACAACAAGGTAGTAAATAGTAAACAATGAGCAAAACGATATATTAATGCTTGGAAACAAGGCATTGGGTTCATAGTTTCACTAGTGCAATCTCCCAACAATGCTAACAGAGTTGAATCATATGATCATCCCTCAGCGTGCAAAAAAGAATCACTCCAAAGTTCCTATCTAGAGGATAACAAATAGATGAAATTGGTTTACGTAGTAGAACAACCTCAAAGTTATTCTTTTTGATCAATCATTTGAGCTATTCCTATAAGTCTCACAAACAGACCTAGAGTTCGTAGTAAAATAACACCAATGATATATATCAATCCACCCTAAAGTCACCTAGATACTCTTATGTCACCTCAAGTATCCGTGGATAAATTATGCCACATGCATCAAGCAATTTGAGGTCTGTCATATTCATCCAACACAAAGAACTTCACGGAACACCCCAAGATTTGTATCGGAGAACGTGTTATGAAAACGTGCAATCAACCCCTATGCATAGATCCCCAACACCTGAATCCGTGAGTTGATGCCTTAACATATTTCAAGTGAATCAATAGAATACCCCCAATGTCACTACGGGTATCCCATGCAAGACCTACATCCAGTGTTCTCAAAGCAAAATATTCAATCTAACATACAGAGATCTCAAAGGGAAAGATTCAAATCATCACAACAAGATGACAAGGTAAGAACACCATATGATCCAACTATATTAACAAAGCCCGTGATACATCAAGATTGTGGCATCTTAAGAACACGGGAGAGAGAGAGAAAGATTGAACACATAGCTACCGGTACAAACCGTTAGCCCCGAGGGTGAACTACTCCCTCCTCATCATGGCCTCTGTCGGGATGATGAAGATGGCCACCGAATGATGATTTGCCTCTCTGACAGGGTACTAGAATGCCTCCAGATTAGTTTTTCGTCGATACAGAGAGTTGCGGCGATGGAACAAGGAGTCTCTCTTTATTTCCTGGTTTTTTGGGATTTATAGGATTTTTCAGCATTCGAATCACGCGCAACGGAGCCACGTGGGCCCCACAAGCCATCAGCTTGTGCCCTCTAGGGGGCGGGCCCTGTTAGCTTGTGGCCCAATGGTGCCCCCTCTGGTGGTTCTTCGCTCCAATGTTACTTGTTTCCTCCAGAAAAAATCACAAAAATGTTTCGGGATATTCCGAGAACTTTCATTTTCTGCACAAAAAACAACACCACGACAATTCTACTGAAAACAGCGCCAGTCCAGGTTAGTTCTAAATAAATCATACAAAGTGCATCAAAACCATATAAAAGTATTGTAAACATAGGTGAATATGGCATGAATACTTCATAGATTATCGATACGTCGAACTCGTATCAATGGCCCACAGGTGGCTCCCCTCCGGTGGTTCTTCGCTATGGTATTTCTTATTTCCTCCAGAAAAAACATAAAAAAGTTTCGAGCAATTCCGAGAACTTTTATTTTCCGCACAAAAGCAACACCATGGTAATATTGTTGAAAATAGCGTTAGTCTGGGTTAGTACTAAATAAACCATATAAAGTGCATCAAAACTATATAAAAGTATTGTAAAGATAGGAAAATCTGGCATGAATAGTTCATAAATTATCGATACGTTGGAGACGCATCAAGGTGCAGGCAGGAGTCGGTCTACTTGCTTATGGACATGATGCCTATATACACATGATCATTGCCGAGAATATCACATAACTATGCGTTTTACTATCAATTGCCCAAGAGTAATTTTTTTACCCACCGTATGCCTACTTCGAGAGAGATGACACTAGAGAACATTATGCCCACTGAGTCTATTCACTTATAAATTTACAAAAGCCACTATTTCCTTGTTGCCATTATTTTCTTTTATTTTTTTGCAATTTATATTTATCCACCTATCAACTACACTACTTATGTACTTGCAAGTAACGGGTTCAAAGGGCTTGACAACCCTCTTGCCCGCGTTGGGTGCAAGTGTTTATTCTTTTGTGTGTAGGCGCTGAATACGCGAGTTGCATGGTCCTCCTATTGGTTAGATAAACTTGGTTCTCACTGAGGGGAATACTTATCTATATTGTGCTGCATCATCCGCTCCTTTTCGCGGAAAAACCCAACGCATATCACAAGTATCAGGGCCATAGATGCTTCCTTGGTGCCTTGGACCTTGGTCGTGAAGGTCGTCATCTGCTCCTCAGTACAGAGGAAGAGCTCTGTGTTGCCATTGATTATGATGACGTCGTTCAGCTTTGGTATTTTAAGCTTTAGATAAGCATAATTCAGACGACGTTGAATCGAGCAAAAGCAATTCGGCCGAGGAGTGGGGGATAATCACTTCGAAAGGGTACTATGTTAATAATTAACTCCTCGCTTCGAAAGTTCTCGAGGGTGTCAAAGACTACATCCAAGGTCACAACCCCAGAGCATTGCCCCTCGATGCCCGATATAATAACCTTGTAAGTGGTACTATTGGGCTTAATCTGTGTCGTGTCAATATTCATCTTCGTGACTGTATCAACATATATTAGATTGAGCTTGTTGCCCCATCCATAAGGACTCGAGTCAGATGAAAATCATGTGTATTACTTCTATTTAGCAGTGAGTGGGGTTTACTGGGTTGTGAGGTGGTTGGGGGCAAGATGTTAAAAAGAAGTATGCGATAGAAATGATTATAGACAGTAAACTGGACTTCATTGGCTCACATTAAACTTCAAAACATAATTTACTGAAAATGAACTTCATTCCCTTTGTGGAGGGAGAAATTTTGGATGGTACTGAAATCCCCCTAGGGGGAGGCCTGGTGGGATTTTTGTTGGCATAAATAATGATGCCTTTCATGTGATGCAAGTTGAATGTGGAAAATATTTTGTCAAATTTTTTGTCCAGTAAAATGGTTAAATTTAATTAAATCTTATTATTGTTTATGGGGATGCATAGTTGGAGGGCAAGGTTATTTTTTGGTAGAGTTGGCTAGGGTGTATCATGACAACTCCTTGCCTTGTTTAGTTGAGGTGATTGCAATATCCTTAGGAGAAGTTGTGGAGTAAAAATCACTAAAACCAGTGATAACTTGTAAGGCCACATGGCTATTGCAATTTGCGATAAGTAGAGTATGCCGATCTCACAGGGCGCGGTTGCACATGTAACTACCAACCCCACATCTACATCGTCACATACGTGGCTACATTCACAACCAGAGTGTTATCTGGAAATAGGCTATTTGTCGGTTGCTAACAAAACAATAATAAGGTGGTTTTATTTATACAACTAAGCGAAGGTAGAAACATAAATAAGAAATCAAATAAAATAAGGGGGCATCGCTTGAGTAAAATGGAATTCTCGAGGTGTTCGAAATTATTACTACCCACACGTTCTACATTTACTTAAGCCACTTCTCATGTATTTAGTTACGGGTGGAGCCTGGTACAGTATACGACACTACACGTAGTCAACTGTATCACGCACACCACCACTGTTTCGTCCACCACCAGGTTATGAAGATGATAATTAAGGGTCCTATTGACACAACCAAAGGGTGGTCTTCATTATTCCCCTATCGAATTGGTGGAGACGGGACAAGTAGAGGTTACTTTTATCATGTGTATCCTTGACTTACCTAGAGATTGCATCTTCACTTGCTCTACCCGCTCTTGAATTCACCCGGTAGTAATATCCTTGTGTTCAAAATTGGCAAATGTTGGATGTAGCATTTCACCCAACATCATGAAGAATATTAACAACACATGAAAAGGTTATTTCATATCACGCAAAATTATTAGTAGTTAGTACAAATCAGAGTTCATCTTATTCCCCGAGAACTAATGATTCACTGGAACACGTAGATGGAGTGCATAGAGGATACCAACAAGTTACACGCCAACATGATGTTGGATATGGAGAGGAGCATGGTGGCGGAGGTGATTGAGGGAGTCCGAGATTAAGGGTTCCTCGGACTGCCGACCTATTTCTTATGGGTCGGACTCATGGGACGCTCGCTGAGGATAGGAATGATCGAAGGCCCCGTCGCCAGGGAGGAGACCTCAGGAGCCGTGGCACGTCTTCCAAGTTTGAGATAGTAGATAGGCATGTTTTTCCCTTCGGTGTGCAACCAAACATGTGTAACCCTAGGGACCCTTGGCGTCTATATAAGCCAAAGGGTTTTAGATTGTAGGGCGGAGAAACTTATCTAGGGTTTTTAGCTATTCGATCTCGAGGTAGATCAACTCTGTAACCTTCTTAACATAAATATAATCGAGAAGGACGTAGGGTTTTACCTCCATAGGAGGGCCCGAACCTGGGTAAACATCTCTCCTTTGTCCCCTTGTTACCATCGATCACAGACTCACAGCTCGGGACCCCCTACCCGAGATCCGCCGGTTTTGACACTGAAATTGGTGCTTTCATTGAGAGTTTCGTTGTGATCGCCAAAACAATCGATTGCTTTCCTTCTCATAAGCAATGAAATCTGCAGCCAGGATGTCTCCGTCCCTGGTCAAATCTCCACAGGTGGCAGAATCCTATCGCATGCCGATCCGACTGACCATCTTGGCCAGATCAGAAGTTTCTTCCCGGATCAAGAAACCAGATTCGGGAACCTAGAGTTCTTCGTTGATTCACGGGGAGAACTTGTTTGGATGAGGCCCTCAACCCTCATGGAGGAGCCTGTAGATCCCGATGCCTTGACACTGGGAGCATCGGGCCCCGCCTCATAGGTGTCCACTACCCTCGGGCTGTCTAGAATGCCTAACCTAGTCGATGTGCCCGAATCCGCCATGGCCGAATACGACCTGGGTTCGCTGTCGAGGACCCTGGGACCACGACGCTGTGGATCAACCCCATGCAATTCGGCAACACGTACCCCACCAACGTCTCGTCCCAAAATGATCTACTTGATCAGATTCAAACCATGGGAATGGCCGGCGACCAGACCCCGGTCTATGACCGTATCGGGCTTAAACCCGACAATAGGGAGATTCGCACCCCCTCGATCACTCGCTTAGTCGCCACCGTCGAGTGTCCGGCCGGAGGCTTGTCCCCCCAACAACCAGAATTAAAGACGGTTTCTATCCCAATTTCTGATCATCAAGATCTCTCTTGTAACCCATACTCTAGAGTTCGCTCCGGAAATAGTTCGGGATCGATCCCCGATCTAGCGCGCAACTCGAACCCCGCACGGAACGGCCTTGTGGACAAGGCGGACTCCAACTCCCCCGCGTCGAACCCCGTGATTCTAGACTCACATCGTAGCGTGGAACCAATTTTTTTCCACCCACCACCTAAGTCAAGCACTCAAGCATCGCAGGAGAGTCCAAGTCTTCAGACTTACAGGATGTTAAACAATTACCAGGGGAGTTGGTTCATCATTTTTAGGCTAGACTCCTCCTCATTAGAGACAGAGTACCAGGCTCTAGTGACCAGGAGATAATGGCCACCTTCAGTCGCAATTGTCATGATGTAGGGATCCTCAATGCCCTAGCCCATCGACGCATTCGCGACTTCACTAAGCTATCAGACCTGGTACAAAAATATTGTGCCATCGAGAGCACTTGGCAAGACGAATGGCTACTTTCAGAACCAGTCTTCACCGAATACCCTAGAGGCGATCAGAAAAAGCGGATACCTCCGAAGCAGCTAGCCGAACACGAACCCGCCGAAAAAACAAATAGACCCCCTATAGGGGTCAGAACTGTCCTTGACGGACTATTAGACAAGCCATGCCATATACATTCTGTCTTGCTGAACACAAGCCTGACTCACAGCCTCAGAGCTTGCTAGGTCGTCACGCAAGTCGCAAAAAGAGGAGAGGCCATCCTTGAGGCACTACCGTCGAATAGGCGCTCCACAACGCCACCAGAATACAATGCTGAAGTCCTGACGATCTACAAAACGTTCCCCTCTAGGAACACGAGGCAAAAAGCACTTAGAGAACTCGAATAGGTCTACCATGTGGCAGCAACAAGTTCATGGGCAGACATACCCATCACCTTCGGAGATACTGACCAACCAACCATCTGTCCCGATCGAATACTATCCACACTGGTCCTAAACCCCATCGCCGATGGTTTAGAGCTACAAAAGGTGCTAATGGATGGTGGCAGTGGTTTAAACCTCATCTACGAGGACACCCTGGAAAAAATGCAGTTCGACCGATCTCGCATCGAACATAGCAACACAACCTTTCGGGGGATCATCCCTGGGAAAGAGGCGCGTTGTTCAGGACGCATCACCCTAGACGTGGTGTTCGGCATGCCCGAAAACTACCGATCCGAAGAACTTCTCTTCCATGTTGTGCCCTTCCCCAGTGGCTACCACGCCCTATTGGGGTGTGACGCCTTCACAAAATTCCAGGCTATACCATTACGGGTATATGAAGCTCAAGATTCCAGGCCCGAACGGGGTAATCACAATCGCCAGTGATAGGAATATAGCCCTTCGAGCCAAGAACAAAACAACAGCGCTCGCTCTCGAGGCACTAGCCGAAACCTTTGCTGCAGAGTAATTGACTGCACTCCAATCAACAGTGGACAAGGACGATGTGATCCTTAGTAAAAGGCCCAAACCCACATCCTTTAAACTTGCAGAAGAAATTGTTAAATTTCAGGTACACACAATGGACCCCAATAAAACAGCGTCCATCGGAGCTCAGCTGAATCCTATGGTGGACGAGGAGCTGCGAGCATTCTTACGAGAAAAATGGGACATCTTCGCCTGGCATCCTTCTGATATGACAGGAATCCCACGGCGGCTAGCAGAACATAGTCTAAACATAATCACAGGCTTCAAGCCCGTCAAACAGACTCTACGCCACTTTTTCGAGCCCAAACGACAAGATATGGGCGAAGAACTAGCCAAATTACTAGAGGCTGGATTCATATGGGAGATCAAGCACCTGGAATGGTTGGCAAACCTGGTGATGGTACCGAAGAAAGATAAATCTTGGCAGTTGTGCATCGACTTTAAATACCTCAATAAGGCCTGCCCTAAGGACTCTTTCCCCTTACCATGCATAGACCAGATTATTGACGCCACAGCCGGACACGATTCACTATGCTTCCTTGATGCCTATTTCGGATACCATCAGATCAAAATGAAGGAATCTGATCAAGCTGCAACATCATTCATCACCCCCTACATACATCCTGCTTCAACACAATGCCTTTCGGGCTAAAAAACACGGGGGCTACATACCAGCGAATGATTCAGACTTGTCTCGAGAAACAGGTTGGTAAAACAGTCGAGGCATACATGGACGACGTGGTCATTAAAACCAAACACGTCATCCAGTTGATTGATGACCTAAGGCAAACCTTTGCCAGCTTAAGAGAGTACGATATACGACTCAATCCGGAGAAATGTGTCTTCAAAGTTCCCGTTCGTAAACTGCTCGGATTCATTGTTTCCCATAGAGGAATAGAAGCGAATCCGGCTAAGATCCGCGCCCTATTGGAACTACCAATTCCTGCAGAGCTAAAGCATGTCCAAAACTTGGCGGGTTGCGTGGCGGCATTAAGTCGCTTTATTTCCCGCCTCGGTGAAAAGGCTTGACCGCTCTACAGGTTGTTGAAACGGACCAACATTTCGAGTGGACCGATGAAGAAGTGGCTGCGTTAGAGGAAATCAAAACACTGCTGGCAAGCAACCCCATACTCACAGCACCAGGTGCCGGTGAACCAATGTTATTGTACATATCACCCACCAACCAAGTGGTTAGCTCAGTGCTCATCGTCGAACGAGAGGAGGAGGGCCACAAATTCCGGATACAGAAGCCAGTCTACTATGTGTCAGAAGTGCTAACACAATGCATGTCCATATACCCGCATTACCAGAAGATAGCCTATACAATATTTATGGCATCACGGAAACTAAGACACTACTTTCAAGAGTGTTCGGTCACGGTAGCATCCGAAGTACCCCTGAATGATATAATCAATAACAGGGACGCCACCAGACGCATAGCCAAATGGGCTATTGAACTCCTTCCTTTCAAAATTGCCTATAAACCACGACGAGCTATTAAATCTCAAGTGTTGGCATATTTCCTCGCCGAATGGACAGAGGTCGAGCTCCCCAAGGAATATAGTACATACTCCCATTGGACGATGTACTTCGACGGATCCAAAACACTGGCCGGACTAGGGGCTGGAGTTATCCTCACATCTCCCATAGGTGACAATGTCCGATACGTGTTGCAAATCATGTATGCCGATTCCAACAACGCAACTGAATACGAAGCACTTTTGCATGGTCTTCGGATGGCAGCATCAATGGGCATACAACGGCTGGAGGTATGGGAAGACTCCAACCTGGCCATCTCTCAAATCAACGGCTAATTCGATGCCAAAGACCCAAAGATGGCGGCATATAGAAATGTCGTCCTTAAAATATCGCACAGTTCAAGGGGCTGGAATTCCATCATGTCGCTAGAGACAACAACCAAGCCGCTGACATACTGGCCTGCATGGGGGCCAAACGCGACCCTGTCCCGAAAAACACCTTCCTTGAACGGCTCTACAAGCCGTCGGTGGTTTGGTAGGACGACAATAAGGGCGTCGGATCCATCAGCTCGAAAGAGGTTGTTCCCCCTATAAATGAACCAGACGACCAAATCATCGACGGCTTTGTAATGGACAAAACGCCTTCGGCTCATGAAGTCATGGCAATAATCGCACCATGGACCAAGCCCTTCCTCGCTTACCTTCTTTGCTAAGAACTCCCCAACGATCATACAGAGGCAAGACGCATAATTCGGCGATCCAAGGCTTATAAAGTCCACGAGGGTGAGTTATACAAGAAAAGCACCACCGGACTACTCCATAGGTGCATATCTAAGGAAGAAGGAAGGCAGCTCTTGGCTGAAGTCCACGTGGGAATGGGAGGCCATCACGCCGTAGCAAGGGCCTTAGTAGGCAAGGCCTTTCGGGCTGGTTTCTTCTGGCCCACTGCTCGAGCGAACACCCAATCACTTGTCCAGCATTGTGTGGGATGTCAACTATTTGTAAATCAAAGCCACATGCCCCCAATAGCTCTTCGAACTATTCCGATCACCTAGCCTTTTGCGTTCTCGGGGCTGGATATGGTCGGACCACTTAAAGGGGGGGACCAAGAAGAATAAATATCTACTAGTCATGGTTGACAAGTTCACTAAATGGATCAAAGCAAAACCCGTCAAATCAGCCAAGTCTGGACCAGTGGTCGACTTTATATCCGGTGTGGTACACCGTTACGGCGTCTCGCACAGTATAATAACGGACAATGGATCCAACTTCACCGCCCAAGAGGTAAAATACTAGTGCGCAAAGATGGGCATCAAAGCTCAATTACGCATCGGTGTATCACCCGCACACCAATGGACAAGTCAAATGGGCCAACGACCTCGTCATGAGTGGTATTAAACCATGTCTGGTCCGATCTCTTCATGAATTCGACTGCAATTGGGTAGAGGAGCTTGACTCCGTTCTGTGGGGGTCTGCGTACCACCCTGAATCGATCAACGGGATACACACTGTTGTTTATGGTCTACCGGGCAGAAGCAGTCCTTCCCTGTGATATTATTCATGACGCACCAAGGGTGCGCATGTATGAAGAGAAGGAGGCCGAGCTAGATCGGCAAGACGACTTGGACGCCTTAGAAGGAGAGCACGACATAGCCTGGGCTCGCTCTACTTTTTATCAACAACAGGCCTAGCGTTACCAGAGCAGGGAGGTTAGGGCAAAATCGTATAATGTGGGCGAACTCTTCTTATGACTCTGAGAGAAGCAGAAGCACAAGCTCAATCCCAAATGGGAGGGCCCCTTCATAATTGACGAAGCACTCGCAGGAGGGGCTTATCATCTTCGAAACCTGCTGGACAATCGCCTCGAACCAAACCCATGGAACGCAGCTCGTCTTCGGCGCTTTTACGGCTAGACCGGTGTCATCACACTTTTTACCTTCCCTTTCCTCTTTTTTCTTTTAATTTTCCTTCCCTTCCACCTTGATTTTGGCAGGTTCGGATTTTTTTTCTTTTCCCAAGTCTATGTTCAGCTAAACCGAGCTCGTGTTACGTTTTTCGGCATACATCCTCAAATGTTAAAACCCGAATATAACACCTGGGGGCTTCTTCCCGAAGCCAATGATTATATATTTTAAGCATCTTTCACATTTATTGTATATGGATGTTTCCCTTGTTGATTTTAAGCCATTATATGCATCAATTCAAACTAAGATTTTTGCCAAGCTGGATTGCCTCACTCCTGTGTTTACCCTCTACGTTCCCGATTGTTCGGCTAGAGGGTAAAGGGAGCACCTCTACGATTGTTATGACCGGGTTATCCGGATACGTACCTCAGACGGGTGAAGCCAAAAGCTAGCTATCTTTAGCAGAAAATTTGTCTGCTACGACGAAAGCAACAAATAAAAATTATGGTTGTTATCACCATTACTCGGGTTCCTTTTCTCAAAAAAGCCATTAGCCGCATACTAGCAGTATACGGCCTCACTACCTACGATTTACGTAGCAGCCTAAAGGAAGGTACCGATAGAGGTACTATTTCCTTTGGAAGATGTTTCTTACGCTAAGTAGTAATATAACATATCTCCCTGTGCATTTTCTGTCTGTTTGCACCAAATTGCCAGATTGCCTGGTTCCTCAAAATAATTCCCTCTTTTCGAGGGATATTTCATAAGGAACACTCCCAAGCTCTTAGCACGGGAGGTCGAAGCCGATAGCCGGTTAAGACAGAGTTTACAACACAGACGGAGCAATTTTTGATTTAAAGTACATAGTTACATAAAATCACACATCTGGTTGCTGGTCAAGATTGTCTATTAAGGCATCCAGGGCGCAATCTTCTTGCAAGAGACGAGCGGCGGACATCACTTGGTCGTACACCAAATGAAGCGGCACTTCTTGCCCATCCGGCCCTACCGGCCCAACCTGAGCCATATGGTCGGGGTTAAGGCCGGTATAACGGGTCTTGATCATAGCCCATGCCTCTCATGCTCCTTCCCGACAGGACGATGTCTTCCATAAATCAAAACAATGCCGGGCTCCCTTGAACCGACCAGCCAGTTCGGCCATCCCCTCCGGAGGCTTCTCGGCAAGCCATAGCGCTTTCATCATACTCTTCATAGGTTTCCGAGCCCGCTCATGTATGGCAGATAGTTCCTTCAGGAGGTTCCCCCATTGGGATTCGATCTCTTCTTCAGGCCGCCCGGTCAGGAGACCTATGCATGAAACAAAGCATGTACATTACACTTCATGTATTAGAGGTACCCCTCGACATTATAATCGCACTTACCTAACATGCCCCTTTGTAATTTCTGGTTCTCCTCTTGGGTTCGAGCCAATTGAGATTTTAAACTCTCAATTTCTTCGGCCTGCTGTTGGTTTTCCGCCTGGAGATGTTTCTTCTCCTCAAGATTTCGTTGCAACGAAAGGCAGCCAGCCTCATACTAGGACTCGGCGTACCTCTGGGATTCTCGGGCTGCATCTAAATCTTTTTGCAATTGCCCTATAGACTCAGCTGCTACAAAGTACCCTCGCGTCAGCACAAGACTATATACTAAGATCGACAGAATGGACATACTCACCATGCGCCTCCCGGGCAAAATTCTTCACTTGTTCAAGTTCGGCCTTCACAGCTTCCACCTGTTTTTGGCTCACCTCCAAGTCATTGGACAATTGCTCATTCTTCTTTCTTGAGGCCTACATCATCAATAAAATGATATGCGGATCCTTAACTCAGCCGTCCCGACCAATTCAAGGCTCAGGGGCTACTGGGTTTACATGTGTGTCCGGATTGTTAAAACCAATCACTCACCTTCAGGCTGGATCATATCAGTTTCATGGCTTCCCCAAGCCCAGCTCGGGCAGCTCTGATGTGCGCATATGCCGAGCATAGAGCATTAAACTCTTGTTCGGAAAACGCCGGGTGATGCAGGGCTACTTGTCGCCGCCGGTGGTTCATCGCACTCTCTACCTCGGATTTAGTGACTAATACTGCGTCCCTGGAATCTTCAGGGGCCTAATTGACCACAGGGCCCTCCGCAGCAGGTTCAGAATGAGTAGAAGATCTTGATTCATGAGTATTTCTAGGCACCCCGGCAACGTTCTCGACAGAAGATGGTTGTACTTGTTTCCTGAGTATTTCGACATGAGATCTTCTGTGAAATCCTATCGATCATGATAACAATAGATTAAGCGGCCGAACGAAGTACCTTGTGGTTAAACGAGTGGTTGGGGTTGTCCCCGTGGCTGGCTCCCATGAAGGATTGTTGTTGTTGTTCGGTCCGGGCATGGCTACCGTAGCGGACGTTCTTTGTGTGGACCGACGACGCTTGGGAGCAGAAACTACCACATTTGGGTCGATGAAGGACGCTTGCCTTTTACGGGAAGAATTTTTCTTCTTGCCTGTAATAGGGGAAGGGAGTGATCCGGGGTAATCGGCTATGATAGCCACCTTGGAATGATCAAGGCTCTCTTGGTAAAAGACCCCATTTTTGTACTCGATTGATAGCTCCAGATCGTGATGGAATCCTGGATCATAATCACGGGAGTAGTTCTCTGGTTGAGGGGTCGGACAATTGACTGTCTCGACAAAGCTTCTCCATTCTTGTTTGCACAGATTAAAAGCTTCGATCAAAAGGGGCGAATAAAAAACCCGAACTCAGGTCACAAAGTTGAAAGGCTTACCCATTCGATGGGGTTGTAACTCGAGTAGCCCTCCTTAACCGGTAGCCGAACAAAGTCTTCTTTTTCCCCCTTTGAACAGGTCGGCAGGTGCGGCTACCAATGTCGCTTGATTGGCAGGGCCCAGCCATCGGGAGCGAGTGGTGTCACTGTTGGAAATATGCCCTAGAGGCAATAATAAAATGGTTATTATTGTATTTCCTAGTTCATGATAATTGTCTATTATTCATGCTACAATTGTGTTAACCAGAAACCGTAATACATGTGTGAATACATAGACCATCACATGTCCCTAGTGAGCCTCTAGTTGGCTAGCTCGTTGATCAATAGATGGTCACGGTTTCATGACCATGGACATTGGATGTCGTTGATAACGGGATCACATCATTAGGAGAATGATGTGATGGACAAGACCCAATCCTAAGCATAGCACAAGATCGTGTAGTTCGTTTGCTAAAGCTTTTCAATGTCAAGTATCATTTCCTTAGACCATGAGATTGTGTAACTCCCGGATACCGTAGGAATGCTTTGGGTGTGCCAAACGTCACAACGTAACTGGGTGGCTATAAAGGTACGCTACGGGTATCTCCGAAAGTGTCTGTTGGGTTGACACGAATCAAGACTGGGATTTGTCACTCCGTGTGACGGAGAGGTATCTCTGGGCCCACTCGGTAAGACATCATCATAATGAGCTCAATGTGACTAAGGAGTTAGCCACGGGATGATGTGTTACGGAACGAGTAAAGAGACTTGCCGGTAACGAGATTGAACAAGGTATGGCGATACCGACGATCGAATCTCGGGCAAGTACCATACCGATAGACAAAGGGAATTGTATACGGGATTGATTGAATCCCTGACATCGTGGTTCATCCGATGAGATCATCGTGGAGTACGTGGGAGACAACATGGGTATCCAGATCCCGCTGTTGGTTATTGGCCGGAGAGGTGTCTCGGTCATGTCTACGTGTCTCCCGAACCCGTAGGGTCTACACACTTAAGGTTCGATGACGCTAGGGTTATAGGGAAAAGGTATACGTGATTACCGAAGGTTGTTCGGAGTCCCGGATGAGATCCCGGACGTCACGAGGAGCTCCGGAATGGTCCGGAGGTAAAGATTGATATATAGGAAGTCCAGTTTTGGTCACCGGAAAGTTTTCGGGCTCATCGGTAGTGTACCGGGAGTGCCGGGAGGGTGCCGGAGGACCCCCGGGAGGGGTGTGACGACCAAAGGACCACATGGGCTGTTAGATAAAGTGTGCCAGCCCTTATTGGGCTGGGCAAGACTTTTGCTAAAGGCCCATGCGGCTGGAGATAAGGAGATAAGGCAAAAAGGATTTAAAAGGAGGAGATCCACCTCCCTTGTGGGAGGTGGACTCTCCCTTTAATTCAGCCGGCCATCTCCTCTTTGGAGTAGAGGCTAAGCCAGCCCTCCACGTCCCTCCTCCTATATATACTTGAGGTTTTGGATGTTTTGAGACAGGATTTGATCTCTCTCTCTCACGGCGAAGCCCTACCTCTCTTCTTCCTCCTCCGCAGCGCTTAGGCGAAGCCCTGTCGGAATACCTTGCTACTCCACCACCACCACGCCGTCGTGCTGCTGTTGGAGCCCTTCCCCAACCTCTCCTTCCTCCTTGATGGATCAAGGTGTTGGAGACGTCACCGGGCTGCACGTGTGTTGAACGCGGAGGTGCCGTCCGTTCGGCACTTGATCGGATCTACCGCGATCTGAATCGCTGCGAGTACGACTCCATCAACCGCGTTCTTGTAACGCTTCCGCTTAGCGATCTTCAAAGGTATGAAGATGCAATCTCTCCCCTCTCGTTGCTGGTTTCTCCATAGATAGATCTTGGTGAACGTAAGAAAATTTTGATTTACTACTACGTCTCCCAACAGTGGCATCATGAGCTAGGTCTATGCGTAGAATCTATGCACGAGTAGAACACAAAGCAGTTGTGGGCGTCGAGTTTGTTAATTTGCTTGCCGCTACTAGTCTTATCTTGATTCGGCGGTATTGTGGGATGAAGCGGCCCGGACCAACTTTACACGTACGCTTACGTGAGACCGGTTCCACCGCCTGACATGCACTAGATGCATAAGGTGGCTAGCGGGTGTCTGTCTCTCCTACCTTAGTCGGATCGGATTCGATGAAAAGGGTCCTTATGAAGGGTAAATAGCAATTGGCAAATCACGTTGTGGTGTTGACGTAGGTAAGAAACGTTCTTGCTAGTAACCTATAGCAGCCACGTAAAAAACTTGCAACTACAAATTAGAGGACGTCTAACTTGTTTTTGCAGCATGTGCCTTGTGATGTGATATGGCCAAAGGATGTGATGTGATGCATTGTGATGTATGAATTGATCATGTTCTTGTAATAGGATTCACGACTTGCATGTCGATGATTATGACAACCGGCAGGAGCCATAGGAGTTGTCTTATTTATTGTATGACCTGCGTGTCAATCATAAACGCCATGTAATTACTTTACTTTATTGCTAAGCGTTAGCCATAGTAGTAGAAGTAATAGTTGGCGAGACAACTTCATGAAGACACAATGATGGAGATCATGATGATGGAGATCATGGTGTCGTGCCGGTGACAGTGATGATCATGGTGCCCCGAAGATGGAGATCATAGGAGCAAAATGATATTGGCCATATCATGTCACTATATTGATTGCATGTGATGTTTATCATGTTTACATCTTATTTGCTTAGAACGACGGTAGTAAATAAGATGATCTCTCAATAAAATTTCAAGAGAAGTGTTCACCCTAACTGTGCACCGTTGCTAAGGATCGTTGTTCCGAAGCACCACGTGATGATCGGGTGTGATAGGTTCTAACGTTCGCATACAACGGGTGTAAGCCAGATTTACACACGCGAAACACTTAGGTTGACTTGACGAGCCTAGCATGTACAGACATGGCCTCGGAACACGGAAGACCGAAAGGTCGAACATGAGTCGTATAGAAGATACGATCAACATGAAGATGTTCACCATGGATGACTAGTCCGTCTCACGTGATGATCGGACACGGGCTAGTTGACATGGATCATGTATCACTTGGAAGACTAGAGAGATGTCTGTCTAAGTGGGAGTTCATTAATTTGATTAAGTGAACTTAATTATCATGAACTTAGTCTAAAATTGTCTTTACAATCTATGATGTAGATCCAATGGCCAACGCGAATGTCACCCTCAATTTCAACGCGTTCCTAGAGAAAACCAAGCTGAAAGATGATGGAAGCAACTATGCGGACTGGGTCCGTAGCTTGAGGATCATCCTCATAGCTTGCAAGAGATTGTATGTCCTAGATGCACCGCTAGGTGACGCACCCGTTCTCCCAGCGGAACAAGATGTTATGAACACTTGGCAATCACGCTGCGATGATTACTCCCTTGTTCAATGCGGCATGCTTTACAGTCTAGAACCGGGGCTCCAAAAGCGTTTTGAGCAACACGGAGCATATGAGATGTTCCAGGAGCTGAAACTGGTTTTTCAAGCTCATGCCCGGGTCGAGAGATATGATGTCTCCGACAAGTTCTTCAGCTGTAAGATGGAGGAGCATAGTTCTGTCAGTGAGCACATCCTCAAGATGTCTGGGCTACACAGCCGCTTGACTCAGCTGGGGGTTAATATCCCGGATGACTCGGTCATTGACAGAATCCTCCAGTCGCTTCCACCTAGCTTCAAGAGCTTTGTGATGAACTACAACATGCAAGGTATGGAGAAGTCCATTCCTGAGTTGTACTCGATGCTGAAATCAGCGGAGGTCGAGATCAAAAAGGAGCATCAAGTGTTGATGGTGAATAAGACCACTAGTTTCAAGAAAGGCAAGGGTAAGAAGAACTTCAAGAAGGACGGCAAAGCTGTTGCCGCGCCCGGTAAGCAAGTTGCCGGGAAGAAGAAGAAAAATGGACCCAAGCCTGAGACTGAGTGCTTTTATTGCAAGGGTACCGGTCACTGGAAGCGGAACTGCCCCAAGTATTTAGCGGATAAGAAGGACGGCAACATTAAAGGTATATGTGATATACTTGTTATTGATGTGTACTTGACCAGCGCTCGTAGTAGCTCCTGGGTATTTGATACCGGTGCAGTTGCTCACATTTGTAACTCCAAGCAGGAGCTGCGGAATAAGCGGAGGCTGGCCAAGGATGAGGTGACGATGCGTGTCGGGAATGGTTCCAAGGTCGATGTGATCGCCGTCGGCACGTTACCTCTACATCTACCTTCGGGATTAGTTTTAAACCTTAATAATTGTTATTTAGTACCAGCTTTGAGCATGAACATTGTATCTGGATCTCGCTTGATGCGAGATGGCTACTCATTTAAATCCGAGGTTGTTCTATTTATATGAGAGAAATGTTTTATGCTCATGCCCCGCTGGTCAATGGTTTATTTTTGATGAATCTCGAACGTGATGTTACACATGTCCATAGTGTGAGTACCAAAAAGTGTAAAGTTGATAACGATAGTCCCACTTACATGTGGCACTGCCGTCTTGGCCATATTGGTGTCAAACGCATGAAGAAGCTCCATGCTGATGGAATTTTGGAGTCACTTGATTTCGAATCATTTGACACATGCGAACCATGCCTCATGGGCAAGATGACCAAGACTCCGTTCTCCGGAACAATGGAGCGAGCAACTGACTTGTTGGAAATAATACATACCGATGTATGCGGTCCAATGAGCGTCGAGGCTCGCGGTGGCTACCGTTATGTTCTCACCCTCACTGATGACTTGAGTAGATATGGTTATGTCTACTTAATGAAACACAAGTCTGAAACTTTTGAAAGGTTCAAGGAATTTCAGAGTGAGGTCGAGAATCAACGTGACAGGAAAATAAAATGCCTACGATCTGATCGTGGCGGAGAATATTTAAGTCACGAGTTTGGCACGCACCTTAGGAAATGTGGAATTGTTTCACAACTCACGCCGCCCGGCACACCCCAGCGAAATGGTGTGTCTGAACGTCGTAATCGCACTCTATTGGATATGGTGCGATCTATGATGTCTCTTACCGACTTACCGCTATCATTTTGGGGATATGCATTAGAGACTGCCGCATTCACTTTAAATAGGGCACCGTCTAAATCCGTTGAGACGACACCGTATGAATTGTGGTTTGGAAAGAAACCTAAGCTGTCGTTTCTAAAAGTTTGGGGATGCGATGCTTATGTGAAGAAACTTCAACCTGAGAAGCTCGAACCCAAAGCGGAAAAGTGCGTCTTCATAGGATATCCCAAGGAGACTATTGGGTATACCTTCTACCTACGATCCGAAGGCAAAGTCTTTGTTGCCAAGAATGGATCCTTTCTCGAGAAAGAGTTTCTCTCGAAAGAAGTAAGTGGGAGGAAAATAGAACTTGATGAGGAAATTGTACCTCCACTCGAACCGGAGAGTAGCGCAGCACAGGAAGTTGTTTCTGTGGAGCCTACACCGGCTAGAGAGGAAGTTAATGATGATGATCATGAAACTTCAGATCAAGTTGCTATTCGAAGGTCCACCAGGACACGTTCCGCACCAGAGTGGTACGGCAATCCTGTCCTAGAGATCATGTTGTTGGACAACGGTGAACCTTCGAACTATGAAGAAGCGATGGCGGGCCCGGATTCCAACAAATGGCTTGAGGCCATGAAATCCGAGATAGGATCCATGTATGAGAACAAAGTATGGACTTTGGTGGACTTGCCTAATGATAAGCGAGCCATTGAAAACAAATGGATCTTTAAGAAGAAGACTAACGCGGACGGTAATGTCACCGCCTATAAAGCTCGGCTTGTCGCTAAGGGTTATCGACAAGTTCAAGGAGTTGACTACGATGAGACTTTCTCACCCGTAGCGATGCTAAAGTCAGTCCGAATCATGTTAGCAGTTGCCGCATTTTATGATTATGAGATCTGGCAAATGGACGTCAAAACGGCATTCCTTAATGGCTTCCTCAAGGAAGAACTGTATATGATGCAGCCGGAAGGTTTTGTCGATCCTAAAGATGCTAACAAGGTATGCAAGCTCCAGCGCTCCATCTATGGGCTGGTGCAAGCATCTCGGAGTTGGAACATTCGCTTTAATGAGGTGATTAAAGCGTTTGGGTTTGTACAGGTTTATGGAGAACCTTGTATTTACAAGAAAGTGAGTGGGAGCTCTATAGCATTTCTTATATTGTATGTTGATGACATGCTGATAATGGGAAATAATATAGAACTCTTGGAAAGTATCAAGGCCTACTTGAATAAGTGTTTTTCAATGAAGGACCTTGGAGAAGCTGCTTACATATTAGGTATTAAGATCTATAGAGATAGATCGAAACGCCTCATTGGTCTTTCACAAAGCACATACCTTGAAAAGATATTGAAGAAGTTCAATATGCATCAGTCCAAGAAGGGGTTCTTGCCTGTGTTGCAAGGTGTGAGATTGAGTACGACTCAATGCCCGACCACGGCAAAGGATAGAGAAGAGATGAGTGTCATCCCCTATGCTTCAGCCATAGGCTCTATCATGTATGCCATGCTGTGTACCAGACCTGATGTGAACCTTGCCATAAGTTTGGTAGGGAGGTACCAAAGTGATCCCGGAGCGGAACACTGGACAGCGGTCAAGAATATCCTGAAGTACCTGAAAAGGACAAAGGACATGTTTCTCATATATGGAGGTGCCGAAGAGCTCGTCGTAAAGGGTTACGTCGACGCTAGCTTCGACACAGATCCGGACGACTCTAAGTCGCAAACCGGATACGTGTATATTTTGAATGGAGGGGCAGTCAGCTGGAGTAGCAGCAAGCAAAGCGTCGTGGAGGCATCTACATGTGAAGCGGAGTACATAGCTGCTTCGGAAGCAGCAAAGGAGGGAGTCTGGATGAAGGAGTTCATCACCGACCTAGGAGTGATTCCAAATGCGTCGGGCCCGATGACTCTACTCTGTGACAACACTGGAGCTATTGCCCTTGCGAAGGAGCCCAGGTTTCACAAGAAGACAAGACACATCAAGCGCCGCTTCAACTCCATCCGTGATTACATTCAGGAGGGAGACATAGATATTTGTAAAGTGCATACGGATCTGAATGTCGCAGATCCGTTGACTAAACCTCTCTCACGAGCAAAACATGATCAACACCAGAACGCTATGGGTGTTCGATTCATCACAATGTAACTAGATTATTGACTCTAGTGCAAGTGGGAGACTGTTGGAAATATGCCCTAGAGGCAATAATAAAATGGTTATTATTGTATTTCCTAGTTCATGATAATTGTCTATTATTCATGCTACAATTGTGTTAACCAGAAACCGTAATACATGTGTGAATACATAGACCATCACATGTCCCTAGTGAGCCTCTAGTTGGCTAGCTCGTTGATCAATAGATGGTCACGGTTTCATGACCATGGACATTGGATGTCGTTGATAACGGGATCACATCATTAGGAGAATGATGTGATGGACAAGACCCAATCCTAAGCATAGCACAAGATCGTGTAGTTCGTTTGCTAAAGCTTTTCAATGTCAAGTATCATTTCCTTAGACCATGAGATTGTGTAACTCCCGGATACCGTAGGAATGCTTTGGGTGTGCCAAACGTCACAACGTAACTGGGTGGCTATAAAGGTACGCTACGGGTATCTCCGAAAGTGTCTGTTGGGTTGACATGAATCAAGACTGGGATTTGTCACTCCGTGTGCCGGAGAGGTATCTCTGGGCCCACTCGGTAAGACATCATCATAATGAGCTCAATGTGACTAAGGAGTTAGCCACGGGATGATGTGTTACGGAACGAGTAAAGAGACTTGCCGGTAACGAGATTGAACAAGGTATGGCGATACCGACGATCGAATCTCGGGCAAGTACCATACCGATAGACAAAGGGAATTGTATACGGGATTGATTGAATCCCTGACATCGTGGTTCATCCGATGAGATCATCGTGGAGTACGTGGGAGCCAACATGGGTATCCAGATCCCGCTGTTGGTTATTGTCCGGAGAGGTGTCTCGGTCATGTCTACGTGTCTCCCGAACCCGTAGGGTCTACACACTTAAGGTTCGATGACGCTAGGGTTATAGGGAAAAGGTATACGTGATTACCGAAGGTTGTTCGGAGTCCCGGATGAGATCCCGGACGTCACGAGGAGCTCCGGAATGGTCCGGAGGTAAAGATTGATATATAGGAAGTCCAGTTTTGGTCACCGGAAAGTTTTCGGGCTCATCGGTAGTGTACCGGGAGTGCCGGGAGGGTGCCGGAGGACCCCCGGGAGGGGTGTGACGACCAAAGGACCACATGGGCTGTTAGATAAAGTGTGCCAGCCCTTATTGGGCTGGGCAAGACTTTTGCTAAAGGCCCATGCGGCTGGAGATAAGGAGATAAGGCAAAAAGGATTTAAAAGGAGGAGATCCACCTCCCTTGTGGGAGGTGGACTCTCCCTTTAATTCAGCCGGCCATCTCCTCTTTGGAGTAGAGGCTAAGCCAGCCCTCCACGTCCCTCCTCCTATATATACTTGAGGTTTTGGATGTTTTGAGACAGGATTTGATCTCTCTCTCTCACGGCGAAGCCCTACCTCTCTTCTTCCTCCTCCGCAGCGCTTAGGCGAAGCCCTGTCGGAATACCTTGCTACTCCACCACCACCACGCCGTCGTGCTGTTGTTGGAGCCCTTCCCCAACCTCTCCTTCCTCCTTGCTGGATCAAGGTGTTGGAGACGTCACCGGGCTGCACGTGTGTTGAACGCGGAGGTGCCGTCCGTTCGGCACTTGATCGGATCTACCGCGATCTGAATCGCTGCGAGTACGACTCCATCAACCGCGTTCTTGTAACGCTTCCGCTTAGCGATCTTCAAAGGTATGAAGATGCAATCTCTCCCCTCTCGTTGCTGGTTTCTCCATAGATAGATCTTGGTGAACGTAAGAAAATTTTGATTTACTACTACGTCTCCCAACAGTCACTTGTTCCATTGTAACGCCACAAAGGGTGTATCCTTTGCTAAAGAGGTTGAATGCATCGGGTGATGGCGGCAGCCATCACATCAATAATGGTTAGCTTGTGATGAGCCAGCAATCTTACGTGGTCAGCCAAGCATTGCACTTTGGCACCGTCCTCTTGGGATGAACTCTTCGGTCCTTAGTTGTACCTTTTCCTCAAAGGGGCGTCGGAGTATTCGGGCAAACCCCTCCGAGCTGGATCAAATAGGGGAACGTCCTCAATATAGAACCACTCCGAGGACCATTCTTCAGACTCCTTCTTCGGTGTCCCCACTGGATACCCTGTTCCAGCTATGCGACATACTTCGGCTCCTCCGACTTCCCGAATTGTCTCACCCCAAGTGCTGGGGACGAGGCAGAAGTAATTCCTCCATAATCCAAAGTGGGCCTTGCAGCCTAGAAACATCTCGCAAAGAGCAACAAAGCCCAAGATGTGCAGAATAGATCCGGGGGTAAGATGATGGAGCTGGATCCCATAGAACTCTAGTAATCCCCTTAGGAAAGGATGAATGGGGAACCCTAGGCCCCACAAGAGGAAAGGCACGAAGCATACCCGCTCTCCCTTGTGGGGGTTAGGGAAGTTCTCCGCGAAGGCTTCGTTGCCAAAAAAAGTCAAACCGGCGAGGGTAGCCGCCAGATTCGAGGTCGCACAGCCAAAGGAGGGATACAAAGCAACTTGCCCAATCCCTGGGAAGGGTGCCGCAGGGACGCGAGGAAGAGCTAAGGACGCTCGCCATTTTTTTGGTGATCTCTTGCTTGAAGTTTTTTCTGATGGGGAAGAAGAGGAAGGTGTGGCCCAAACCACGATTCATCTTGTTTAAATGGGTGGTGCCTCCCTTGTGGGAAGGGCAGTCTTGTAAAAAGCTGCCGGACCGCTCATCTCCCCTCGATGCACAAGGATCGAGAAGCGCTAAAAGTTACTACAATCGGTCCCGCAAGTTCTCAACATTTGAGATTTCATCGATGATGGGATGGTTGCCGAACAAGAAGGGATAGAGGGACTCGCCTCGCAAGCCAAAGGCTTCGACGCGCAAGATTGTCCGGATAATATACCTCGGCATTGGAGGCTAGTCCGGGGGCTACTGAGGGAGTCCGGGATTAAGGGGTCCTCGGACTGCCAGCCTATTTCTTATGGGCCAAACTCATGGTCCGCTCGTTGAGGATTGGACTGATCGAAGGCCCCGTTGCCAGGGAGGAGACCTCAGGAGCCGTGGCGTGTCTTCCAAGTTTGAGATAGTAGATAGGCATGTTTTTCCCTTCGGTGTGCAACCAACCATGTGTAACTCTAGGGACCCTTGGCGTCTATATAAGCCAAAGGGTTTTAGATTGTAGGGTAGAGAAACTCATCTAGGGTTTTAGTTATTCAATCTCGAGGTAAATCAACTCTGTAACCTTCATACCATCAATATAATCGAGCAGGACGTAGGGTTTTACCTCCATAGGAGGGCCTGGACCTGGGTAAACATCGTCTCCTTCGTCCCCCTATTACCATCAATCCTAGACTCACAGCTAGGGACCCCCTACCAGATATCCGCCATTTTTGACACCGATAGTGATGAAGATGGCACCGACCCTCTGGTCTGGCATCCGATGTAAGGGGCTCCTCCTCTCCTCCTTCTTCTTATCTTGGACCTCTTTCTATGGTGGAGTTGCTGCAGTGAAGATGTGGCAGCGGCTCAGGGGACTTGTGGAGGATGAAGATGATGATGCACAGTGTATAGGGTTGGAGGTCTTCTTATATGAGGCCTCCTCAGGTCTCCACCATTGATGTGGCCTCCTCTCTTCATCCAAGGGCTCCACGGGAGCCAAATCCATGTCTAATACAACCGTTGATAGTCAAGGATTTCGAAGGGGAAAACAGAAACAAAATTGGAGCAAAAGCTATAAAGTCCTAGCAAGTTTTTGTAGCTGCCACGAGGTCATACGAGTTCCCATACGAGTTGCTCCGCTTGTATGGAAGTCCGTCAAACACTCTTGATTCTGGGGGTTGTTTCGTATTTTGGTCACCATTTCTTCATACGAAGGCCATTTTTTATGTTCTTGGGCTCGTTGGGTTGCTAGAGAAAATCCTGGTGCATCAAAGGCCTTGAATATTCAATTTGGACTCTTTGATAAATGTCAAATCATCAAAATGTGCAAAGGGACTTGATCTGGTGTTTGGAACTTCTCCGGTTTGACCCCCAACTTGGTTCTTTTGATGTCCCAAGTCCATGAACATGTCAACACACCTACGAAGACCACAAAACAAAGGAAAACTAACACAAACTAAATAAAAACAGAAATGGGTATGAACTTGGTAAAACAAGTATACTGAAAACTATGCATTGCATGCATGAATAAGTGCTAGATGGGTATGATATGAGGGATTTTGGTAGTAGAATATACTCTAAAGAAGTATGCATAAGGGTCCCAAACCTGATGACTCTCTGCTGAATTTTATTAGGAAATCTTACATATTGCCAGGCTCAATTATGTCATCATTGCTCTGGTACATAAAACTAGTGATGCTAAAAAATAAAAAGTTAGGCCTATTTGTCTCTAATTGTTAGTTTCAAGATTATCACTAAGTTCTCATGAATTGATTAAGTAGAGTGGTTGATCATGTCATTTCACAAACCCAAACTGACTTTGTGAAAGGCAGGTACATCATAGAAGGTGTAGTTGTTTTGCATGACACCACTTACTCCCGTAGGCGTTGTTGAGATTCCCTAGAGAGGAAGGGTAAAGCAGAACATCAAAAGAGTATTTCTCTCAGTTACGAACCAAGCTTATCAATCTAGCAGGAGTCTCCCAAGCTAGCAACATGAGCAACACCTATGCACAAACATCTATAAACTTTGTACCCAACACTTCAA
Organism: Hordeum marinum; assembly: GCA_022496015.1. Classification (NCBI taxonomy): domain Eukaryota; kingdom Viridiplantae; phylum Streptophyta; class Magnoliopsida; order Poales; family Poaceae; genus Hordeum; species Hordeum marinum. Next base: position 553,682,263 of record CM039673.1, on the reverse strand, counting down.
GAGGGTTGTCAATCCCCTTGTCTTGCTAGTTACACGACCAAATGCAAATAATAGGGATAGATAGTAGTAAAGGATCACGACAAATAAAAGGAAAAAAATGCACAGAAGAATAAACAGAGATAGAAATTATTGTTTGATGACCAGTTCGCTTTAACTCAAGTTTAAACTTAGTTTGGAGTCTGGGTTGGCCGGTGATGTGGTTGTGTTCGCGTTGGGCATTTCTTGTTGTATGTTTGCTCTACTTTTGGCTTATGTTTGCTTGGGACGAATCGTGATCCTAAGCTTATTGTAAGATGCATGCTATTAGTTTGTATTAGGGCTTGGACCAAATAGTTTCTCTAATAGACATTTAAGGGGCGGCCCTCTTTCATTAAAAAACACTAACGAGAGAACATACATTGCCACGGCTTACAGCGCGACGGGTTTTCAAGTCGTGTGATCATTGTCGCGTCTGCATGCCTGTGTGCTATGTCATGATGAATGAAGGTATGGGACACTTTTCATTTGATCAAGCCGAGCTGTTGTCGCGCCCTAGTGGAGCCCTATTCATTTACATGGAGATCATAAGCTTATTTTTTTCAAAAGGCAAGTATGACCAAACCGACCTTAAAACAATACCAGAGTGGACGGACCACTCCAACAAAGACTTCTATAAAACCAATCCTTTACATGTGATATGCCATTTGGATAAAAAAAGGAGTCCCTTAGTCCAATCAGTCCACAAAAATGAGAATTCAGATGAAAAAGGGACAAAGAAGAAAGCCCCAAGTGCGTATCGTCTTGTGACAATGGACTCCTAAAATCGCGAGACATAGTCTAAATAGCTCCTCATCAATGTAGGAGAAAAGATGTTGTGTCGATGGAAAGGCATGAACACGATTATCGCAATAGACATGGTTGCTCAGCATAAGGCAATTGATGAATAACACCCATAAAATAGACAGAAAACCTAACCAAAAATGTCTACCAATCTGCATTCATATACACTCTACTTACTAATATTACAGTGAATATAAGGATTTGTAAGCCACAGTTAGGGAATGAAAAATAGAGACAAAAAAACATTTGAGTTCAGATTGAGACTCAGAGCTGCAAATGTGTGGACACCGAGTTTGTTTGCTAGTCGAAACCAAAACCAATGTAACCATGCATCGACGGATAGTCAAAACTACTACCAATATTATCGTTACGTGGCACTACGGTAAGAAACATCCAAGTTCAACATACTCAAGGGAGGCTAGAGGGAGCATATACTTTACACCCCGTTTTCGGGGAGGGGAGTTATATGTATACCAAATGTACATTCCCACCTAACTGAATGGAGATATGAAGATGATGTACATTCAAAATATACACTCCCACCTAAACGCTTGCAAAGGTGAAAATAATGTACACTTTCACCTACCTGCCTGTAATGATGAAGATACTATACAGTCAATGTCGCGACATCAAGAAAGTTACCTTCTCGTCCGCCATTACCCACGTCGCGAGAAAACCAGTAACTATCTCTCGGCTCGCATGTTCGTACACTACGCTTACTAAAATCCTAAAGAAATTACACTTTTCCAAACAACAAACCTAAATTGAGAATCAAGCTACAAAATATTTAGGTACCGGGTCTATTGGTCTGGCCGAACCAACACCGACGCAACCTCGCATCGGCCGGCATTAAAAACCACAACCCGTGTAACTGTTACGTCTCTCTATTTGTAAATCAAACATTGTCAAAATTTGACTGAATTTTCTGCACATGTACACTAGTCCTCTCTAGATTGGTATAATAAGAATCACAAAATCGGAGAGAAGAGGAAAGAAACGCAACGCAAAATTGGAGAGAAGAGAAGAGAAGAGAAGGGCAGGACGGTGTCCGTCCCCTACCCCGGTCCCTTTATATTTGTTTGGAGTTTGTACCCCGCACCCGCAGTCCGCCTCCAACCCAACGCAGTCCACACGCGACGCGCAGCCAGCCAAGGCCGCCCGCCCGCCCATCGCTCCTCCCCCCTCCAACCCTAACCTACGCGGCCGTAGATCCCATCCAATCATCGCGCCGCCGCCGCCGCCGTCCGCCCCGCCCAACCCTAGCCTCCCCCGGGCCGCGATCGGCGTCCTCCCGCCGCCGGAGGAGGAGGAGGGGGAGGGCTCGCCCGCCACGGGGGCCATGGAGGCCGACGGCGCCGCCGCGGCGGAGGCCAAGCCGCTCACGCCCGAGGAGGAGGCGCTCCGGCGCAACACCGACTGCGTCTACTTCCTCGCCTCGCCCCTCACCTGCAAGAAGGTATGTGCCGCTCGCTCGCCGATTGCCCTTCTCTTGTTACCCCCTCCCTTCCGTTCCTAGCTAGGCAGCTTCCTGGGGCGGTGGGTGGTGATTCACGCGATTGGAGCTCGTAATTTCGTCCGGGAATCTGAGTCGCGGGTACGGCATCCCATCTGGGCAAAGTACCGGAGGGAGAGAGAGAGATTTCGCGACGCAAGATCGACCACAAGAATCCACGATGTTCTTTGTCGATTTGAAGGGTGCGAATTGTCATCTTTCTTGGTTTCCGATGCTAGGGCTTGTTAAGTTGTGTTGCTGCTGCTCGCCGGAGATTGGGACGATAGGCTTACACCTAATTGAATTTGAAGGTGAAAACAACCCATTTGAATATCATTAGGTTGAATCCCCCACCAATTGACTTGTACCCCTTTTTTAGCCGTGGGGAGAAGGTGGCAACATGAATCACAACGTCTGTTTGCCCAAGATGTTGATTTTTCCTGGTTCATGGGGAGGATTTCTTGATAGAGATTTGTTATTACCCGCTGGGTTATGCTTCCCCTGTCTGAAAATTTCGTTTGCTCCTGAACATCTCTTTTGAAAAGAATATGTTATCCAGTAACAGATGTCCAGATTATATCAGTAGTAGTTCTGATAAACTTTATTTTTGTATCCAACTAAAGGGTAACTTGCTCTATGTCAACTTGTAGCAACTATGTACATTTGTTTACCGTCTTCCACATATTTCTCCTCTATCTTTACTTTGGAACACCCTGTGTACGATGTTAATGTATTATGTCCACATAGGTCCTTGGGGTGCCTAAGATTGGCATCGTTTCAAAGTTTGTTCTTGATTCGGGCTTTGCTATTAGATTTTACCTGTTAATTTTCTGTGCTTCAGTGTCCATAATTGAATTGTTAAGTCCATCTCTTTGTGGAACATTATTCAGATCATGCTACCATAAGCATTACAGACCATGATTTCTTACCAGCGAGAATCTTTTTCACTAACCTTGCTTTATTCTTACTTAAAGGGGAACCAATGTGATTTTCGTCACAGTGAGGGTGCCCGGATGAACCCTAGAGACTGTTACTACTGGTTAAATGGCAATTGCTTGAATCCAAAATGTTCATTTCGCCATCCGGTATGCTCCTTTTCCTTTCTTTTTCCTGCTTATTCACCATAAGACCTTGTAGTAATATCTGCGAGCAACTGGCATCTTTAATTATTATATTATTCTGTTCATGGTAACTAGCAGGGCGTGATCATAGAAACCCCTGTAGTGCTCCTAGTCATGGTCTTGCAATTCGTTTTGACATTTTATCAGTTGAAATGAAATTGTTACCTGAAGTCTAATTCTGTTTTCTCTACCTTTGCCCAGCCAATCGATGGTATGTTTGGTGCTCCAACTCCTGGAATACCTGCAGTTTCTTCACACTATGCTGCTTATAACTCGGGCAAGCAGATGGTCCCGTGCTATTACTTTCAGAAAGGGAACTGCATCAAAGGTGATAAATGCCCTTTTTCCCATGGACCGCAGCCCGCTGGCAATAATCCACCAGAACAGGCGGCGAAGGTTTCTTCCTTTCCTTTGGAGCAGCCTCAGACCCAAAAGAGTGATTTTTTGGGTGTTAAGGAGTTTCCGCAGACAAATCATCTAATTCAGCAAGGTGGCCCAATAATCGACGACAGGTCCAAGTCAGTTAATAGGGCGAATTTTGCCAGGACAGCTGCAGCTGCAATACCAGCTGAACTAGCTTCCAGTGCAGTGAAATCTTTGCCCAAGTCAGGGAGGGTACAAAACAGCATGCCAGCAGCAAATAAAAGTGCCGGAACCTCTTCAGGCGAGGATCATCCTGAGTGCTATCAGAACAATCATCCTGTGGAAACTGATCCTATGCAAGATTGGAATCAACCTTACCAGACACCTCCTCAGGATGACCTGCCCGAGGACAGTAGAGATGCTGATGACTTATTGGGGGAGTCTTCACCTGGTTTTGATGTTCTTGTGGCCAACGATACAGATGCTGGTGCTTATTTGCACGATGCTGATGATTTTGGAAGGGATATTTATCCAGTAGAAGATTATGAATATGCTCCGGCTGATTTTGAAATCCAGCCTCATCATGAACGGGAGCTATTCAACGGAATGGGTGAGCAAGGACCGATCGGACAACTGTATGATGGCTATGACAGGAAACGCTGTAGAACATCTTCTGAGAGGAACTTTGACAGACCTTCCTATTCAGAAAGGAGGTCTCGGCAGAGAGAGAATGGTCCCGTTGAGATAGATGGATCAGATTTACGTCACCGGCTCCGCAGGAGAAAAATAAATGGGTCTCCGGGCATCAGCCCGGAACGCAGTGGAGAGTCGCGTCGAAGGGATGACCACCGCTACAGGGAAAGGGCATATGATGGTCACCGTACACACAGAGATCGCCATCAGGGCCCTCGAGGGAGCACTCTAAGCTCCCGTCTGCAAGGCAGAATAAAGCTTCCTGGAAGATCACCTGATAGAGTAGATGCTCGCTCCGAGAGAGAGCGAGATAGAAGACAGCTCCGGGACAGGCTGTCTCCAGTTATGCATATGGATATTCAGGGTGGCAGGCATCGGGAGGCAGGGCATCATCAAGAGAGGATCCGGCAGAGATCAAGCGAACATGCTTCAAGTGCCAGGATTGTTGATGGCAAGCATTCGAGACGGAATGTAACAGATTCACTCAACTTTGCCGGCCGGAAAGACTTTGGTCCAGAGTCTAGGAAGGCAAATGGAAGCGTTCAATCTGAAGCGTCTCTTGATTTTGAAGGCCCAACGCCTCTCAGCGTCATCTTACAGAGGAAGCGACAGGCTGCATCTGGCAACAGCAATGGCTCATCTGCCCAGAATGTGAAAGACAAATCTGCTGCGGTCTCACACAGGCAGGCTGAATCTCTAGTTGAAGCTGAGAAGGAGGGCTATGACAACACTATCAGTTCTGAAGAATACAAGAGTAGATCAGGTGATGAAGAATATAAAGAGGAAGACCTGGTCCCTGCATCCTCGTCACACGGTGACAAAGCTGAGGCTGAAGATATGATTGAAGTGGAAAATCAAGAGGCTGATAACTATGAGCAGAGGCAGGGGGAGTCTGAGTACGAGGTGACTGAAGGCTACGAGTACAAGTCTGAAGATGAGAATGCATATCAAGACGACCAGGAAGAGTTTGAGGACGATGATTTTGCCCGGAAAGTTGGGGTCGTCTTCTCTTGAGCTCTGGTTCTTCTTTTCTTGGTGCTTCTTCAAGCCGGCTTGAAATGCGTGATTCCCCCCACCTAGTGATTGATCCTCTTGGATAAATTCTTATGGCGCTCCATATTCCTGATTCAAGTTCGTAGCGCCAAAAAGGCCTGGTCTTTGCCGAGGCTGATGAGCGGTAACTGATATTATAAGTATAGGTCAGGCATTAAGCGAGGTAGATGATGATTCGATAAACGAGAAAGTAATCTTTACGTGTAAAAACAGCAGCAGCACTTTGTTGAGCGTATCCCTGCAACTCTGTATTGTATTAGTTTCATTACTAACATGATGATACCCCGTTGATATTTTTGTGCCAGAGATGGATAATATAACACCCCCGCCCCCCCCCCCCCCCCCACCCACCCACCTTGGAGGGCATCTGTTCTTTTATTCACAGAAGAAAAGCTTTGATTCTTTAGCTCCATTTGCCTTGCCTGGATGCATGTGTGGATATATTTGTGTGTGAAATCCTTTTGTTTCATCAGTTGATTGTGACATTGTGGGGGTACCTGCTGATCATGTTTCTGTGATGAGCACATCTATCTCTACAAGTAGCTGCTCAGCTTATAACTGGATCTGGATCTTTGGGTGGTGCCGTTGGTTGTATATACTCCTAGTTTATCCATCATTGACTATCTGTCTGCAGTTAGCAGTCAACTGAGAATGATTCCTGATTTGTGCCATGTCAAATGATCCTTCTTAATGTAGGTGATGGTACCAAGAGTTTAGCTAGTACTTTTTGAGTGATGATGGTGGACAAACCAGCAACTTGGAAGATATCACAGTACACATCTAATGATGATATAATCCCAACTCGCTAGCCACGAGCTGGTTAGTGTATTAGGCCAATCTCAGGAGCTCACATGCTATTGCTCCGGCAGATCTTGCTCATCATGTGCTCGCACGTTAAGCATGTAGCAGTACTACTGTAATGTATTCCCATCGTAAACTAATATAAGAACCGCCTCTAGATCATTACTCTAGTGATCTAAACGTTTTTATATGTTACTCCCTCCGTCTGGAAATACTTGTCCTAACTCTAGTGATCTAAACGTTTTTATATGTTACTTCCTCCGTCTGGAAATACTTGTCCTAAAAGTGAATGTATTAGACTTATTTTAATTATAGATACATTTATTTTATTCTTTTTTAGGATAAGTATTTTCAAACGGAGGGAGTAGTTTACAGAGGAAGTATCAAGATCTTTTCGAATGTCAAATGGTGGTAAGATGAGATAGTTTCAGGATAGCAAAAATGTGCAGAGCTTGGATCAAAATACCCTTTATATTTTCAGAAAGAGGCAAAACAAGGGCCCCTTTGGTTTATAATACGAGTATATGGGATAGAAAAATCATAAAAATTGAGATGAATGCATCAATTCCTAGTCATTAGATGCATAGGATATTTTTTTCCATTGAGTCTACGTTAATTTTTTTTCTCCCTTTAAATGTGAATGATTGGTGCCTATCCTACATAACATAGGAATATAAATTCATTTCTGCAAACCAAATGCCTTCAAAGTTTTTTTTTTGGAAAATCCTATCCTACAGAATTTCTACAAACCAAAGACGTCCTGCATTCTCTCTAAAAGGGAAATTGCATTAAAAAACCAAAATTTTGTTTTGTTTAGGTTAAAAAAACATTTTTTTAATGATGGAAGAAGAGGCTCTTGTGGATGACTCTCTCGTGGCGGGCATATAGCGCCGGCCGCTCGCTCCGTCCCAAGGAGAGGAGAGGAGAGGAGAGGAGAGGCTTCCAGAGTCCACTCCGTCCAGGCTTGGTTGGCTTGGAGCTCGGCGAAATCCGGAGCGTCTCGCGTGTGCGTTGGGGAGTGCCAGCCGCCATGGCCGCCAAGCGGGTGCTCCTGCTCTGCGGAGACTACATGGAGGACTACGAGGTCTCCATCTTATCCTCCTCCTCCTCGTCCACATCGCCCACCTCCCTCCCCGGTGCATCAATCGATTGATTCCCCTTCCACTTCGATTGCCGTGTACTGATTCCGGTCGGTTTCTTTGCTGGGTCGATGGATGGATTCAGGCCATGGTCCCGTTCCAGGCGCTGCAGGCGTACGGGGTGTCCGTCGACGCCGTCTGCCCCGGCAAGAAGGCCGGCGACGCCTGCCGCACCGCCGTCCACCAGCCCACCGGCCACCAGGTACCACCAACTTGGATCCCCCGTTTCCCCCCATCTGCTACTTGGCTGGTACTAGTAGTATGTTCCAGTGGATAGGGTTCGGCTGGGTTACAGTGAGATGAACGGGGCGGATTTAGCACGGTCAGTTACTTACTTTCAGAAGTGCATCCTTATGCACAAAGATTTCTCTTTGGATAGTGTGCACATTTTGGCTAATCTCTCGGAAGAAAGTTCGCTTAAATCTGTCTGATTTCTGTTGTTCTGCGAATGCAAACCCTGTGATGACTGTAAGAGGATCAACGGTTTTTGAACAGATTAAATGGTGTCACACTGCACAATTCATTATAAAACATTATCTACTCCTTCCGTCCCATAATATAAGATATTTTTTGACACTACATTAGTGTCAAAAAACGTCTTAAATTACAGGCATGGAGGAAGTATGTAGATGTTAAGTTCACATGTACTTGGGCAGCCCCTATGTATTTAGTTTTATATAATTGGATAGTTGTATAAATCTTTTCATGGTTCTCGGTCTCATAACTATGTTAATAGGGTGTCTAAAACAAAATCATACAGGACAGACAGTACAATGCAGCATTGAGGACGTAGAGTGATGGCACTTTTATGCAGTTGTGTCATAGATGTATTGCACCAAGCACATATGTATCTTGTAGGTATATACTAAATCAACATTTATGTCTTGATACTATGTAGAGTAGATGAGTGTTAGCAGTTGTTGAGAATTGGGGGTCTGATTATTACTTGTGGCACGGCCTTCTTTCTCTTATTTGAATTTTTGAACATATAGTGACTTCTCTGAATGCGTGAATATGCTTGATTAGTGTTCAAATAACAAATCTATCAAATGGTCATCCAATAAGTTTAAATTGCTTGTCAGATCTTTATTGTTAGTCGAAGTTTGAAATGTTGGTGTGTACATGCTTGACATAAAAGGAGGGATTTGTCTAAAGATTTACACAGATGATTTCACATTTTTCATGTCCCGTGCTTGCATTGTAATTGAAATACTTTTCAGTTTTCACTTACTGATATATCTTGAAAAGTCTTCAAAAGTATAGCTCGGTTAGTCTTTGTAACTACTTATCTGAATATTCCTTTTTCCACATTGTTCTTCATAGAGAAATTTTCCCACCATTTTCTCAGTATTGATCCTGTGTAAATAATTGATCTTAGGGGCCTCTGTATTGTAATGTAATTCTTCCTGCAGTTTGGTTTTTTGCATATGCACGGAGTGTTTAATTTGTCTCAAATGCTCAGTTGTAAAAACCAGCCATTAGCGGTTCTTTTTATCAGCATGGTGATATGCTAAGTCTTTCTGATATAATTCTGCTCTAAAAACCCTACACTAATTTTGTCTTGTGAATAGACCACGCAGACAGATGCTGAGTCAAAAGGTCTGACAGTATTGCTCTAAAAACTTTACACTATTTTTCTCCTGACAGTATCGCACATGTCTAAATACCTGGTCCTAGAGGTCCTTGTATTGTAACATAATTTCCTACAGTTCTACTTCTTTTACATACACTTGAGTCTTAAATATGCACTGAATCTTTAAATGTTCATGTGTACATGCTTGAGATAAAAGTTGGTATTTGTGTATGCAATAAAGAAATACAGAAATACACAGATTATTCCCCTTCACCTTCCGTGCTCGCAGTTAAAATGTAGCATTCTCTACTCATCAATGCATCTTGATCATTGCGTGGTGATTTTTCTTCTTTTTCTTCTTTTTCCACATTGCTGTGTTGTTGGCCCTATTTTCGCGAAACGGTACTGCTACTGTGTAAATACTGTCTTACGGGTCCCTGTATTGCGATATAATTTTTCCTGCAGTTCTGCTTACAAACCTGTATTGCAATATAATTTTTCCTGCAGTTCTGCTTACAAACTCTTGAATTGGCAAGGAACCTTTAATCTGTGTGAATTGCTCAGTTGTAAGAAACCAGCTATGTTTGTGGTTCTTTTTATGAGTGTGATGGAACCTTAAATCTTTCTGGCATAGTTCTGCTCTAAAACCCTGCACTGATTTTGTCTCGTGGATACAACACACAGACATATGCAGAGTCGAAAGGTCACAACTTTGCACTTAATGCTTCATTCGATGAGGTTGATGCTGCTGGGTATGATGGATTGGTGATTCCTGGAGGCCGTGCACCCGAATACCTGGCAATGGATGAGAAAGTGCTCGACTTGGTTAAAAAGTTCTCAGACGCTAAGAAGCCTATCGCATCAGTTTGCCATGGACAGTTGATTCTGGCAGCATCAGGGGTACTCACGGACCGTACATGCACTGCGTATCCTGCTGTCAAACCAGTTTTGGTTGCTGCTGGGGCCAAGTGGGTAGAAGCTGATACTATGAAGAAATGCGCCGTCGATGGCAATCTCGTCACTGCAGCGGCTTATGATGGTCACGCTGAATTCATCAGCCTGTTTGTGAAAGCACTTGGAGGCTCTGTCGCAGGCTCAGACAAAAGAATATTGTTCCTTTGCGGGGTAATGCTTTGAGAAAATTCTGCCCTAGTCAATTCAGTTAATGTTCCTCCTTGTAAATATTGTTTCTCATTTTTCAGTTATAACCACTGTACTGAACCTGTTTGTTATAATGAACATTTTAAACAGGACTACATGGAGGATTACGAGGTCATGGTCCCATTCCAGGCCCTGCAAGCCCTTGGCTGCCATGTCGATGCAGTTTGCCCCGACAAGGGCCCCGGCGACAAGTGCCCAACTGCCATCCATGACTTTGAAGGGGACCAAACTTACAGTGAGAAGCCTGGTCACGATTTCGCTCTGAATGCGTCTTTTGATGGCGTGGACGCTTCAAGCTACGACGCGCTTGTGATCCCCGGTGGGCGTGCCCCCGAGTACCTTGTGCTGAACGAGAAAGTCCTTAGCTTGGCCAAGGGGTTCATGGATAAAGGAAAGCCGGTCGCGTCGATCTGCCACGGCCAGCAGATCTTGGCTGCTGCTGGGGTTCTTCAGGTATGTGATAACTGATATCCATTAACTAGCTGCTCCTGCTCTGCATCAGTTCCACACTTCCTGCTTATAGCCCATTCTGCTCCGAGCAAAACAAACGCAAACTGTGCCTGTCTGTCGCGACACCCGATATACTATATATCAGCGATGTAAAGCGTTGTCTTAGGAGGAGCTGCAGCTGCTCTCTGTTGTTCATCGGATCGATCGGAGCACGGAACTGATTTAGCCCTTCCTGCTCTGCGTGTGATGATATGGTATGCAGGGTCGGAAGTGCACGGCGTACCCTGCGGTGAAGCTGAACGTGGTGCTGGGCGGGGGAACGTGGCTGGAGCCGGACCCGATCCACCGGTGCTTCACCGACGGCAACCTGGTGACCGGCGCGGCGTGGCCGGCGCACCCGGAGTTGGTGGCCCAGCTCATGGCCCTGCTCGGCATCAAGGTCTCCTTCGCATGAGCGCTCGCTCACAGGCGCTGTCTGCCCGGGCTCTTCACATCACAATCGTATACTAGTACAACACAGATAGATGCCTTGCCGTGCCATGCCTCTGTCGGTGCTTGAGTTTTGAGAGATGAGATGAGACCGTTCGTCTGTACCCGTACCTGTTCCAATCAATAATGAAGTTGGAAGAGGAGCTGTGTGTCGGTTGTTATCTTGGCCTGAAACTTGTTGTGCGTCCAAGGTGGCGTGATTCAGCGGCGAGAGCAGAGTATATAGCAGCCGCGCTGCTGTTGCGACGGCAGCCGGCCGGCCGGCCGGATTATTTTAGACCTGCGTCGTTTCCTTCTTTGGTTTCCTGATAATAATACAAAAGACACGACCCTCTACTAGTAACTCTGAAACCGGCCGAAGCAAATTCAACACACGCCTATACGAACCTTCCCTGGTTTGTTTGTTTTTCTGCGAAAATTCTCTAGTTAGAGCATTTATAGCCGGCAACCGCGTACATCTAATCTGACCCTCAAACGTCCTCGCCGGTCACACCTTAAATTTCTGTTTTCAGTCATATCGCTGGTCAAACGTCCTCACCGGTCACACCTTAAATTTCTGTTTTTACAGTCATATGGCTGGTCAAACGTCCTCATCGGTCACATCTTAAATTTCTGTTTTCACATATGGCTGGTCAAAAAAGAAAGAATAAACAAAGATTACGTCAAATCCTATGTAAGGGACACAGGATCACTGACCGGATACATCCGGACACTCGTCATATTCATCTCATATATGAGTCCAATATAAGAGGTGTCGGTTAAAGAGGATTTGAGGGGTCTAGTTAGGTTAATTTTTTCTTTTTTTCTTTATTAATTTAAGGAGTCCGGATGTAGATGTGCTTAGTCTACAGGGCAAGCCTTTTTTTCCCAGGGAATTGTGAGAGCTTTATTCAAACAAAAACACTCCTAGGATCATCAGCCAACAAACTACTGATCAGGAACGAGGGTTTAAAGTCTAACCAAGTCTCGGTCACCATCAGCGAGCTGGCACGCTTCACACAAAGATGGGTCGGGAGATTAGCAGACCTGTTTACATGCTGAATTACAAAGGAATCAAAAGACAAAGCATGCTCTCCAATCTCTACTAGTAAAGGAGCCACAACCGAACGAGAGTCATGGCGAGTGTTTCAGAGATTCACCATCTCCAGGCAGTCGGATTCCATTATCACATGTGAGTAGCCTCGCAAACGAGCAAAGAGAACTCCCTCTTGCAGTGATAAGGCCTCAAAAATGACGGGGTCCGTGACACCCACATGCGGTTTGCACCAAGAAGCGAGCAGCGCCGTAGCAGATCGAGCAACACCACCCGCACCAGCTAGTCCCGCTTCTGAGTTGATTGCACCATCGAAATTTATCTTGACAAACCCCACTTCGGGGGGGGGGGGGGGCTGTCAGCGTCAAAACTGGCGGATCTCGGGTAGGGGGTCCCGAGCTGTGAGACTAGAATCGTTGGTAACAGGAGACGAATGAGACGATGTTTACCCAGGTTCGGGCCCTCCTATGGAGGTAATACCCTACGCCATGCTTGGTTGTATTGATGATGTGTAGGTTACAGAGTCGATCTACCTCGAGATCAAATAGCTAAACCCTAGATGAGTTGTCTTCTGCCTACAACCTAAAACCCTCCGGCTTATATAGACGCCAAGGATACGTAGGGCTTACACATGGTCGGTTAACGTCGAAGGGATAAACATGCCTATTCGTTACATCAAACGTGGAGGACAAGTCACGATTCCCGAAGCTTCCTTCTTGGAGACAGGGCCTTCGATCGATCCAATGCTCGGCAAGCGTCCCATACAGTCCGGCCCATAAGGAACATGCCAGCCTTCCAAGGACCCCTTAATCCAGGATTCCCTCAGTAGCCTCCGAACTTGCCTCCAACGCCAAGGGTCTCAGCTTTAGTTGCTTCGTATAATCAGAGTCTTCGGCTTGCGAGGTGAGTTCTCCCCCCCTCCCCCCCCCCGAGTTTAGTTCGGCCTCCGATGATAGCTAGTTTTCAGATTAAAGGCGTGTCCGAACACCATGAATAGGCCGGCCCCTGAAGGCCAAACGTCAAGGAATGAAACAGTGTCCCTTGACGACCTTTCTGACGAAAGGTCACGGCCCACCATGACCGCTAAACCCATTGCAAAAAAACTTGATTCGCGGTTCGAGGCCTCTTTCATCAACATGATCCATCAATGCATAGATCTTGCCCCGTTTTACATGAGATACATTTAATCATGCGCTTACAACTTCACACCCGTGTCGAGAAACAGAGGGATTCACAACGCAGCCAAGGGAAGCCAAACAGCTATAAGCCTCATAAAAGGGAAAGAAAACCCCAAGGCCTAACCACGCTCCCCATTCGCCTCCTCTACTTCCCCATTCTTCTGAGCCTCTAGAGCGCAGATTTAGGCTTCCCACCCCACCCAATGCGAGCTTATCCATGGCGGGTTCAAGTTCCAACGGCAAGTGGGAGGCTTCCACGGTCACCGACCGGGACATCCGGGACCTTAAGTGTTAGAAATATGCCCTAGAGGCAATAATAAATTGGTTATTATCATATTTCCTTGTTCATGATAATCGTTTATTATCCATGCAAGAATTGTATTGATTGGAAACTTAGATACATGTGTGGATACATAGACAACACCATGTCCCTAGTATGCCTCTAGTAGACTAGCTCGTTGATCAAAGATGGTCAAGGTTTCCTGGCCATGGACATGTGATGTCATTTGATAACGGGATCACATCATTAGGAGAATGATGGGATGGACAAGACCCAAACTATTAACGTAGCATATGATCGTGTCAGTTTATTGCTACAGTTTTCTGCATGTCAAGTATATGTTCCTATGACCATGAGATCATGCAACTCACTGACACCGAAGGAGTGCCTTGTGTGTATCAAACGTCGCAACGTAACTGGGTGACTATAAAGGTGCTCTACAGGTATCTCCGAGGGTGTCTGTTGGGTTGGCATGGATCAAGACTGGGATTTGTTCTAGGCAGCACGTGGCAATTAGGGTTAGCTTTCCCCTCTAAATCATCTAGTATATATAGGAGCGAGGAAGGGGAGGAGGAAGCCTCAAACCCTCAAGATCTGGCCAAAATTGGAGGTGGAGGAGTCCTACTCCAATCCTATTAGGAGTAGGATTCCTCCTTTCCACTTGGAAACTCTTTCCACCTCCACATCTTTGAATTTTTTTCCTTCTCAAACCTTGTGGGATTTAGTAGAGGCTTCGGACAGCCCACTAGTGGCTGGTTTGTCTCCTACCATAGTCCATGAGGCCCCTCGGGGCGTGACACACCTCCCGATGGTCCCCTGTTACCCTCCCGGCACTCCCAGTACACTACCGATGAGTCCGAAACTTTTTCGATGACCAAAACAGGACTTCCTATATATCAATCTTTATCTCCGGACCATTCCGGAGCCCCTCGTGACATCCCAGATCTTATCCGGGACTCCGAAAAACCTTCGGTCACCACCATACATAACTCTATACTACTGAAACGTCACCGAACTTTAAGTGTGCAGACCCTGCGGGTTCGAGAATTATGTAAACATGACCGAGACACCTCTACGGTCAATAACCAATAACGGGACCTGGATGCCCATATTGGTTCCTACATATTCTACGAAGATCTTTATCGGTTGAACCTCTATGTCAAGGATTCAGTTAATCCCGTATGATGTTCCCTTTTTTCTTCGGTATGTTACTTGCCCGAGATTCGATCGTCGGTATCTCCATACCTAGTTCAATCTCGTTACCGGCAAGTCTCTTTACTCGTTTCGTAATACAAGATCCCGTGGCTAACACTTAGTCACATTGCTTGCAAGGCTTATTGTGATGTTGTATTATCGAGTGGGCCCTGAGATACCTCTCCATCACACGGAGTAACAAATTCCAGTCTTGATCCATGTCAACCCAATAGACACCCTCGGAGATACCTATAGAGCACCTTTATAGTCACCCAGTTACGTTGCGACGTTTGATACACACAAGGCACTCCTCCGGTGTCAGTGAGTTGCATGATCTCATGGTCATAGGAACATATACTTGACATGCAGAAAACTGTAGCAATAAACTGACATGATCATATGCTACGTTTATAGTTTGGGTCTTGTCCATCCCATCATTCTCCTAATGATGTGATCCCGTTATCAAATGACATCACATGTCCATGGCCAGGAAACCTTGACCATCTTTGATCAACGAGCTAGTCTACTAGAGGCATACTAGGGACATGGTGTTGTCTATGTATCCACACATGTATCTGAGTTTCCAATTAATACAATTCTTGCATGGATAATAAATTATTATCATGAATAAGGAAATATGATAATAACCAATTTATTATAGCCTCTAGGGCATATTTCCAATAGTCTCCCACTTGCACTAGAGTCAATAATCTAGTACACATCACCATGTGATTCGCATTGTTATGAATCTAACACGCAATGAGTTCTGGGGCTTGATCATGCTTTGCATGTGAGAGAGGTCTTTTAGTCAACGGGTCTACAACATTCAGATTCGTGTGTACTTTGCAAATTTCTATGTCTTACTGCAGACACTGCTACCACACTTCACTTGGAGCTATTCCAAATGACTGCTCCACCATACGTATCTGGACTGCTACTCAGAGTCATCCAGATTGGTGCTAAAGCTTGCATCGACGTAACCCTTTACGACGAACTCTTTATCACCATCATAATCGAGAAATATTTCCTTAGTCCTTTTGTAAGGATAATCTTGACCGCTGTCCAGTGATCCACTCCTGTATCACTCTTGTCCCCCTTGACAGACTCATGGCAAGGCACACACCAGGTGCGGTACACAACATGGCATACTATATAGAGCATATGGCTAAAGCATAGGGGACGACCTTCGTCCTTTCTCTTTCTTCTGCCGTGGTCGAGCTTTGAGTCTTACTCAACTTCACACCTTACAAATCAGGCAAGAACTCTTTCTCTGACTGATCCATTTTGAACTCTTTCAAAATCTTGTCAGGTATGTACTTATTGAAAGTCTCATCAAGCATCTTGATCTATCTCCATAGATCTTGATGCTCAACAATTAGGTAGCTTCATCCAGGTCTTCCTTTGAAAAACACTTTTCAAACAACCGTTTATGCTTTCCAGAGATTCTACATCATTTCCAACCAACAATATGTTATCCACATATGCTTATCGGAAATTCTATAGTGCTCCTACTCACTTTATTGTAAATACAAATTTCTCATAAACTTTGTATAAAAACTTTGATCACCTCATCAAAGCGTATATTCCAACTCCGAGATGCTTGCTCCATCCCATAGAAGGATTGCTGGAGCTCGCATACCTTTTAGCATCCTTAGGACTAAAAAAACCTTCTGGTTGTATCTCATACAACCTTTCCTCAAGGAAGGAAACGATGTTTTGACATCCATCTGCCAGATTTCATAATTGAAAAACGCAGCAACTGCTAACATAATTCCAATAGACTTTAGCATCGCTACGAGTGAGAAAGTCTCATCATAGTCAACTCCTTGAACTTGATGGAAACTTCTTTTCGACAAGTCGAGCTTTATAAATAGTGACATTCACTATCAGCGTTTGTCTTCATCTTAAAGGTCCATTTGTACTCAACGACCTATCGTTCAACGAGCAAGTCTACCAAAGTCTATACTTGGTTTTCATACATGAATCCTTTCTCGGATTTCATGGCCTCTAACCATTTGTCGAAATCCGGGCCCATCATCGCTTCTCCATAGTTCGTAGGTTCATCGTTGTCCAACAACATGACCTCTAAGAAAGGGTTGTCGTACCACTCAGGAGTAGTACGTGTCCTTGTCGACCTATGAGGCACGATAGTAACTTGATCCGAAGCTTCATGATCATTATCATTAACTTCCTCTTCAACTGATGTAGGCTCCACAGAAACATCTTTCCGCGTTGCGCTACTCTCTGGTTGAAACAAAGGTTCAAAAACCTCATCAAGTTCTATCTTCCTCCCACTCAATTCTTTCGAGAGAAACTCTTCCTCGAGAAAGGACCCGTTTTAGCGACAAACACTTTGTGCTCGAATCTGAGGTAGAAGGTATACCCAACTGTTCTTAGGGTATTCCATGAAGATGCATTTGTATGCTTTGGGTTCGAGCTCATTAGGTGAAAACCTTTTTTCACATAAGCTTGCAGCCCCAAACATTAAGAAATGACAGCTTAGGTTTCTATCAAACCATAATTCATACGGTGTCATCTCAACGGATTTAGATGCTACCCTATTTAAAGTGAATGTAGTTGTCTTTAATGCATAACCCCAAAACGATAGTGGCAAAACGATAAGAGACATCATAGTATGCGCTATATCCAATAAGGTACGACTACGACGTTCGGACACACCATCACACTATGGTGTTCCAGGAGGCGTGAGTTGTGAAACAACTTTCACATTATCTGAAGTTGTATACCAAACTCGTAACTCAGATATTCACCTCCATGATCATATCGTAGACATTTATATCTTCTTGTCACGATGATTTTAAACTTCACTCTGAATTTGCTTGAACTTTTCAAACATTTCAGACTTGTGTTTCATTAAGTAAATATACACTATATCTACTCAAATTATCAGTGAAGGTAAGAAAATAACGATATCCACCGCATGCTACAACACTCATTGGACCGTATACATCAACATGTATCATTTCCAATAAGTTATTTGCCTCGCTCCATCAAATTGAAAACGGGGTTTTAGTCATCTTGCCCACGAGGCATGGTCCGCATGTCTCAACCGATTCAAAATTGAATGAGTCTAAAGATCCATCAGTATGGAGTTTCTTCATGCGCTTTACACCAATATGACATTTAGCCGCAATGCCACAAGTATGTGGTACTATCATTATTAACTTTGTATCTTTTGGCATCTATGTTATGAACATGTGTATTACTACAATCAAGATTCAACAAACATTCTCATTGAGTGCATGACCATTGAAGGTATTATTCATGTAAACAGAATAACCATTATTCTCTAACTTAAATGAATAATCGTATTGCAATAAACACGATATAATCATGTTCATGCTTAACACAAACACCAAATAACATTTATTTAGGTTTGTCACTAATCTCGAAGGTAGAGAGAGCATGCGATGTTGATCACATCAACCTTGGAAACATTTCCAACACACCATCACCTCACACTTAACTAGTCTCCGTTTATTCCGTAGCTTTTATTTCGAGTTACTAACATTTAGCAACCGAACCGGTATCCAATACCCAGTTGCTAGTAGGAGTACTAGCAAGGTACACTGTTGGGAGATGTAGTAGTAAATCAAAAAATTTCCTACGTATCACCAAGATCTATCTATGGAGAAACCAACAACGAGTGGGGAGATATTGCATCTTCATACCTTTGAAGATTGCTAAGAGGAAGCGTTACAAGAACACGGTTGGTGGAGTCGTACTCGCAGCGATTCAGATCGCGGTGGATTCCGATCTTAGCGCCGAACAACGGCGCCTCCGCGTTCAACACACGTGCAACCCGATGACGTATCCTATGCCTTGATCCAGCAAGGAGGAAGGAGATGTTGAGGGAGAGCTCCGGCAGCACGACGGCGTGGTGACGGTGGAGCTACGTGAACTCCGGTAGGGCTTCGCCAAGCGCTACGGAGAACGAGGAAGAGGAAGGGTAGGGCTGCGCCGAGAGAGAGAGAGAGAAGTCGTGTCTCAAATCAGCCCAAACCCTTGCATATATATAGGAGGAGGGAGAGGGAGGGCTGCATTGTCCCCTCCTCCAAGGAGGAGAGGTTCGGCCGAACTAGGGGGAGAGTCCACCTCCCACAAGGGAGGTGGATCTCCTCTTTTAAAACCCTTATGCCCTTTATCTCTTGATCCCAGCCGCATGTGCCTCTCTAGAAGGTCTTGGACAGACCAATAAGGGCTGGCACACCTCCTCTAAGGGCCCACAAAGTCCTATGGTCGTCACACCCCTCCCGGGGTTCCTCCGGCACCCTCCCAGCACTCCCGGTACACTACCGATGAGCCCGAAAACTTTCCGGTAACCAAAACTGGACTTCCTATATATCAATGTTTACCTTCGGACCATTCCGGAGATCCTCGTGACGTCCGGGATCTCATCCGGGACTCCGAACAACCTTCGGTAATCACGTATACCATTTCCCTATAACCCTAGCGTCATCGTACCTTAAGTGTGTAGACCCTACGGGTTCGGGAGACATGTAGACATGACCGAGACACCTCTCCGGTCAATAACCAACAGCGGGATCTGGATACCCATGTTGGCTCCCACATGCTCCACGATGATTTCATCGGATGAACCACGATGTCGGGATTCAATCAATCCCGTATACAATTTCCTTTGTCTATCGGTATGATACTTGCCCGAGATTCGATCGTCGGTATCTCTATACCTTGTTCAATCTCGTTACCGGCAAGTCTCTTTACTCGTTCCGTAATACATCATCCCGTGGATAACTCCTTAGTCACATTGAGCTCATTATGATGATGTCTTACCGAGTGGGCCCAGAGATACCTCTCCGTCACACGGAGTGACAAATCCCAGTCTCGATTCGTGCCAACCCAATAGACACTTTCGGAGATACCCGTAGTGCACCTTTATAGCCACCCAGTTACGTTGTGACATTTTGCACACCCAAAGCATTCCAACGGTATCCGGGAGTTGCACAATCTCA
The DNA here is from genome assembly GCA_022496015.1 of Hordeum marinum. Lineage (NCBI taxonomy): Eukaryota > Viridiplantae > Streptophyta > Magnoliopsida > Poales > Poaceae > Hordeum > Hordeum marinum. The sequence goes on along the minus strand of CM039673.1, from coordinate 553,662,430 downwards.
TGGTCTAAGGAAACGATACTTGACATTGAAAAGCTTTAGCAAACGAACTGCACAATCTTGTGCTATGCTTAGGATTGGGTCTTGTCCATCACATCATTCTCCTAATGATGTGATCCCGTTATCAACGACATCCAATGTCCATGGCCATGAAACCGTGACCATCTATTGATCAACGAGCTAGCCAACTAGAGGCTTACTAGGGACATGTTATGGTCTATGTATTCACACATGTATTACGGTTTCCGGTTAACACAATTATAGCATGAACAATAGACAATTATCATGAACAAGGAAATACAATAATAACCATTTTATTATTGCCTCTAGGGCATATTTCCAATAGTCTCCCACTTGCACTAGAGTCAATAATCTAGTTACATTGTGATGAATCGTACACCCATAGCATTCTGGTGTTGATAATGTTTTGCTCGTGAGAGAGGTTTAGTCAACGGATCTGCGACATTCAGATCCGTATGCACTTTACAAATATCTATATCTCCCTCCTGAATTTAATCACGGATGGAGTCGAAGCGGCGCTTGATGTGTCTTGTCTTCTTGTGAAACCTGGGCTCCTTCGCAAGGGCAATAGCTCTAGTGTTGTCACAGAATGGAGTCATCGGGCCCAACGCGCTTGGAATTACTCCTAGGTTGGTGATGAAGTCCTTCATCCAGACTCCTTCCTTTGCTGCTTCCGAAGCAGCTATGTACTCCGCTTCACATGTAGATGCCACTACGACTCTTTGCTTGCTGCTGCACCAGCTGACTGCCCCTCCGTTCAAAATATACACGTGTCCGGTTTGCGACTTGGAGTCGTCCGGATCTGTGTCGAAGCTAGCATCGACGTAACCCTTTACGACGAGCTCTTCAGCACCTCCATATACGAGAAACATGTCCTTTGTCCTTTTCAGGTACTTCAGGATATTCTTGACCGCTGTCCAGTGTTCCGCTCCGGGATCACTTTGGTACCTCCCTGCCAAACTTATGGCAAGGTTCACATCAGGTCTGGTACACAGCATGGCATACATAATAGAGCCTATGGCTGAAGCATAGGGGATGACACTCATCTCTTCTCTATCCTTTGCCGTGGTTGGGCATTGAGTCGTACTCAATCTCACACCTTGTAACACATGCAAGAACCCCTTCTTGGACTGATCCATATTGAACTTCTTCAATATCTTGTCAAGGTATGTGCTTTGTGAAAGACCTATGAGGCGTCTCGATCTATCTCTATAGATCTTAATACCTAATATGTAAGCAGCTTCTCCAAGGTCCTTCATTGAAAAACGTTTATTCAAGTAGGCCTTTACACTTTCCAAAAGTTCTATATCATTTCCCATTATCAGTATGTCATCCACATATAAAATGAGAAATGCTACAGAACTCCCACTCACTTTCTTGTAAATACAAGGTTCTCCATAAACCTGTATAAATCCAAACGCTTTAATCACTTCATTAAAGCGAATGTTCCAACTCCGAGATGCTTGCACCAGCCCATAGATGGAGTGCTGGAGCTTGCATACCTTGTTAGCATCTTTAGGATCGACAAAACCTTCCGGCTACATCACATACAATTCTTCCTTAAGGAAACCATTAAGGAATGCCGTTTTGACGTCCATTTGCCAGATCTCATAATCATAAAATGCGGCAATTGCTAACATGATTCGGACAGACTTCAGCATCGCTACGGGCGAGAAAGTCTCAGCTACGTGGGCATGAGAAAGTTCTGCCTCGTCCAGTGCGTGGAATGGGAGGGAGCGGAGGAGGGACTGGCTCCCGAAGACCATGGCAGTTGTGTGCTCCATATCACAATATTTGGCCTCAAGTACAATCACAAGGGAGAGCTGCAGATCACAGATCACCGCTCCACGCGCTCCTTCATAGTCTCTAGGCATCAAAATCACTTTAGGCCTATAGGATTTTGGATGTAGAAACCCGTTTGGCTTGTTTCAAAATCCTTGATTGACTGTCACTCGTTCATGTTGTGCTTTGTCCTCCTAGAAAAAGTGGAATCAATAAAAAGTTTTGTTTGCTTGGAAGTCGTGCGTTACTTGATCCGATGTGTTCTGTTTTTTAATATGCTAGCTATTGATGTATGTCACTAGATCTGTTGTTGAAACATATATATGTAGGAAGATGGCCATGGTCCTATGGTTGAATAAAACTCAGATGTGTTACTCTTGCTCTTTCCAAAGCAAGCTAGATTTAGACATTGGACCTCGGGTCTCTAGATTTGAACCAACTAAGTTCTGCCATTACATACAAGAGCTAGTAATTAGGAGGAGGTAAACAACTAGATGTTGCGCAGATCTTTTCAGCTTAATAGTCTACTCCTTCCATTCCTAAATATAAGTCTTTTCAGACATTCCACTATGGACCACATATGGATGTATATAGACATGTTTTAGAGTGTAGATTCACTCATTTTGCTCCGTATGTAGTCTATAGTGGAATCTCTAAAAATTCTTATATTTAGGAAGGGAGGGAGTATTTGTTATAGCTAAAAATATCTTGTGTTAACGGTTAGTAGCATGGAACCCCTAGCGGTCCACCTTTAAATGGCCATAGTAGATTGGTGCAACGGTGCACGATTTATAAGTTCTTTCCATGCAATGCCCTTATCTCTCTGTTATCTCTGTTATTATTGTTGATCTGGTAGGAGATCTGCCAACTGCTAAGCTAACGCCATTAACAGAGGAAACCAATTTTTTTTACTTTTTTATTTCTTCACGGGCTTACCGAAGGAAAACTAACATGATAGGCTGTTGGTCGGAGAAAAGTGATAACACCTTGGAAGGGGCCAACTATTGTGGCAAACTCTTGCAATCTTAATTTAAGCAAGACCTCCATTTAAGCAATATTAATTTAAACAAGGGGTCGCTATCCAGTTGCTGAAGAATTCATCTGTGTCATTCTTTTGAGATAAGATACTCAAATGCAGTAGAGTAACCAAATTGTTTCTAGGATTTTCCAGCTGTGTACCAGTGTACTACCGTCCACCAAATTATCCATGAAGAGTTTTTAACTGCTTACATTGGAATTAGCCCCTATCCATGAAAAAACCAGTGCCTGGACCTGCTACAAGTTGGCGCAATATGTATGTTTGATGCACATTTGTATGTAGATTTTCCTGTTCAAGTCTGCCAATTGGTTGGATGCAAAATATAGGTGACTTGATATTTCGGTTGGAATTGGTAAGGCCACAATATTGCTAATAGGTTTGGTTTTCTGTTCTGTTAAAAAAAGAGGTTTTGGGTGGCAGATTGAGTTTGGGTTGACAACACTGAATTTACCATCATATATAGCATAACAACAGATAGCATACCAATTGTTTGCATGGTAGTTAATTCTGTATCAGATACATCATAGAGTCTGAATTTGACAATTTCAATTATTGTGTCTTGTATGTTAATATACATAGTATTTCGAAATCTATCAACATTTATTGAGGACATGATGATAGATATAAAACTACTTGGCCTTGCGAAGTTCTTTTATGTACCATCTTACGCTTTTTTCAATTGTTTTCGCTTTGATCTTGCAAGCACCGGAAGTTATCAAGAAACTCATAGAGCAGTTTCCCATAAAGTGTGCGCACCACTGAGGGTGCGGTTCACTGCAATAAAGCCCAATTTAAGTTGGTTACTGAATGGAATGCTACTGTTATTTCTAAGCATGAATCTGTCACTCAGCCTTCTGTCGTAAGTCTTTTAATTCTTGCTTTTTTTTCTTGGCTATTTCTACGTCCCATAATTCTGATATATGTAGTAGTTAGATTTATCATATGATTGCATCACCTAGAAGCTTGGTCCATGATGCCTAGTCAATGTTTGAAAAATCACTACCACCTGATCCCCCCAATTAGGAAGAATATAAGTTTAGGGGAGGGGATCCTTTTCAAAACAGTGTCCATACTGTACTATTTCCAAGTGTACTTAGCCTGAATCGGTGCTCTTCTTTTTGGCGGTGCTGCTGTGATGATTTGTTGAAGCCAAAATGCCTATTTCATACTGAACCTAACTGTGGATGATGTTCTACAGGTATGTGAGGTTGGTCCATCTATTGGGCACTCATGTGAGGTGCGGTTGAAGGAAGAAAACGTGACAATGTCGAAGTGCTACAAGATGCGTCTGCAAAGGAGCCTGATGTTGTTGCTGACGCAGGCAAGACAATGCAGAAGCAGAGTATCAAGGTCAAATGGCAAAGAAGATGCAAGAAACAATGCAGGCGCAGAGTATATCAAGGGCAAACGGCAAAGAAGATGCAAGAAACAATGCAGACGCGGAGTATATCAAGGGAAAACGACAAAGAAGATGCAAGAAACAATGCAGACGCGGAGTATATCAAGGGCAAACAGCAAAGAAGATGCAAGAAACAATGCAGACGCAGAGTATATCAAGGGCAAACGGCAAAGAAGATGCAAGAAACAATGCAGACGCGGAGTATATCAAGGCCAAACGGCAAAGAAGATGCAAGAAACAATGCAGACGTGGAGTATATCAAGGGCAAACGACAAAGAAGATGCAAGAAACAATGTAGACGCGGAGTATATCAAGGGCAAACGGCAAAGAAGATGCAAGAAACAATGCAGACGCGGAGTATATCAAGGGCAAACGGCAAAGAAGATGCAAGAAACAATGCAGACACGGAGTATATCAAGGGCAAACGGCAAATAAGATGCAAGAAACAATGCAGACACGAAGTATATCAAGGGAAAACGGCAAAGAAGATGCAAGAAACAATGCTAACGCGGAGTATATCAAGGGCAAACGGCAAAGAAGATACAAGAAACAATGCAGTCGCGGAGTATATCAAGGGCAAATGGCAAAGAAGATGCAAGAAACAATGCAGACAGAGTATATCAAGGGCAAACGACAAAGAAGATGCAAGAAACAATGCAGACGCAGAGTATATCAAGGGAAAACGGCAAAGAAGATGCAAGAAACAATGCAGACGCAGAGTATATCAAGGGCAAACGACAAAGAAGGTGTAAGAAACAATGCAGACGCGAAGTATATCAAGGGCAAATGGCAAAGAAGATGCAAGAAACAATGCAGCCGCGGAGTATATCAAGGGCAAACGGCAAAGAAGATGCAAGAAACAATGCAGACGCGGAGTATATCAAGGCCAAACGGCAAAGAAGATGCAAGAAACAATGCAGAGTGGAGTATATCAAGGGCAAACGACAAAGAAGATGCAAGAAACAATGTAGACGCGGAGTATATCAAGGGCAAACGGCAAAGAAGATGCAAGAAACAATGCAGACGTGGAGTATATCAAGGGCAAACGGCAAAGAAGATGCAAGAAACAATGCAGACGCGGAGTATATCAAGGGCAAACGGCAAAGAAGATGCAAGAAACAATGCAGACGCGGAGTATATCAAGGGCAAACGGCAAAGAAGATACAAGAAACAATGCAGTCGCGGAGTATATCAAGGGCAAATGGCAAAGAAGATGCAAGAAACAATGCAGACAGAGTATATCAAGGGCAAACGACAAAGAAGATGCAAGAAACAATGCAGACGCAGAGTATATCAAGGGAAAACGGCAAAGAAGATGCAAGAAACAATGCAGACGCAGAGTATATCAAGGGCAAACGACAAAGAAGGTGTAAGAAACAATGGAGACGCGGAGTATATCAAGGGCAAATGGCAAAGAAGATGCAAGAAACAATGCAGACGCGGAGTATATCAAGGGCAAACGGCAAAGAAGATGCAAGAAACAATGCAGACGCGGAGTATATCAAGGGCAAACGGCAAAGAAGATGCAAGAAGCAATGCAGACGCGGAGTATATCAAGGGCAAACGGCAAATAAGATGCAAGAAACAATGCAGACGCAGAGTATAACAAGGGCAAACGGAAAATAAGATGCAAGAAACAATGTAGACGCGGAGTATAACAATGCAGACGCGTTTGTTTGGTTTGGAGGTGGCCATGATCTTCCTGATGCGAGTGTTTGTTTGGTTTGGAGGTCGCCATGATCTTTGTCTAGAGTTGGTGCTAGTGCAGATCAGCCCATGGTGGCCTCCAGGTTGAACAAGTGGAGCAACCCAGCCCTAAACAGGGACCGCTGAATGCATGCAACCAGGCCTGGGAAGTCGTACCCGATGATCAGCACCATGAATCGCTCCTTGAACCTTGAGGCGTGCTGCGAGTTGTTTCTGCACAATGTGAGCACTCCCGTGACATCGCGCTCAAAAACGGTGGGTAGTTGGGTTCGCCTGTCGATGAAACCCCGGGTGTGGGCAAGTAAGGCGTTGAGGCAGCTGTTGTCAATGTTCCAGTCTTCCATGTCATCATGCATCCAGAGTATGAAGTTGAAGGTGGCTGGGTCACTGGCCCGGAGCTGCTCAATGATCCCTCTCGCATCCATGAGCCAGTGGAAGTAGCGAATCAGATACTCGTAGCCGGTGACTCCTCCCCGAATGAGGTCAAGCCAGGCCTGAATGCCGGAGGGCACCGACTCCTGCATCATGAAAAACTCCTCTATGCATGTGACAAGGCGAGCGTAGTCGAGGGATCCATTCACCTGACTGAATCTGATCAGGTGAACCGTCGTGATCCTGACATTGATGGTGTGGGAAGTGTACACAAGGATGTTTGCAGGACCAAACAAGACACCAAGGCTCAGACCGGTCTGGTGCAGGCTCCAAAGGCACTGATAAAGGCGGCGCGGGAGAATTAATGTGTGGTCCCTCGCTCTAATCTCAGCGGACGGTGGATCTAGCAACAGCGGTGAACTCCCTGGAATATTGACTAGCTCTGTCAGCACGGAGTTCTGGGCATACGCAAGAAAGTTGATGTTGGGGACATGACTGTGAATGCAGTGCAGGAACTCATGGAGACCTGGGATGTCGTCGAGCTAAAAAAACGAAATAACAAGAGGGTATTTAGTGTTGTTGCAATGCATCACAATCACAGTAAGTAGTATGGATAAGTATACTGCATTGCATTGAACCCATCTGAACATTCTTCCTTCAGGTGTGTGTAACTCAAAGAACAGCAGACAAGGTAAACTCTGAATAATGAACAGACAAGAAGAACAGGTAAGAGCACGACACCGAGGTCCTTTTATTCAGACTCGACAGAAAGTCCTCAAACGTCATCGTGGCTTGCGAGTCCAAACCCCGTGGCGCACTTGGTCGGCACGGCCACAACAAGAAGGCCTCGCTGCTGGTGCCGTGGCGAGGTGCGCGGCGTGTGCAAGCACCGGCCGCGAGGTGGTCGCGCAATGGACACACCCACGGGGCAACCAGACCACGCAGGACGCACGCGGGACACGCCCGCTGCACAACCAGAGGTGCGCGGCATGTGCAAGCACCGGCCGCGAGGTGGTCGCGCAATGGACACACCCACGGGGCAACCAGACCATGCAGGGTGCGCGCGGGACATGCCCGCTGCACAACCAGAGGTGTGCGGCGTGTGCAAGCACCGGCCGCGAGGTGGTCGCGTAATGGACACACCCACGAGGCAACCAGACCACGCAGGGCGCGCGCGGGACACGCTCGTTGCACAACCAGAGGTGCGCAGCGTGTGCAAGCACCGGCCGCGAGGTGGTCACGCAATGGACACATCCACGGGGCAACCAGACCAAGCAGGGCGCGCGCGGGACACGCAAGCTGCACAACCAGAGGTGCGCGGCGTGTGCAAGCACCGGCCGCGAGGTGGTCACGCAATGGGCACACCCATGGGGCAACCAGACCACGCAGGACGCGCGCGGGGCATGCCCGCTGCACAACCAGAGGTGTGTGGCGTGTGCAAGCACCGGTCGCGAGGTGGTCGCGCAATGGACACACACCCACGGGGTAACCAGACCACGCAGGGCGCGCGCGGGACACGCCCGCTGCATAACCAGAGGTGCGCGTCGTGTGCAAGCACCGGCCGCGAGGTGGTCGCGCAATGGACACACCCACGGGGCAACCAGACCACGCAGGGTGCGCGCGGGACACGTCCTCTTCACAACCAGAGGTGTGCAGCGTGTGCAAGCACCGACCGCGAGGTGGTCGCGCAATGGACACACCCACGGGGCAACCAGACCATGCAGGACACGCGTGTAACACGCCCGCTGCACAACCAGAGGTGCGCGGCGTGTGCAAGCACCGGCCGCGAGGTGGTCGCGCAATGGACACACGCACGGGGCAACCAGACCACGCAGGGACACGCCCGCTGCACAACCAGAGGTGCGCGGCGTGTGCAAGCACCGGTCGCTAGGTGGTCGCGCAATAGAAACACCCACGGGGCAACCAGACCACGCAGGGCACGCGCGGGACACGCCCGCTGCACAACCAGAGTTGCGCGGCGTGTGCAAGCACCGGCCATGAGGTGGTCGCGCAATGGACACACCCATGGGGCAACCAGACCACGCAGGACGCGTGCGGGACACGCCCGCTGCACAACCAAAGGTGCGCGACGTGTGCAAGCACCGGCCGCGAGGTGGTCGCGCAATGGACACACCCACGGGGCAACCAGACCACGCAGGGCGCGCGCGGGACACGCCCACTGCACAACCAGAGGTGTGCGGCGTGTGCAAGCACCGGCCGCGAGGTGGTCGCGCAATGGACACACCCACGGGGCAACCAGACCACGCAGGGCGCGCGCGGGACACGCCCGCTGCACAACCAGAGGTGCGCGGCGTGTGCAAGCACAGGCCGCGAGGTGGTCGCGCAATGGACACACCCACGGGGCAACCAGACCACGCAGGGCGCTCGCGGGACACGCCCGCCGCACAACCAGAGGTGCGCGGCGTGTGCAAGCACCGGCTGCGAGGTGGTCGCGCAATGGACACACCCATGGGGCAACCAGACCACGCAGGACGCTCACGGGACACGCCCGCCGCACAACCAGAGGTGCGCGGCGTGTGCAAGCACTGGCTGCGAGGTGGTCGCGCAATGGACACACCCACGGGGCAACCAGACCACGCAGGGCGCGCGCAGGACACGCCCGCCGCACAACCAGAGGTGCGCGACGTGTGCAAGCACCGGCCGCGAGGTGGTCGCGCAATGGACACACCCCGGAGCAACCAGACCATGCAGGGCGCGCGCGGGACACGCCCGCTGCACAACCATAGGTGCGCGGCATGTGCAAGCACCGGCCGCGAGGTCGCGCAATGGACACACCCACGGGGCAACCAGACCATGCAGGGTGCGCGCGGGACATGCCCGCTGCACAACCAGAGGTGTGCGGCGTGTGCAAGCACCGGCCACGAGGTGGTCGCGTAATGGACACACCCATGGGGCAACCAGACCACGCAGGACGCGCGCGGGACACGCTCGTTGCACAACCAGAGGTGCGCGGCGTGTGCAAGCACCGGCCGCGAGGTGGTCACGCAATGGACACACCCACGGGGCAACCAGACCACGCAGGGCGCGCGTAGGACACGCAAGCTGCACAACTAGAGGTGCGCGGCGTGTGCAAGCACCGGCCGCGAGGTGGTCGCGCAATGGACACACCTACGGGGCAACCAAACCACGCAAGACGCGCGCGCGACACGCCCTCTTCACAACCAGAGGTGCGCGGTGTGTGCAAGCACCGGCCGCGAGGTGGTCGCGCAATGAACACACCCACGGGGCAACCAGACCACACAAGGCGCGCGCGGGACATGCCCGCTGCACAACCAGAGGTGCGCGGCGTGTGCAAGCGCTGGCCGCGAGGTGGTCACGCAATGGACACACCCACGAGGCAACCAGACCACGCAGGGCGCACGGGGGACACGCCCGCTGCACAACCAGAGGTGCGCGGCGTGTGCAAGCACTGGCCGCAAGGTGGTCGCGCAATGGACACACACACGGAGTAACCAGACCATGCAGGGTGCGCGCGGGACACGCCCGTTGCACAACCAGAGCGCGCCCACCTCGCCCCCGGTGATTGGCCGATCCTCTCGGGCCGTCCAATCACCGGCGGTGAGGTGCCGTGGCGAGGAGCGCGACGTGCGCAAGAACCAGCCGCAACATGGGCGCGCACTGGACATGCCCATGGGAAGAACAGAGCAAGCAGGGCGCGCCCACCTCGACGCAGCACCTCGCCTCCGGTGATTGGCCGGTCCTCTTGGGCCGTCCAATCACTGGAGGGGATATGCTGCGGCGAGGAGCGCGACGTGCGTAAGGATTGGACATGCCCGCGGCACAAACAGAGCGAGCAGGACGCGCGACCACAACACAAACAGAGCACGCCCACCTCGTTGTTGGGGCTCGCACACGTCGCTCATCTCGCCGCAGCATCTCGCAGACGGTGATTGAACGGCCCGAGAGGACCGGCCAATCACCGTCGGGGAGGTGTTGTGGCGAGGTGCGTCACGTGCGCAAGAACCGACGGCGAGGTGGGCGCGTGCTTCCACGAATTTCATCGTTGACCTAGTGCGGGACTCCAAATTGCTGTAGGAAACAACTTGACTCACCTGAATGCCCGGGTCGGCGATGACATCGTAGGCGCCCTCAGCGGCCATCGGAGAGGAGGCACGATTACTCCAAGAAACGACGGCGGGGCGGAGTAGAAGCCCACCAAGAAACCAGCACGGCGGAGCCGGCGCCCGCCAAGAACCCTCCCGGCGGCGAGGGTCGACGGCGGCAGGGATTCATCGGCGAGCGCATAGTTAGCGGGGAACTGGATGGCGGGCGGCGTCAGGTACTCGCAGGGCGCGTGAGCAGGGAACTAGATGGAAGGCGAACAAGGACTCGGTTTCCAAAAGGGAGGATTCCATCGGTTTTGAAGCGAGGAATTTATATAGGCTTCCTTTCTGGTTTCGCCCAACGGCTAGGCTGGCTAGCCAACCTTGGCTTCCTGCTGTGCTGTTAATTACATCGCCGGTGCATTTTGATACACAAAATGTCACAAATTGATTGCTCTGCAGTGCAAATTGACTCTGCATTAGCCACATGGGATGCCACATCGGCTCGAGGCACTTGGCCGTCACCCGAACATTTGCGGGAAACACTCCGATGCATACTGAAATTACTTAACACGGTCCCTAAGAGCATCTCCAGCCGCGGCCCCGAAGGACCTCCCCAGGGGCCGATGTTATCGCCGGCGGGCGAAAAAATGCCCAGCCGCGGCCCCAGGACCCTGTTTTTTGCCGGTTGAGGCCTTTTTTTTGGGCCGGCGAATCCAGGCCGAACCCAGAGAGCTGGAGGTCTCTTGGGGGCTCCGGTGGTAACAAATCGGCGTGTGGGACACCACTGCCAGGCGAATCTCGCCCCTTTTTCCCTAGCGCCGAGCCACTTCCCCGCTGCCGACCCCCCGCGACACCGGCGACCCTCGCCTGTTCACGACCCCCGCGCCATCGCTCCACTTCGCCCTGCCCTGCCTAGCCGGATTTCGCTTCCCCAACCCTCGCCCCTCCCCTCACCCAAGCCACGCCGGAGTCTGCTCGCCCCTTCATGCCGGAGTCTACTCGCCTGCTCGTCGTTGACGCCGACAAGGTGTTCGACGTTTTGCCTGCTCGGCCATGGACTCGGACGACGAGGAGGTGTTTGCGGCCCTGTTGGAGGAAGAAGTCGAGGCCGACGCCGCTGACGAGGAGCACCTCATGATACTGTCATCGTTGGCCAACCTGTTCGTCAACAATGACAAGCCCCGGCGAGGTGGCTCGAGGCCAGGGCGGCGCAAGAGCAAGCAGAGGCATCGGATAGAGGGGTATTGCATGCTCTACGCCGACTACTTCGCCGACTCTCCATTGCACGGTGAGAAAGTATTTCGGCGTCGCTACCGGATGAGCCGGAAGCTCTTCCTCAGGATTGTTCATTCCGTCCGGGAGTTCGACAACTATTTCGTTTGCAAGAAGGATTGCACCGGCACAGTTGGATTCTCCGCACTTCAGAAATGCACCCAAGCTATGAGGATGCTTGCATACGGAGCTCCCGCCGACATACAAGAAGACTATGGGCGAATGGCCGAGTCCACCACCATTGAGTGTGTGTACAAGTTCTGTAGAGCAGTGGTGGCAGTGTTTGGACCATAATATTTGCGATCACCCAATGCCGAAGACACTACTCGAATCCTGGCACAGAATGCAGCAAGAGGATTTCCAGGGATGCTTGGAAGCATCGACTGCATGCATTGGTCGTGGAAAAACTGCCCATTTGCTTGGCAGGGGATGTACAAAGGCGCCAAAGGTGGTTGCAGTGTGGTACTTGAGGCAGTAGCCACACATGACCTATGGATTTGGCACTCCTTCTTTGGTATGCCAGGAACTCACAATGATATCAACGTCTTGCAGTGCTCGAATGTCTTCGCCAAGCTTGTTGAAGGTCATGCTCCTCTGGTAAACTTTGAGGTCAATGGATGCCAATACAACAAGGGATACTATCAACAGATGGTATCTATCCGAGATGGTCCACATTTGTGAAGACTATCTCAAAACCTGTGGCGCCAAAGAAGACACACTTTGCTAAGTGTTAGGAGGCTTGCAGGAAAGATGTCGAGCAAGCATTTGGTGTGCTCCAATCACGATTTGCTGTTGTCATGACCTGGTCTAAAAGGCAGATGTGGGAGATCATGAATTGTTGTGTCTGCTTGCACAACATGATCATTGAGAGCGAGCAGGAGAAGCCAGCGTTTGATCCTGAACCATATCACAGGATGGGACCTCTTGCAGTTGTTGATCACCAGGTACCAGCATCATGGACTGCCTATCTCAATATGCGTCAGGAGATCCGAGACCCACAAGTGCATCAAGAACTGCAAGATGATCTGGTGGAGCACCTATGGAGGCTTAAGGGCAACGCCTAGCTCGATTTTTATGTTGGAATTTGCTTCATTGAACTATTTGATTTTGTATTAATTTCTATGATAAACGTTCGTACGAAATATTCAGTTTTTTGTTCATTTTGTGCTGAAAAAGCGTCGATTTTGTTCATTTTGTGCCCAAAAGTAGCCGATTTTGTTGATTTCAAAGCCGAAATAGCGCCGAAACGGAGACGATTTTGGGCCGATTTTACGCCGATAGTGGACCGAAAGCGGCGGTTATGGGGCGACCCCGGGGGTTCGGCTATTTCGACCCCTTGGGGGGGGGGCAACGGCTGGAGATGCTCTAACGTTGGAGAAACCCCCCATTTGTCCAACGCACGAAATCCCTAACCATGCTACGGGATGCCACATCGGCTCGAGGCACTTGGCCGTCACCCCAACATTTGCGAGAAACCCTCCCATCAAGGACTTCCTCGTCCAGCAAGTCCTTGATCGTACGAGCCTATGGGGGAGCCGTGCCAGGCTCGGAGCAAGAGCAGATTTTGTCGGCGCCCTTGCCTCCACGGGGATGGGAACGACTAGTGGCGAGGTCGCAGAGGGGCACTAGGGTGGCGAGATAGGGGCGCGGCGAGTTAGGCAAGGTCAGGGATGGGCTTCGGCGAGGCAACTAGCTCGGGTGCTCAAGCGGGCATACGCAGGAGAGAAAGAAGAATGTTTAAAAAAACGGACACCGCCCGGACGTTTAATGTTCTCACTCCTTGTGAATGTTTTTTGTTTGCTTGTCATTCCGGTATCACTTATTTTGGGATGGAGGGAGTATTGTTCTTGCAACATCTCATCTTTCTTTCTAACGTCCAAACCTTTTCTCAAGTTCAAGTTCATGGGCAGCCTCTCCTCTCTTATTTCACCTCAAGTTCATGGGCATGGGCAGCCTCTCCTCTCTTATTTCACTATCTGGATGACAAGTACTACTCCGTCTCATAATGTAAGACATTTTTGCAACCTAACATAGCTTACAAAAACATCTTGAAGGAGTACATGCTAGGTAGCGTCCACAAGCAAGCAAATCTATTTATTTCACAAGGAGACCAACAGGTCCTGGTTCATTCATCCATGCACCCCCAAATCAACAAAGAATCAACCTCTTGAGAATTCGCAAATTTTATTATGTACGTACACAATAGTATGTTTGTTTGGTTGTTTGTTCCACAACAAGAAACAAAAGGACACATGGAGGAACTATCTCCTCTTCTAGAAAAGAAGAGTGAATTTCATTTTTTACCCTCAAGTTACGCATTTATGACAGTAATTACCCCATCTAATAAAAAATTGTCTAGATTACCCATTTTAGATATTTTGGACCCTCTTTTTTCGAGGCATTCGTGTTGGAAAAGCTGTGAGCTTACGATTGAGCCTAAAAAATATCATAACAACGACAAGTAATTGAACAGATGACGCTATCATTGATAGCACGGTCCAATTTTTACATATTTTGACGCACCACATAGTTCTAAGATGCCAGTCTATTCTAACGAAGCATGCCGAATGCCAAAATGAGGATAGAACCATGTTAATTTTTTATAAATGGTGTATTTCTGATTTTTGACACACTAAATGGGGTAATATGTGTCACAAATGCGCAACTATGAGGTAAAAAGTAGAATTCACTCAGAAAAGAATGAATTCATCCATCCATCCTGATACTTGCAGACGCCGTCCTTCTCTGCTCTTCTTTTCAGCAGCTGAATTAATGGAGATGATTGTGCTCATGAACAAAACCAAAGTTAATGTTGGCTACTGCTACCAGGAGACAACTATCAACACTAGAAACAGACCTATAGAGATCTATGGCAGAACCACCACGATAAATGCGGGGAGCAGCAGCAGCCTTGCGTCGTCAGCTAGGTCAGGGCAGGAGTGCCCGAATGTGCTTCAGCTCTTGGTACGGGGGGCAGGGAGGGCACGTGGCATGGAATCGGCGCCGGCAAGAACACGGACGTGGTTGCCACCCACCAGCACCGGGAAGAGCTGAACCATCGCCGCCGGTGACCTCTCCTTCAAGGCAACCTGGGGAAAATGGATAAGGATTACACAATCAGAGAGGTCAGTGCACAACACTTCTGCCCAAGTATCCTGACCAGTGCTAGAAAGACAAACAAAAAAAATCACTTACACATGTAGGTCAACAATAAATAGGCAGCAGTGCTTCACTTGGAAGTGGCCAGATAACACTATACAATTACTTGATTGATTAAGCTAAATGCTAAATACTGCAATACACACCATCCCTACAAAATGTACAAGCATTTTGTTAAGCTAAATGCTAAATACTGCAATACACAACATCCCTACAAAATCTACAAGCATTTTGTTCTACTGGACAGCCAAGAATTTCCAAACCAAGAGGGTTGAAAGAATCCAGCAACAATAGATGATCAAAGCAACAGCTCAGGTCCTTGGCATCATATCATCCTCGCCTGTTGCAAACACAAGCAAGAAGTATTTATTTCTCGTCTCATTACATGCATGCTGCTACTACTTGGAATCAAACAAATCACAAATCAATGACATTCAACAGATGGATTCTCATCTCATTACATGTATGAAAAAAAGTTAAGTCTTTTGAACATGCCTGCAAACATGCAAAAATACAAGCAACATTTATTTCTCTAATGAAATACATACAAGATTATCCTCCCTGATGAAATACTTGAACAGAGGGGTACTAGTAGCTACTACTTGAACTGAAAACTAAACATACAGTTGCCTGCTCTCTGATTTCAGAGCAGCATGGTTCGATTCTTGTAAAGCAAAACAAGACATCAGCTAGAATGGCTTCAGTGATCATGTGCTCTATTTGCACTCAAAGAGCGGACAGAAAATAATAGAGAACTAGATAAAAATGTAAACACTAACCAGCAAGCAGCAGAGCGCCGGTCTGTTTCGACAGTACACGGTCAATTCGTAGCAAACTAATGCAATGGGATTGCCCGCGAAAAGAAAGGAATTCTCACTAGCAACAATCAAATCAGACCAGAGCACCTCCAAACCAAACTAGCCAGCTAGGGGAAATTTAAGCGCTGCAAAATCATATGAAGAGCTACATAAATGGGTGCTGCCCCAGAAACACAAGAACAGAGTCAAGTTACAGCAGGGTCACACAGTGATTGAGGACACATGGCGACTTGTGCATCCTAGTTACATTTCACAGCATGGAACAACCAGTGATATGGCGTCATCAATAAAACTCTAGAAGCATTTGAAAACACACAAGGTGGTACCATTGCAGAACTCATCCTAAAATCAGAACTGCGCAATGCAGTACACACCAACTGGTAGCAAGCAAACTGACAGACTGAAATTGTTATCAAGGCTCTAAGCAATTTCATAAACAGACACAGTTAAGCTTTTCCAAAACCACCTTGGTACCTCGCAATTTTGATATAATTCGAAACAAAAGCATCAAACCTTGCACTCAATCAAACTTCTAAGTTATTTGGAAAATTGAACAGATCATTGATTAGCAAGAACACAAGAATTTCTACATGACTTACTTGATGAGTGAAGATGGTCCGCCAGCAATGCACCGTCGACAGCACAAGAATCACGAAAGTGTTAGCCATGATCATCATCATCCAAGGCTAGTCACACAGAAGGAAAAAAACACATAATCAGAAATACTGGGACAAGAGGGAGGTTTCTCGAATCTTTCCACTGGGTACAATCAACAGAATACTTACAAATAAACAAATACTTATGAATACACATGATATAAACAATTCATTCCAGCAATTCTCTAGGAGTGCGACATGGCACATCACTGTAAACAAATAAAATAAGCACCCATTTGTTCAGCTATCATAGCAAACTACTCATAATCATACAGCAAGAGTGAAACAGTGAACTATTTGGCGTTATCCTTTGTAGATAAAAAAATAATTAGATTCAAATAAAAAAACTACAGAAAGATAAATTAACAAGAAATAGGAAAAGAAAAGGACGAACCATTCCATGATTTCAATGATCAAATTACCTCCAGAACATTTGTTTTTCGACAAAGAAAGGCATCCATATCTCGATGAGGCAGGCTGAGATTGCAATAGACCAGGGCAACGTGTATCAGATGTCTTCGACACAGACTAAAACTTTGTCTTCGACACAGACTAAAACTTTGCACGGCCACGCCTATGCTTCCTAGAAGTTTTTGGTGAACAGTTACTCTCACGATCACTGTTACTTCCAGCCTACAGCTCAGAAAACATTTCCATATTCAGAAACATTCTTGATAAACGCAATAAAATGATATAGCATACTGACAGACAACTTTTCCAAACTGTAAACTCGCAGGAACACTTTGAAGATCTTATTATGGCAATAAATCAGTTTCAGTTGCTTCATGAAACACATGAATGAGCATATATCAGTTCCAAATCCTGAGCACGCACATTCACTGATATAATTTTATAACAATTTCTTCAATTGGCAGAACAGGAATTGCAGGAGCCTGTATATATGCACAGTGATGTATCGGGAAAAAAATCCTAGATAGAACATTTATACCATAGTATATATGTCAACAATTGGGTTACCAAATTAACAAGAGCAGTTCCAATGGCTCAACTCAAAAAGCAATTGCCTTGCTTATTACCGGTGAAGAGCTTGAAGGATGTTGGGAAGCTCCGGCGCTGTGGCATCCAGAACACGTCCACATAGAGCCCCGGGTCGATGATGACCAGCTTCGCCCTATGAAAACCTACACGTACAGATTCACAATGGTATCAGTGTCCATCCAGCCACGGCGCGTGAAAGTCAGAGTTCAGGTCTAGGAATGACAAAATCCTTAACATTATATCACACAAACTGAACTACTACTAGCACAATCATCTCAGGATACAAAAGTTATGCTTCATTGATTCATGACAAGCAGGAAATGAAGGAACTTTACACGGACAAGAGGCACCCCAATCACCTCGATGGCCATGGGCAGAGTATAAGAGATTTCAAAATTACACATGTCACCAATTGAATCCTGAACTGTAATTGTATATGCAGCAAACAGGATTTATTATTTTAACTCACTTACAAAGATTTGCTTGTACAAGAAAGTTTGCACTACCCCTACAAGTGACATAGAGTTGTAATTTTAATTCACTCTAACAACACAAAGTATCAAACCCTTGCAGTTGGATGGAAATGTCATGGGCATGGCCCTAGCCCTAGGAACCAAACAATCATATCCCTAGTGGATGTATAGCAGTGACATTTAACTACTACTCCCTCCGTCCCATAATATAAGTACGTTTTTGGCACTACACTAGTGTCAAAAACGTTCTTATATTATGGGACAGAGGTAGTATACTAGAAGCACGAAAAGCACGAACTTAGGCATCACAGGACGGCCATCGATCGGACCTGTATTCACATCGCCTGGGTTTGCTGCTTCAACAGAGCCATCACATTGACAGAGACAGTCCTGACTGGCAAGCCACAGTGTGCTGAGGGGATCTTCCCCTTGAGCTCTGAAACAGCAACAGAGCATCAAGTAAATAAGACAGCCACGCCATGCACGAACCGCAGCTATCTACTGCGGTCTGGGCATCGGCGAATGACCTAGACATGGATCCCGCCCTAGGTTCTGGCAGGCCACCTGGAGCCACGTGTCGGGGGTGCACCCAAGGTTGAGCATGGCAGCACCTGCGGTGATGAGCTTGTGCTGCTTCTGTATCCGGCATGGCAGCACCTGCGGTGATGAGCTTGTGCTGCTTCTGTATCCGGAGACACGAAAAATAACACTCACATTAACAAGAGCACATACCCATTTCGAATCCTGAACACTCACATTCACCAATAGACTTCTACAACATATAACTTCAATTGGCAGAACAAGAATTTGCAGGAGCCTGGTATATATGCACAGGGATTTATGAAAAAAAAAAGATCCTAGATAGAACATTTATACCCTAGTATATATGTCAACCATTGGGTTACCAAATTAACAAGAGCAGTTCCAATGGCTCAACTCAAAAAGCAATTACCTTGTTTATTACCGGTGAAGAGCTTGAAGGCTGTAGACACGCTCCGGCACTGTGGTTTCCAGAACACGTCCGCGTAGAGCCCCGGGTCGATGATGACCGGCTTCGCCTTACGAAAACCTACACGTACAGATTCACAATGACATCAGTGTCCATCCAGCAACGACAAGTGAAAAATAAAAGTTCAGGGCTAGGAAAGACAACTTTATATATTAAAATCAGGAATACCATGAACTCCATTTCTCAATATGAACAAGCGAAACTCTATTAAAATCTTGAATAACATGAACTCTATTACATGTATATATTTCTTCCATTCAGTTGATAGCATGCAGCATATATCTTAGACAGTTTAAATGTAACATTTTTCATCTGAGAATTCAAGCATCACACAGACATAGTGTTCTTCTATTAGAACCGATAAAACATCCCCAGCCTTGTCCTCTGCTCCAGGGTTGACAATACAAACATAACATCCTCATATAGAGCAGAGAGACCCATTAAAAACCTCTTCTCAGCCCTGCCAAACACAGTATCCAACAGGTCAAGTGTGGCACAACTGTCATAATACTGGGGTATGACACTGTAACCAAGGTCGAAGGGCAGCTCAAGGCACCAACACAAACAAAGGATATAATTAAGAAAGCTGAGCTCAAAACACGGAAATAAAAATGCCTTGCAATTATAATAAGAAAATAATGAACCCATGTAATCTATGAAAGAAAACTGTCGCTTCATATGCAGCATGAGGAACGAACGACATCACACAGAAATCCCCAAAAAAAAACCACTTGAGCACATAAATTACAGTCAACCAATAGCTATGTGTCTACATTAGAAGGTTCATCGGCAGGTAACGCACGAACAAATGATATAGATGAGAAAGCTGACCTCAAAAGGGGAAATCAAAATGCCTTGCAGTTACAATAGGAAATAATAAGCAAATGTAACTTATTTAAGAAAGCTATAGCTTCATAGGGAGCATGAGCAATGACTGACATCATGCACAAATCCCAACAAAAATATCACTTGAACACATAAATTACGTCATCAACCGATTGCTCTGTCTCTACAGCAGAAGGTTCATCGGCCACCTCGGCAACTAAAACCTAACACCACTTTCAAATCCTGAACACTCACATTCACGAATAAACTTCTACAACACATTCTTTCAATTGGCAGAACAAGAATTTGCAGGAGCCTAGTATATATGCACAATGATGTATGGAAAAACAAAATCCTAGATAGAACATTTATACCCTAGTGTATATGTCAACAATTAGGTTGCCAAAGTAACAAGAGCAGTTCCAATGGATCAATTCAAAAGGCAAAGCCCTTGCTTATTACCCATGAAGAGCTTGAAGGCTGTTGTCACGCTCCAGCGCTGTGGTGTCCAGAACATGTCCGCATAGTGCCCCGGCTCGATGATGACTGGCTCCGCCCTATGAAAACCTACACGCACAGATTCACAATGACATCAGTGTCCATCCAGCCACGACGCGTGAAAAATCAAAGTTCGGGACTAGGAAAGACATACTCCTTGACATTATATATATCGCGCAAACTAAACTACCACTAGCAGAATCGTCTCTGTCTAGATACAAATGATATGCTTTGTTGATTCATGACATCCACAAGCAGGAAATGAAGGAACATTGTTGCCCTCGAATCCAGAGCATGAATACCACTCAGAGCCCTGAACATATGTAGGATGATATTTAACTTTGTGCTTCTTCTAATGCATGCACACGATTCATTTCCACCTATAGAGAGCAGAGCATCAACTTGTAATGCATGAATACCAGTCACATCCACAAGCATACGGCTAAAATGGATTCATTTCCCACTAAGAGTCGTCCCTGCTTCAACTCTGGAATCCAGCACACATAAACTGCAAAAAATTTGAAGGAGGGATGGAGAGTTACCGGCCCTGACGCCCGAGGAGGAGGCTGCTGCCATGTTGTTGCTGATGATGAAGAGGAGCTCCTTGATTGATCGGTGTAGTCGGCTAGGGTTGGGAGCCGCCTGCGTGCATCGGGGGCTGAGAGGAGCTCGAACAGCAACCACACGGCCACGGGGGAGGCCTGCGAGCCATGGCCGATCTGGTAGAGAAGGTGAGGGGTGTGGTGGGGGAGAGAGGTCGCCGGAGGGGTGGGGAACGAATCGGAAGACTGTGGGGATGGAGCCGGCCGGCGGCGGATCTAATCTGGGACCTACTGCTCGCTCGATCCCCCTCCCTCTTGTCTTGTCTTCCGATCTGATGAGGGGGTAAGATTTACGCCCTCCCATCCCAACTGCGAGGATGTATACCCTAATCTGCCCCTCGAACAGCCCTCCAGGAGGCGGTCGAACAGTCCCCCGAACAATCGGATGGTGTCGCGGACAGCCCTTCGGAAGGACCTTCGAAACTCGGATGGTCACTCAGACAATCTTTCGGGAGGACCTTCGAAACTCGGACGGTCACACGGACAACCCTTCGGGAGGCACTCTCGAACTAAGACTGAAACTATGATCTCTCTATAGAGTTGCACACATACGGTGTCATCTATCCGGCAGGGCTTCGCCGTCCAAAACTAGTTCGTGTCGGAACCCAGACAGCCTTTCGGCTCTACAAAGCTATTTTGCTGGGAGGGAGAGAGAAGCTAGACAAGTCAATGGCATATGTATGAGAGCAAGGATGAAGTTTGGGCAGCCCCCTCACCTCTTTTATAGGAAAACCAAGGGGTAGGATGGGTATTCAAAATACCAAAAAAAAAGCCCATGAAGGAATCCCTTCTCAAGGGTAAAAGAGGAAAACCAAAGGACAAGTGGTGCTCCATGGAGGAGCACCACATGTGGCCGGCCAACCCCTTGGTGGGCCCCCCAAGGGGCCTCATCCATCCATGTCACCCCCAAAAATATCTTGGGACAAAGCCCAAAATAATGGCTTTCCGCGACCACAATTCGATATCTTGGGACAAAGCCCAAAATATTTTGGGACAAACCCTTGGTGGCCCCCCCCAAGGGGCCCACTTTCAGTAACTATAAAGTGATTTTCATTATTCACAAAGACAATTTTCCACGACCGTTAAATCTGAAAATATTTCTATGGGTCTTAGAATAATTCCAGTACCCACACAAATGATTTTGGATTCGTTCCGAGACAATTTCAGACTAGTGATTTTCATCTACGAAAAGCAAACAAAGCAGTTCCGACTCCGGAACATTTCCTGTTTTTCTTCCCAAAAGTTTCCAGAATGATTCTGGCACCCTCCAAGAATTATCAGGCGTGTGCCGAAACCAATTTGACTTAATGGTATCCCCTGAAACAACTTTTCAGTTTTACCGGAACTCATCCGGTGACCTCTGTCTTCGGAACTTTTCCGCTGTCTCCGAAACTTTTTCTGGAGACTTTCTATCAAACTCCCTGTCTAGTATTCAACAGATAGATGACCCTTAAGCGTGTGACCCTATAGGTTCGGTGAAGTATAGACATGACCCGGAACCCCTTCTGATCAATGATCAACATCGGAGTCGTGGACACCCATATTGACCCCTATACCCACACGAATGAATATTCGAGTGAACCTCTAGTTGTCGTGTGCTATTCCTGTTGCTTCGCGATATGCTACAAATACCCAAGGTGAGATATGTTGGCATCCCCATGGATCAACAACTTGTCCACTATGTCAGTTACCTCGTTACCGGTATTGTTCTCTTTTCTCGTTCCCGTGTTTCGGCATCTCCATGATCAAATCACAAAGTGTCTGGCCAGACGATGATGGATACCGTAACATCGAGAGGGCCCAGAGATATCTCTCCATCGTTGGAGGAGCAAATCCCAATATTGAGCTATCAAGTTACTTGACATGCTTTTCCATGAACCCGTAAGCCGCCGTAATAGCCACCCATTTACGAATGATGTTTAACAAACCCCAAAGTTCATGAAGCATGAAGAAACTCGATACTCTCATGGTCTAACGAATCATGCAAACGTTAACTATCTCTGTGTTATTAACCATTTAACTTGTGATGAATGTATCTCATAGCATAACATCAATTCGGGGCGATTCAACACAAATGTTCCTCTAACATTGTGCCCTCAAAATTGCCGGCATAGTCATGCCTATGATCAGGAAAATAGAACCATCATGCAATACTTGAGCTAGTCTTAGAGGCCAGACTAGGAATACATTTTACCGTTTATTATTCCACACGTGCATATGAGTCTTCCTTCGAGCCTCGTGGTTATTGCGAACTCGAGAACCATAGTAGTTTTAGCATGGAACATAAACATAATTATGAACATGGAGATAAATAATAACATTTATTATTGCCTCTAGGGCATATCTCTTACAGTCTCCCACTTGCACTAGAGTCAATAATCTAGTCAATGCTAATGCACTTTACACCTATGGCACACTGGTGTAAAATATGCTTCGCATGTGGTATAGCTTGATGTCCAACGGATCTGACAACTTTAGATCCGCGTGTATATTTGCATATCCTCACGTTTTCACACTTTCACAAAATTCATATTTTGTGTGGATTTGGCTTTGCATATGTGTGAATCATTGGTCGAAACCTGATTCCTCAGACTGAGTTATGGAGCAACTATTTGAAATAGTGTCCCATTGACCAAAGCCTTCTTGGAACCATACCAAGTTCATGAATGAACTATATGATTCATCAACTTCTTTGTCGCTTCTAAAGCGTCAACATACTTAGCCATTTGTCATAGAATTCGCCACAATAACATGTTTGGAACAATTTTCAACTACCGTGCCACCATATTGTGTATTATACAAAATCCTTAACTTAAATCGAAAATCGCATGGAGCATTGATGAAGACTGTATCGATGTAATTACTTACAACGAGCACTTCATAATCTCTGTTTGCGAGAAAACATGTCATCATTACTACTCTAGTACTCAATGACATCTTTCACTGTTGTCCCATGATCAGTACTTTTGATCACTTTGGCATCTATACTCGCAACAACTTTGGAGTATTGGAACTATCTGGTTGTTTTTATATACCATGGAATACATGATTAATCCAAACACGAAGGTGTGTGTAATCTCTATCATGTATTTTGCTCATTGGTGTTTTTGGGACACCGAGTCTTGCAGAACTCTTTCCATGTGACTTCGGCAAGAATCACTCCTTGGCGTTTTAAATGCTAAAAGGTTTTAGCACCTTGTCAATATGTACTCATTGCTTAGCCCCATTAGGTAAATCTGTCTCCATAGATCATCATGCCTAATATCAAGGCTATTTAGCCCAAGCACTTCATCGAAAATCTATTTTCAAATGAAGTCCTAATTCGTGTCAAGAAATTTATTTCCAATTAACAATGTGTCAAGTACACAAGGTTTCAAGAAATATTATTATGCTCCCACATACTTTCTTGAACCACAAGCATCTTCGATGCCCATTTGATGAAGTCAAACTCTTTTGACCATTTCATAAAAAACAAAAGATTCCAACTCCATTTTGCTCTCTTTTGTCCATCGCTGGAACTCTGAAGTTTGCACACTCACTAGCATCCTATGGATTGACAAAATACCTTGGACTGTAACACATGCAAGTCCTTGGTTTCATTTACACAAGATGGAAATCCTTTCGTCATCCATGTTTCATATCTCATGATTGAAGTATGTATTAATTGCTAGTTCAACCCGAACCGACTTTAAGCATCGCTACGGTGAAACAACCTCATCGTAGTCAACCCCTTGAACTTGTTATTGCAACAAGTCGAGCTTTATGGATAAAACATTTTTATCCGTATCAGTTTTTAGTTCCATAAATATTCGTTAGACTCTAAGTCTTCCGAAAGTTGTATCAAGATTTTAATCTTGAATCACTTATATGGAAACTATCTCGGATTGTATTGGCATTTAGCCAATTCCGGAGTCAGGGCCCATCAACGCTTCCTTGTCTATCGTAGGTATATTGTTGTCTAACAACAATATCTTGTTTGCGCATCTGAGAGGTTTGCATGAGCTTTCCCTACATTGTTTAGCTGCAAGTTCGACCGAAGTCCATACATCTCATGTAGAGGCTTGCGTATCAGTCACAGTAGGAAACTCTGGAATCCCTTCCAAGGTTCCTTTCCTTTGATCTGATGATGAAGATACTAAAAGCACATTTTCTCCCCTGGTGGGTTTGGTAATTAATAACAACATATATGGCATTGAACTAATGTTTCCACTAAGTATGTTTCAGGAAAAGTTCAATGATGGGTTGGCAAAAGGATTGTGGAATACCCCAAGATGGAAGGAATAGCATTGGCCAAGCTTCAAGCAAAGGACTCTACATTTTACATTTGTGAGAAATCACTTTGAGTCCATGGGAAAGCCAATACTATTAAAAGGGGGTAAGGTTTTGTTGGTGAACAAAATGCTCATATATGCACAAGTGATAGTCACCACATACACCCACAAGCTCTTCCACAAAAGTCTGTCCAAAGCCAAATACTCAAAATCGGTGCAGCCAACACATTCCATTCGGTGCCACCGATTCCTAAACCTAGACATACTCAACCAAACCCTAGCCACTTCGGTGCAACCGATTCTGCTTCGGTGCCTCCGAGTTTGGGTTACCAACTTCCTAGTATGCAAGTTTACAAAATTGGTCCCTCCGAGTTTTGTGAATCAGCATCACCGAGTTTGGGCAATCTGACCATTGGTCACCTTATCAGTGCAACTGAGATTCCTATATCGGTCTCATCGAGATTCGAAAGTTGTCACCTTTTGGTCACTTCGGTACCACCGAGATTAAAACATCGGTGTCACCGAGTTGGTCATTTTGTGTGTAACGGTTGGATTTTTGGAGATGCCTATATATACCCCTCCACCACCACTCACTCGCAAAAAACCTACTAATTTTCTGAGAGAGAGTCACCTACTCATGTGTTGAGATCATGCCATTCCATTCCTACCATATGAATCTTGATCTCTAGCCTCCCTAAGTTGCTTTCCACCACTCCCATCTCTTCCACCAAGCCAAATTTGTGAGAGAGTGATTGTGTGTTGAGGAGTCTATCATCTTGAAGCACAAGAGCAAGGAGTTCATCGACACTATCCAGCCTATTACCTTTTGGAGGGTGGTGCTCCTAGATTGGTTAGGTGTCGCTTGGGAGCCTCCCACTTCGTGTTATGGAGTGAACCAAGAAGTTTGTAAGGGCAAGGAGATCGCCTACTTCGTGAAGATCTACCCCGAGTTAGGCTAGTCCTCCGTGGACGTAGGCCATTATGGTATAGTCAAGGTTGCTTCTTCATGTAACCCTTCGTGGGTAGAGCCCTCCGTGGACTCTCGCGACTGTTACCCTCTGTGGGTTGAAGACTCCATAAACGTGGATGTACGATAGCGCCACCTATCGGAACCACGGGAAAAATCATCGTGTCACCAATTGTGTTTGATCTTCGTACCCTCTCTTTACTTACATGCTTGTCTTTACTTTCTGCTACTATACTCTTAGACATGCATGTGTAGGGTGTACTTGACATACTACGAAAGCTAAAATCTTCCAAGAATTAAAATTGGGAAAAGTAGATTTTTAATTGGTCAAGTAGTCTAATCACCCCCCATCTAGCACTACTTTCGATCCTACAAGTGGTATCAGAGCCTTGGTCACCATTGCATTGGTCTCACAACCTAGGAGAGTATGGCGTCTAGTGAGGGAAATTATCATCGTAGAGGTCCGTACTTTGATGGCATAAATTTTGCTAGTTGGAAGCACAAAATGAAAATGCATTTGCTTGGTCATAACCCCGCCGTTTGGGCTGTTGTTCGTGTTGGTATGCAAGGTTAATTCTTTGTGGAAGGAAGGGAACCGGATCGTGAAGCGACTGCGAATGAATTGAAGATGTTGCAACTCAATGCTCAAGCATGTGACATTCTTTTCAACTGCCTATGCCCCGAAGAGTTCAACAAAATCAGCCGTCTTGAGAATGCAAAAGAGATTTGGGACACTTTGATTGATATGCATGAAGGTACATAATCTGTGAGAGAATCCAAGTTGGATGTTCTTCAAAGTCAACTTGACAAATTCAAGATGAAGGATGGTGAAGGAGTTGCTGAGGTGTACTCTAGGGTAGCTCTCATCACAAATGAGATTGTCGGTTTAGGAAGCGAAGAAATGACCAACAAATTCATCATCAAGAAGATACTTTGAGCTTTGGATGATCGATATGACACCGTTTGCACATTGATCCAAATGATGCCAAACTACAAAGATCTCAAGCCAACAGGAGTGATT